>JAXDDW010000006.1:2325000-2702500 GCA_034670385.1 Hoplostethus mediterraneus
CACATATACACACACACACACACACACCATGGTCTGGACTGATAGGATTAGAGACTGGCATTATAGTCTTTCTCTCGCTCTCTCTCTCTCTCTCTCTCTCTCTCTCTCTGTCATTATCTCAATGTTTCTCACCTTTTAGTCTTTCAGTCTTTCTACCTCTCTCTCTACCTCGCTTTCCCTTTCTCTAACTCTCTCTCTCTCTCTTTTCCTCTCTGTTTCTCTAACTCTCTCTATCTTTTGCTCTCTGTTTCTCTCCCTCTCTCTCTCTCTTCTGCCAAGCCGTGGTTATGCACAAGGTTAGTTCCTGATTGCCTATAGCGGTAGCAGATGCAGGTTCATTATCTCCACTGCCTCTCTTTCTCTCAGTGTGTTTGTGTGCTGCGGTCGACTGAAGAGGCTTGCCTAAATATTACCAGTTCACGAAAGGTTGACTGAATACAAGGAGGCTGAAATGCTGACTTGTTTAATTATCCGTGTTTTTCATTTTTAGCAGCGCAAAATAAAACAGCAGCCAGAGCAGAAATATTGCTGCTCATCATCACAATTTTTGTTTTGAAATATCTTCATCACAGTTTCTCGGTGCATTGTTGTTATGCTTATTCTTACTCTCACGTATTTCCTGTAGGTCCTTTTTGGCCAAAACATGCAGAAACATGTTTTTGATGTGATAATCAGGGGGTTTGACTGAAGATAAAGGGAATGCTATCCTCCTTGTTAAAATAATTAGGACATTTATCCATCTAACTTTAGGGAAATACGTACCGCACCCCACCATTCGCCTTGATAAATGTGGTGCAAATAAGCGCTGATGGGCTAGATTTTCATTTTTAGATTGAGAGTTAAGACTATTCCACCTTAAATCATCACAGTTAGTTGTCCTACCCCTATGCTCACTGAAAAACAGAAAATGTTCTTTGGAGCAAACTGGCAATATACTGTAGGTAGCAGTCACATATCTGACAGACAGCCCTTCAGCTGGCTTAAAACAGTAGTTTACTTCATATCTATCTATCTATCTATCTATCTATCTATCTATCTATCTATCTTTTTGAGAAATGGCAGTAGCAAGTAAAAGACAGAAACATCAGATTCCATCCAGAGATTATTGATGCTGTGTTGATGTTAAGGGGGAAGACTCATACAGACCTCATGTCTTCAAAATGCCATTAATTCAGATTTTAGAAAATGTAAGAGGAAAAGAGAAAAGCCATTTGATTTTGCTATTGATGTCCATACCTTCTTTTTACATTTTACAATGTATAATCAATGGTTTGGGTTGGTTCCAGATTCATGAAATATTTTACACGTGGAGGAAAATGTCAGCTATCAATTAGAGTAAAAAAAATGTCAGAATTGGAGATGGTTTTTATTTTTTTCCATACTGATGACACTGTGTGCAAGTGCGGTGGAGAATATCTCCTCTGCTGCGGCAGGCTTCAAAAGGTAGTCGTCGGCTAGCCCTCCTCTGCCACGGTGCTGCACTCATTATAAAACCTCCACCAGTAACTGAGACGCAAATATGGCAAAAGAGAAATGATATTTAATGTAACAAAAAAATCTAAAATCAATTGATGCTGATGATTGTTTTTTTCTAAGACATGTTTCTGAGTCCCAGTACTTGTCCTGATGTTTAGTTGCCGATGTTATGACACCGGGTGAACATTTAGGGTTTTTTTTGTTATCAGGATATCGAATGAACATTTGTTAGTTTTCCTCTCTGTCGGCGGGACAATGTGCCCATTCTGAGGAGTGTGTGAGTGTAGTGTTGACACATGTTAGTGCTGGCTGATTAGTCGACACAGAAAGGAACACACAGCCCCTCCATCACTATTCAGCCATTTTGTCTCCTTGTCTGTCAGGCTGGTGAGTGGATGTATGTGTGTGTGTGAGGCTTTTGTTAAGATAATGCAGAGGAGAGCGAGCGACAGAGAAGACACCGTGAAAAATCACACAAACCAGAGCTAAGCCCCTATGACCCAGCATTGTTTTTTCCCTGATATTTCTATATTTCATTGTACGATTCCACTCACTTTTACCCCAAAAGTTGTTATTTCAACAGGGCAGCACACACACAAAAATAGTTTTTAATGATAAATTGTTGTACAAGGTAAAGAGCCACCAGATCAGTGGGTCTCTCCTCTATTGTGCACTAAGTGGATTAACAGAGCGGTCAGTGAGACAGACAGCCAAAGTGGCAACCACAGCCGTTGTTTACAAGCTCCTGTCGCCTCCGTCGCTTCAGATTTTAGTACGCTGCAGATTTTCTTTCACAAATTTTCTCACAATAGAGAGATGGATATGTGAAAATATCCTTGTGTAATCTTTTTGATGAAAGCATGAAACTTGGCATTCATATCGCACATATTTAGAAACATTTCATGCATTTAACGCTGGATATTTCTGCAAGAGGCCAGGTGGGATGATATATAGTTTTATAGTATTTTAAACAAAGTTTCATTTTGCAAATGCAAAATGCTTACACTCCTAACTACAGGCTCAAAATCCCATGTAGCATGCAAAATAAAATACGATATCAAATGTGGTATTACACCAGGCAAAGGTTTCTTGCAGCAGAATATTGGATGTATTCATGGTTGAAATTGAATTATTACTGCATTTGAAAATAAAATGCTCATTGTCAAATCATGATGTCAAACAAAAAATAATGTAGTGTCATTTTCACATATTTTGAATATCCAAATACCATTAAGCTAAAGGTTTGCAATCTAAGATTTTAAAATTATATACATTAAGTATATTCCTTATATTCAACATTTTATTTATTAAATATTATGAATACATATAATATAAATAGTTGTACTTTTAGATCACTCTGTATACTGTGCAAAGTCCAACACACAGTAATGCAGCATACAATCATTTATTTTAGTAAAATAAACTCACTGTGGTGACTCATCACACAATAACTTGTTTGTATCAGATTTATTCTATAGTAATATAAATGACATAACTAAAAGTCCTAGAAAATTAAACTCTCTATTACAATATCATCAAACAAATAAATGTGACAATAATCAGATCAGGTTAAATGTGGATTACTTAATGTTCTCTCCGACACACCACCGTATTAAAATCTATTGCAATACCAATATGCCTCTGTTTTGGCTTATCAAAGTAAATACCATAGAACAAACAAACAATTGGTCTGTACGACTGGGTGGATCATCAGCTTAATCTATAGTCTATCCAACACGCTTTTCAGGCTAATTGATTATCTCTTATATATTAATATATCATATTACGTGCAGAAAGTAAGCTGATGATTAATCACAATATCTCATTATAGTCGTGAGTCACATCTTAATGTTGTTAATGAGGTTTGGAGGATTGTGCTCCACCCGCATGAACCATTTAAAGATAAAACATTTTTAATTTTAAGCAAAATCCACTTTCTGGATTGGTTGAACTCAAAGTGAACTGACCTCAACCCAGGTAGTACAGTAGTAGCCTAATGATGGAAAGAAATCAATGATTATATGTAGCATCATACCCCACATAATGTTCCTATTATTATTATTATATTATTATATTATTATTATTGCTCTGGTTATTATTATTATTATTATTATTATTATTGTTGTTGTTATTATTATTATTATACTAAATATCCTTGCAAGATCTCATTTCTAGGTACACATAATCAATGTAGACAACAAATAGCTCATTATTTTGTGCTACTCTCAAAACAAAAATAATCCAAATGTGTCGATAAAATGTCTTTACGTGACAAAAGCCAGTGTTTGACTTGTATAGCTCCCCCTCTGGCTGGCAGCAGGGACGTTCAGGTGGCTTAGCATCTTAACCGAGTTTAATGCTGTTATAGCAAAGTGTACGATTCTTTTATGGCTCCAATCTGCTGGACAATAAGCTGCTCTTACTCATTTTCTAAAGTAGTGAGGCAGAGGAGCTTGTTGTTTCGTACTGTAACAGTGTAGAGCATGTAATAATGTGTTAATAATAATAATAATAAGATACTTTATTGTTCTTTATTGAAATTCTCGTTTTGCAATTTTTACAGCATATTCAGTTGTATAGCATTGTGTTGGTGTTGCCTTTTGAGCTGTGGGGGGTTGTCAGTTATTATCTCAACAAATCAGCATGTACATTATCTCACGCTTTCTTTCTTTTTTTCTTGTTCAAACCCATTGTGGTTCACAAATTGCACTGGGGTTGCCTTTTTGGACATGGGAATTGTCTGCCGTCCTAATAGGAAAAATCATACTGCTTGTTTCTAACATTACCTGCTAGTTTCCCCATGCCTTGGCACATCCATGGGGTTTTTATTTTTTCTCTAGCCACTAGCTTTACACTTGTATCCTTGTAAAGTGCATGTAAGTGTACCTTTATAACTGCATTAACAGATGTTTCAACAAATATAAAGAAACATTACATTTATTCTATTAGCAAACAAATTGTCATCAGACACATGAGTATCGATATGAAGTCATAGGTTTGATGTTATGGTTTGAATTCTGTAATGTCTATTGCTGCCTGTTTCTACTGTAGAACATCAGCTCACTGGATATAGAAAGGCTATGTTTTCACAGTAGAATTACAGGCCACTCATAGAGATTACAATTAAAACATGACAGATACAAATCATTTGAAGTGATGGTTCTTCCTTCAGATTTATTATTATGCTCCATATTTCTTATCTCTACTGATAATGTACACTTACATCTTTCAGATTTATTATCATGCACCATATGGCTTATCTTTACAGATAATATATACCGCTATACTTAACCTTGCCTGCAGAATCAGAATCAATAGGCCTAAATGATAAGATTCCTATAATTTCTGAAGTACCCTGACTGATTCTTCTCACCTCAATGCGATTTACCTTCAAGGCCCCGGTGTCACATTCAGACAAATACCACGTCTAATTCTTCCTCTTTCTCTCACATCAGTTTCATTTTCCTCGCTCATGTTGTATGTGTGTGTTAGTGTGTTTAATGTGCGGTGCATATGGGTAAACATAGGTCTCTTTGGTGCTATCATTGACAAGGTTTCCAAAACATGAAAGGGTTTTCAATAGGTGTGCATCGAGATTCAAGCTCCGATGCTTCACCAAACCAACCGAACAGGAATTTATTTCGGTGTAGAAATCTACCTGGTAACAAATTGGAGAAAATACTGCGGGCTTGGTCATCCTTGATTCCAAATCAAAAATCATGTTTAAAGGGGAATTTCACTGATAATTCACCCCAATATTATTTTGCCCTCCCATAATATTTTTTTGCTGTGCTTAGATATTTAGAATACCTTGTTTTTATATGAATTCAAGCTTCTAAGTATATATTTTATATAGTATTTTTTAAAATACTTGGAAACTGGATTTTTTTTTTTTTACAAAAACTGATTGTCTCAAAGCACCAACAGTAAGAACTGAATGTGATGTGGCCAAACAGACATTTCATATTGTTAAATAGATAAATAACAACTCAACACCTTCACTCAAGCTTCAATTGTAACTGAAGTCATCGAGAGGAGTAGCAACAACAACAACAGTGTATTGTTTGTCTTGTATTGGAGCACCGAATGTGTTGGAGGAGCATCTTCTACTCACCATTGATTCTATCGTTTCCATTCAGTCCTGCTTCAGCGGTGCGTGTGTGTGTGTGTGTGTGTGTGTGTGTGTTAAGTTGGATGCCGCGGCCTTTTAAAATGAGGTTTAGCATCAACAATACGCTCTCTGTTGTCTATCTGTCCCTCTGTCTTTCTCTGTCTGTCACACACATTCTCTCTGTCACGCACATACACACACACACACACACACACACACACACACACACACACACACACACACATGCACACACACACACAGACCTACGAAGGATCAGTCATTCTTGAGGCCGTCTACGGGCCAACCTGACATTGTTGTCTCTAAGCTGCTTTGGAGTGAGAGGACACGGTTAAAGGTCTATTCCAAACAGTTCTACAAGAAAGGATTGTTCATTTCACACTATAGCTTGTTGTCGGCGTACCAGGGTTGTGGGCGGGGGGGGTCAATTCACTCTCAATTCAACCAATTCCTGCAATCGATTTGCTTAATGATAGAAGCATTCATTCCTAATAAGCTGGATATGACAACCTCAATATTTGAATTTGGAAGAAAATCTACTTCCTGAATTGATTAAACTGAGAAATTGAAGCCAGCCATGCAGGATGTTGTTTTATGCTTTAATGTCGCAGAAAGATTAGTAATTTCAGATAAACATGATTTGCTTCTCTAATTTCTGTCAGTTTTTGAATTTCTTATCGCTGACCGAACAATAATTATTGTATTTGTTGCAGCCTGACATCCTCGGGCAGGGCTCTCCTGGCCAGTCGGTCTCCAAAGCTGACCAGACATTTGTCGTCTGGGGCCTGAGGAACTTAGGCTGGCAATATCACTGTCATCTTTTCAATCTTAATCATCATCTTTTAAATTGTTTTAAGACTCATTTTTACAGGCAGGCTTTTATATCATTTGTTGTTTTTTTTAACTATAATTCATTCTTCTATAACCCTGTATTCAATTCATGCCAGGTATTTTAAGTGTTTGTCTTGTTGGCTTTAATTAATATTTGTTTTATTTGTTTGAAACGCATTGTGTACTAGTGTTTGGAAAAGGTTGTTTTTATTCTCACTCTTATTCTCATTTTATTTTTGAAAATCAGTAACATGTATTTAATGGGCCATAACTACCTGTGTTATTACTTCAAAAACAGTTGAATCTGATTCATCTGCAACTTTTTACTGGTCTACAATATTTTTTTGTTTCTATCATTTGTTGTTATAGAATGTGGTGCACGTATTTAAGAGAGGGCTCTTATTACCACGGTACCAATCATGTTATTTCCTCCTTCCTTAAGTCCAGCAGCTGCTGCAACATGTAGTGCTGGCTGGCAATTATTATTAATTAAAGCATGATTTTGGTTTTGTAGTTTAACTTAAATTTAAACATTAAATTGCATATTATACAATTCTATCTATCTATCTATCTATCTATCTATCTATCTATCTATCTATCTATCTATCTATCTATCTATCTATCTATCTATCTATCTATTTTCTTCAATATTAAACTCAAACTCAAACTTTCATATCCTAGTTAATGTATTTCTGAGTTTTAACGATATGACGATAATAATGACAGTGATAATAATGATCAGCCATTTGGGCATGCTGCGTATGTGACGCAAATGACATGTAAATCCAGATGTGACTGGCTTTAATGAGAAGTTGTTGACGATAATCCAGCAGATAAATGACTTTTATAACCTTTAAATCATTCAGCTCCAGTATCCATCCATGTGGAGTTTAATTTGAACATGGCATCATGAAATGTAATGAAATATCAGGGAGCAGCTCGGTTGCCGAGCAGGATAAATTGCATACTACGTGTTCACAATATCACAGCCTCTGTGTCTCTCCCCCTCCTATCGAATAAAACAGAAATGTCCCAGAAATAATCTTAAGAAAAGCAAGATGCTGAAACACTTTTGCGTGATAAGATTGCAGCTAGCTGTGAATATGATCTGCAGTTTGTGAGTGGCCCTCCTACCGTTTATCCATAGGCTTGCTGTGCTAGCTGCTATGCCGGTGCTTTGCTGCGGTGCGATGGAAGCGGTGTGGAGGGAACTCTGTGTTTTTACTGATAGACCTCAGCGCTAGCACAACACACACAGCTGTACCGTGTTACTGCGGATAGCTGTTGCTGGGTTTAGTCAGCTGTATCTGACCCTCAGACCCCCAGCTTTCTCCACCTGCATGCAGGTACAGGTGTTACCTCTCTCTGTCTCTGCAGGCGAGACGCAGGATAGAGGACTTCTACCATGGCAACCGCTGTGGCACTAATGCAGGATAGATGCCGGCTGGGGGACTGCACCGCGGCTACCACTGTAATAATACAGAGTAGATGCGAGGCAGGTGAAATGTTTGATAGTGCTGATAATGTCTAGTTTGCTGTGGTCCGGCTAAATCCCACTTGGCTCTGCTGTGGAAACAAGGTTATTGTTTCCTGCATCATTTAAGCACCACAGCATCACTTCCATTGTGTTTCTATGGCAGTTTGCATCTAACAATAGAATTCCTCCTGAGTATAGTTTCCTATATGGGCTTGCATTGCAGCAGCACTCAGCTCTGCCAGTAATGTCTGTATGTCAGCTTGTAGAGTCTCCTCCACATTGTTTCCTATATCGGCTTATACTCTCCAATCCTCATAATCCCACTATAGTTTGACTGTCTGGTGTCTGATCCCTGCAGTGTGTGTCCTCTCACCTAGCACTGGGATATAGTTTCTATATCCTCCTCTTCCCCCTCTCCAGACACTGGATTAAAACCAGGCAACTTTTCATTTGAGATGTGACACCTAACAGATTAGCATAGCTTTCGTGGTAAATAATCTTTAATCAGTCATGTGCAGAGAAGATCCATAGCAATTTCAGCTCTGTGTGTACTGAGGTGCTTTTCAGATGATGCAATGTTTGCTTGTGCTGCACACTAGATAGTCACAGTGCATTTGACTGTGCACTGTAGCAAACTAAATAAATACTGGAGACACAGAGGTGAAAGTGATACCATGTCTTTTCATCACTTAGTGGTCAGCTGATCAAGAGTTTATTTTACCCAAAAGTGGGTGTATTCCTTTGTGGATTTCTGAAGAGTTCCAGTTGCGGTTACACTGCAATATATTGTCAGTTTTTCCAACTGCAAATCATTGAGAGATGCTGAAAAGCTTGGACACTGGTCACAGATGGGGACATCTTCATCTCTATCCGTTGCTTGTTGAAAAATAATGTGTTTGGTTAGCGCTCCAATTTATTTTCCAAGGAAGGTCATGAGTCATAGTCGTGTACTGCAGAGTGTCACTCCAAGTATTAGTTTAATTTCCCTCTGTCAATAGCTCTGTCCTGATCTCTGCTGCTGCTGCTGTGTGTGTGTGTGTGTGTGTGTGTGTGTGTGTGTGTGTGTGTGTGTGTGTGTGTGTGTGTGTGTGGTTGAAGGGGTGAGTGGGTGGGAGGTTGTCGTTGTGTGTGTTTGTTTTGTCTGCCCCTGTCTATAGGGCTGTCCTGCCCCCTTCTTTCACAGCTATAGAAAGGAACCACACCCCTCAGCCCTTGGCCTAGTGTGTGTGTGTGTGTGTGTGTGTGTGTGTGTGTGTGTGCGTGTGTGTGTGTGTGTGTGCGCGCGCACGCGCGCGCGTGTGCATGTGCGTGTGCGCCTCTTGGGACTTCAGGATTTCTACTGCATCCTCTGTTTTTCAGCAATAGTTGTACAACAACACCACATACACACACACAAAGACACACAGGATGCTATACAAAGCCACACCAATATGTGGGCACACACACTACTGCATCCTTTCCTGCTCTTTATCTTGCTCTTACACACACACAAACACACACACACACACACAAATTGGCATACACACTTGAATTCAGAATGGCCTGTCAGGAAGTTATATAGGAAACACAAGAGCAAGCACACACACACTCTATACAGTTGGATGTAGCCAATCAGAATAGAGTTGCGAGGTATAGATGTGACCTGAGCTTCCTCTGTGTATGGGAACCCCCCAGGGAGACCAAAACCTTCCTTGTGTTTGTGTTTGTGTTTGTGTTATATGTGTGGTATGTGTGTGTGTGTGTGTGTGTGTGTGTGTGTGTGTGTGTGTGTGTGTGTGTGTGTGTGTGTTTATGTATCTGTGTTTTATTCTGGGTCCATTGCCTCTTTCTCCTTGATTGCAGTGAGTGAGGCACAGGGAATCAACTGCATTACATACAAGACGCCTGGTGCCACTAGGTTGGATAATTGTTGGCTCTCTGCCAAGGTGTGTGTGTGTGTGTGTGTGTGTGTGTGTGTGTGTGTGTGTGTGTGCAGGCACTATTGCATGCAATCCCCTATGGGTTTCTTCTGTGTGCTGGTATGTATTATAATTCTGAATATGCTTTAACACCTTTCTGTTTAGAGACTGTACATGGGAAAAAGCAGGGCTAGCCTCACTTCACTTTCTATTCAGTCAGCTGAATGTGGATTTTCTGCAACACTCAAATACTGGAAAGGTTTCAACAATCTATGGAGACATTATGAAAAATGAAGGCTCTATCAATAGCAAAGGAATATATTTACATTATGAATTGATTGGCTTGAAAGTGAATCGACCTCAGCAATGACTGAAAATGCTGCAGAGCAACCGAATCCAGTGGAACCACTTTACATCTAGGACTCAATCTCAACATTTTGAATGAAATGCTCACTTGAAAAGGTGATTTTGTTGACTGCTCAAAATAAATAAATTCATAACTATGCATTCTGAATCGTATGAACTGAATGAAGACAGCTGCCTCTTTTTAGCTTTTTATGAACAGCGTTTACTTACTAAATTTAGGATTATGAAAATGAATTTTGAGCATACTGTCCTAATGTCCATACTGTTAATTCATTTATCAATAGATTGCAGATATGGATCTCCACCAGCAAATCTTTATGCCGCCATCAAGGAACATGACTTGAGAGAACAGCGCTGTGTGGGCTCCCTGAAGTGGTGTAACGTTGGGTCATGGGAGCGCCACAGTGTGTTTGGGAACAGAGCAACCTGCGTCAGTTCAGCGCAGCCTGTTGGATAAAAGGCCATTTCACAGGCATTATGGATGAATCTTTGGCAGGATTTCCCCTGGATCAGAAAAATCTGATGTTTAACCTTACACGGCGTGGAACTGAGAGCCTTCCTGTGATAAACCAGCACGGACAGGATCACATCTGACCCACATAGGGTTAAACATCAGACATTTCTGACTGTGTGGTAATCCTGCCTTGGTCCTAGAAAAGAGGCAGGACCAGTGTCCCCTATTTTTTGCCTTCTTATGAAGAAATGGAAGCAGTCCAATCCTTCCTCAGGTGAGTGTAATCCAAAGCAAGAGAAAAGTACAGTATGTTCCTGAGGACCTTTCATTTAATGCAAAAACAACAAGACAACATTTCTAATGGGCTTCCATCTAGTCTCACACCTTGTCTCATTCATTTTCTGGATTAAATAAAAGGTCTTTTTGAGCATAGTGTTGTCTATATTTCTCCCCTTTGATTTGATGCCTCTCCTCTGTTGGGTAGGTAGTGTTCCAGATAAAAGATGATAACACGCTTTTGAGCAATGTAAATATGTAAGCAATTATTTTCCAACAATATTTTCCTGGTATCTTATTCAGCAAAAATGTGATTTTCATAGGTGATCTATGGCTACCTAATGGAGATCTGTTATAAGTGCTTGTGTTTGTTTGTTCCATTGCTCTACCCCATGCTGTTGATATTAGTTGTACACATGCACAGCTTCACCAGCCCCTCCCTCACTTATGATAAACTGTTTGTTACAGGAAGAATACTAAGTGGAGTGGGTGACTTGTCTAAAACAACAAGCAGTTTGCAGTTGTACTGTTATTTGACCTTATTCTTTTCCCCCTGCACAATAAATGGTGTTAATAATAAACCCTGTGGGCATGGAGATGCAAATATCAATAAAATACATGTATGAGATTCCAATATGTGAATATTAATAAAACATATGTATGAAATTCCATGGATGTGAGACGTTTTTTTACATGATCAGACATGAATTGTGAATTGATGCAGAATTGATCATTTTGAAGGAAATGTACTGAATGCAGTGACAGTGTGGTTGATGCACAGTGAGTTTCACAGCCATTGTAGATTAATCTGCAGGATTTACACAAATCTGATTTTAACCATATGCTCTTAATCCAAAGCCAGTGGTCACAGAGGGATGTATGGGGGCAATCTGGTTCTGGTTTGTTGCCTGAGCTTTTGCTAGAAGGAATGACGTGTGTGTGACAGTAAAACAGAGGTAAAACAAACCTGTATTTTGTGTTAGGAAGGGTTAAGGCAGTTCCCAAATGGCCTATCAAGTCAAACTCTTTAAAATAAAAAAAAAATAAAAAATGAATAGCCTACATCTGAAAATGTATATGGTCAAATAACTTCCACGTTCTATGAATTAACTATATATTCAGAGTAGTATTGGGTTATATATTCTTGAAAAGACCCTATTTTCAGGAAATTTACCTCAGTCATAAATCATAGGTAACCTCTATTTAACAAATTAAAGGTAAAATAATCTGAGTTAAGGTGGGTCTACTCTCTAAAATATCTGTGATTATTTCTGCCACTGCAGTAGTGTACTTTACCTTTCTATTTCTGTGCAGTTAAAAAGGACCTGCCATGATGCTACACCTTATCTCAGATTCTTTTTAACCCATATTTAACCAAGAAAGGTCTTATTAACAGCGAAGGCCCAAGGAATGACCTGCAAGGGGCCATACACTAGGCAGCTGCCTAGTACCACAAGCACAGGCTTCCACTGTTTGCTATTGAGAAGCTCCACTAGAGCTGTTATGTGCCTTGCTCAAGGATAATTTGACAATAGTAGTTAGTAAGGGAGGAGAGAACATTTTTTTCTCCCACCCAGATTTTACCAGCCATATTGGGAATGCAAACTAGCACACTTTTGCACCATTTGGCTACCACTACATGGATAAATACATGTTTCGAAATATAATAAAATGTCTGTAATTTTATTATCAAGTATATTTTTATTAGAAATTAGAATTAGAATTTTATTGAAAGAATATAATTATTGTATTTGTTGGCCCAGTGGTTAGCTCTGTCAGCTCACAGCAAGAAGGTCCTGAGACATGCCAATCAGGTGGACTGGACTGGACACTCCAAATTGCTCATGTGAATGATTGTCTATATCTTTGTATTAGCCTTGTGATAGACCTGGTCAGGGTGTTTCCTTGCATTCTGTCCAATGCATGATGGGGTAGGCTTTGTGGCTCAGTGCTTAGCACTGTTGCCTCACAGCAAGAAGGCCCCAGGTTAGATTCCCGGCCCTGGGCCTTTCCCCATGTTCAAGTGGGTTTCTTCCAGGTCTGTTTCCTTCCACAGTCAAAGACATGCAAGTCAGGTGGATTGGAGATGCTTAATTGCCCATAGGTATAAATGTGAGTGTGTTTGTCTGTCTATTTGTGTTTGCCCTGTGATAGACTCCAGGGTGTTTCCCTGTCTTCCACCCAGTGCATGCTGGGATAGAGTCCAGACCTGTGTGATCCTGAAAAGGAATAAGCAGGTAAAGAAAATGAATGCATGAACAATAATTGAACTCCTCACCATCCACCCTAGTAAACTCTTTTTCACCCTCTGTAGGGGGGAGACGTGCTGTGCCATGATTCATACCTATTTGGTCATATCACCATGCTCCTGTGAAATCAGACGGCTCTGCATGAATAAGACCATTTGATTTCACAAATTGTGCCAATACAGCAAACTGACAGACAGCAGTAATTCACACTGAGTTATGAAAGCCATTTAGAATTTAATCAAATACTATCAGTCACACTGTAATTTACCATGTTGCAATCTGGTGATGGAGGGCTCAGTCATTCTGGGTGATGCACTCACATACTGCCTGTACTGGCAATGTTGATATTATTCTCCTACACCCTATCTACTGCTATTTGATTGTTAGGAATTACAGTTTGGCTGTCAGCGTGTCAGCTATATAAATAAAGGTTAATGAATTTGCCTGTAGGCATGCAGGGTGGATGAAGGGAGAGGATGTTTTTATGTTGTTTCCAAAAGACATGCATCTCCATTGTTACCTGTAGAATTTAAGGGAAATGTGAGGGAAACAGCTCACCTGCCCATCTCCCTCTTGGTAGCCAAAATATGAAGAAACCCCACACTGACTGCCGATCTGATGCACCTAACTTATTAATGAGCCAAATAAGAAGTCAGTTGAAAATGAACAGCCAACACTCTGAGTTCTTAGAATTGAGGGGGAAATGCACTTTTCACTAGAAGGACCTCGGTTGAGCCCATGGATGCCTAATCATTTTAATGTCTCCTCCAAGATCTAAGTGGGCTACCTCTGCAATGCGCCCCGCAACATTACACTAGGTGAGAATATACTTTCTGATGAAATCAAATTAAGAAATCTTGAGGAAATAGTCCTTAGAGCGATGTATTTTCAGATCAGATCCGATTCGCTCCTAATCAAAGTATGGGGACAGCAGTGATGTTGGACACCCAGATGAATCATTATTTTTGAACGCTTCTTTAATGTGTGGAATTTGATTCAATTCACAGACGCCACTGAATCAAAATTTGAATCAACAAGAACTTTCCAGGAACTCGTCCTAATCAATTACTGTGTTTATAGTTGAACACCCAAGATACCCAAACCTGCTGTAAGTGACTTATGCGTTCACAGGATTGTCTGAACAAATTGATCAGTTTGGGAAGAAGTTAGCATTTCAGTTGCTAAATGAGATAATTGACTGAATCAGACAGAATTTCACTGTGGAAGCTCACGCCTACTGAATTAATTCCTCTGAACCAATCAAATTATGCCAAATAACATTTTGAATGGACATTACCAAAGTTGGTAACAAACAAAATGCGCCATTTTGTTGTTTTTGGATAGTTAGCCAGTGTAATGAAAAACAATTTTTAATGAGTTTTTGTAGCTTAGTAGTTTGTAAATATGAAGACACCAATCATGTTTACTTGCAGGGTAAAGCTACTTTACCACATTCATCATTATGATTTGAGACTTGACATCACCTAGATTATTTGAAATAGCAAAGAAAAGTAAGGTTGCTCAAGTGGTTTCTTGGTACAAACTTTATAGAAATGTGTTTATTGCCAGCTGAGACTACTATCATTAACTGTAGGCTATTTGGCTTGTGTCTATATGGATGCCGCATGGTCAATGGGGTTCTTTGTTTGTGCTGTTGAGGTAAGGGAAAGGTGGAGATAGCTATGGTGCTGTTAGCGATGAAACTCTCACTCTCCATAGGTAAAACAAGTTAAATGCTACAACACAGCTCAAAAGATTTGAGTTAGTAAAAGGAATCAGATTTCCCTTTGCTGATCTGCCGGAACTTCATTCAATTGTGTATCCATACTCATGTCGTAGACACTGTTTTTGGTCAACTTTATTTCACTGCAGCAGATAAAGCTCACGGAAATGGTATATAATCATAAACGTGGGTAATTGTATTTTTTAGATATGAAAATCCACGTAAATTAAACTACAACCTCATTTAGTGACTATTTTATACTAGTGCACGGCAGGATATATGACCACTGGAGGCGTTCTCCGGTCTATAAGGTAGCGCCGCCATCTTAAATTCCCAGACTCTGCTGTTCCGGCCAACTTCACATTGACTGGCTGCAGAGGGAGTGGACGACAGCTCCCCGCTGACGCTTGTCTTCGCATTTCCCTGACTTTTTCCATTCGAAACTGGTTTTTATTCTTCATTATCCGAGTGGACGGACTTGCTGATTTTGACAAGGGTAGGCTTCAACATTCAAACTATGGGCTGTCCACATTTTCTCCATCTTTTCATCCCGAGGTCTCGCTGAATGCCAGGAATCGAGTCGGTGGTTGTGTGTGGGGCGGCCGGAGATGCTGCTGCTGCTTCTGCAGCTAGCGAGCCAGCTGGCTTCACGGCAAATATTTGGGATAAGCCAGCCACCGCCTAGTGGGATCATACCTGTTTTACCGACGATATACATCGTTTTTATTAGACCGAAAGGTTAGCTGAAGTGCATAGCGAAAGTATTCGCGAGATTAAATTAACGCCCAGTGTCTTCGAAAACCTCAGTCTGGATTTGGGGATAACGCGAATGTTATGTCCTTGTGTGTTTGAATTGTTAACGTTAGCTAACGGTAGCTGAAGTTTGTTAGCTTTACTATTAGCCCACTTGTGCTCTTGGCTACATTCCACTATTCTGACTCACGTTTGCTTGACTAGAGTTTCACCTTTTGGTCGGTTGTTGTTGCAGCTGGTTTAGTTACTTTGGGTGAAGATGAACACTTCAATAGCTAGGTATATGTTAACTATATATGTATTGGTCTATAAGTTTTGTTAACCACCAGTGTTATGAAAACGCGTAAAGTAACGTTAGTGTTGTCGAAAGTTTTGTTGGAACTTACACGCTAGGTAATTTTAACGTTAGACCGAGCTTCAAGTGCAGGCGCAATGTTTCGAAACTAATATTTGTATTTATTTTTGTTTCTGGTTTAAAGTTTACTTGTAGTGAAAGCACCGTGTTTTTCCATTCGTCCTTTTAAACAAAGACCGACAAATTCCTCTCAGCCGTTGTGCTTTGGGAGGAAGACGAGGAGGAGCCTGAGTGTGAAATTTGAGTCAGTGGTGTTGGAGTAGGAAAGTCTGGGCAGTCAGCAGCTGTGAGGGGGGTGCAGCTCACCTTTGGAAAGGGTTTTGTTAAAGCAGGCATGTTTTTCTGTCCTATTTGCTTTTATTTTATTTTCTCACTACTTTACAGCTCACTAGGGGAAAAGTGTGTTTCCTCACTGCTCCCCTCTATCCTGACCAAACACACCGTCATTGGATCGATTTAGATAACCAGATATTTATTTAAGTTAATCATGCACGTGTATAACCCTTAACATATTTGGCTTAGCGGCACCGGATGACAATGTGGAGAGTTCAGTGATAAGTCTCATGCATGTAAAATGTATGTGGGTTATAAACCTAATCAATTAGTTTTTGCCACTATGATACACCTGGAGTGGATGCTTGATCAATCCTCAGATGTGGAGAGATTAAACTGATTTTGCAGGCTCCAGATTTATTTCGCCGTGGTTTATTCTCGTAGTGGTAATTGGAGTCACAGTGAGCACGGCCAGGATTTGAAATACAAATATTGAGCTAACAACATCGATCCCTAGTGTTTATGCCCCACAAACCATCGCATTACCTTCGCTTGTCGGCTTGTATCAAGCACGGTTAAAAAATCATGTAGTTTATTTGTCATTTTGCTGTTTCTGTCTACCTGTTTTGTGGTTAATGGGACGGGGATTTTACAAAAAAGGATGCACGGGTTGCTTGATTGACGTAAATACCTGAACTCGTTTGTTGTAATGGAACGTAGGAAATTAGGACGGAAGCGTAGGTGTGGGCTACATCCGACACCGGTAGTGGTCTGAGACCGGTAGTGGTCTTAGTTGAGTTGGTCCACCCGGTAGAATGTGACGACTGCTAACACACCAGTGTGTTTAATAATTTTTTGTGGACCTATGATTTTATTTTTTCTCGTGACCCCTCTATGTGCTCCCATCCCGGCCGTATGTAACTTTTAACGCCGCGGTCGATAACGCATTCAAAGGCAAAATGACATGATTTCTGGATGTTAATTTAGATTTTGCAGAGATGAATACGCTAGCCGAGACGGAGACTGTGTATTAACGTTAGTGTTCATTTTACACCATTACTCCGAGGTGCAGCGTTAGTGGCAATTACGTGTAAACCAGCTGTGTTTCTGCCTGTGAAGGGGACAGTTTTCATATTTGGTTCCAATCATCACTTTCAGATATATGGCTTTGTATTATTCTTAATCAATATTTGAAAACATTATTTTTCATTTCAAGCAAAAGTATGAATATTATCCAGAACAATGCCCTTCTTCATATGGAAGTTGAACGGAAGTTTCCCAGAGGTCCTGTTTCTTCTTGGGCTCCAGGGTTGTCCATTCTAGACATTGCAGCCGCTGCAGGCATTGAGTGTATTGTTGCCAGCTAGCAATGAGGGCTGCTGACCCTGCACATTATGTTGCTAACACTGAAGCCTGTGGCAGCCTCTCTGTCTGCCTCTGCCGATAATACAGCCCGTTCAGGTCATTTACGAACGGTGACATAGTGACTGACATGGAACCCACTCTTGCTTCTCGGAAATGGTCCGTGCAAGACTTCAGATGGATTTAGCTCCTACTCTGAATGAATGCAGTTAGGTTTTGTTCTAACCCTAACCCAAGTAACTTTTCCTAATTCACCTATCTGGTTAATTTTGTACTTAGTATTTGATCATTTGCATCTTCTTCATGCTACAGAACAAAATAAAACCACAAATAGCTGCTGGCCAAGGAGCAAAATGTCTATTTTGAAGGAAGTATGTGTGTTCATAGTGTTTTTTTTTTTTTTTAAGGGGAATGTAATACTCTGGCGTCCATCCTCTTTAGACATGAGGTGAATCTCCGGCCTCACGTGAGCTAACTTGAGGGCATGCGGATTAAAATTTGCTGACAGACTGGCTTCAGCTTTTCAGACAGAGGAGATGGATTTTAAGATTTCACATTGCTTACCTGCTTTGAAATAGAGCTCTGAATAAATAAAATTTTAGCCCTCATGCTGCCTAAAAATTTCAACAAATTAAAGGAGGAGAGGGGTGTAGGCTATAGTGAGAGAGAACAGGGATGTGATTAAGTAGTTTTTTTGCCTGCATTACTGTCATTGCAGTTGTTTGTTTTCTCTTCTCCCGGAAGGTTTTGAGAGGAGCAAGATTTCCCACATAACCTACACAAAATTATTTCACACTTGTGAAAGTGGCTGCTGATGTTTTGGGTAATTTATCACACTTTGTTATATGTAGTCCTGGAGCTGTCAAAATCTACCTGCATTAAAATACTAATGTGTTTGTAGGAGAAATTAAGTTATTTAATAATTTTCAGCCATCTGGGTTACTGCCTAATGCTGCTTGAAATGCCATCCATGCAAGAGCCATAGCCTACTGTTACTAGGGCCAGTCTAACTGACTGTAGTGGTACCTCATCTCTTCTAGGGGCAATATCAAAAACAGTCAAGCTAATGAAAATAATATGTAATCGGCTTCCAAAAAACAGATGCTATATTCTCCCAAATTATTTTTGTGTTGTGTTATCATTTACACAACAAAAATGAACTCTAGCCAGAGCTCTCTGGGAGATGGGATGTGAACAGCTATATTTTTCTTTGTTGTATCCTGAGGCAGTGTAACAGACTGAAGCACACTATTCCAGTGCACCCAGCTCTGCGCTGGAACAGTAAGCCTATCATTTGACTGTGGCTGCTGACCTGGGGCAGTGGTGCCGTGGTTAAACTCACTCCATACAGCTGTGTGCGTGCAGCGCGCATTGCCTTCTCGTCTAAACTCACATTTGTGTGTGTGCCAAGACGTTTGAACGTGGTGATCTCTTAGTCTCTAAATGTGTTTGTACCACCAAACTCACTAGTGTGATCTAGTGTAACTTCGCCTTTCAACATATACACACCGCTTCCCACCGCAGACATTGCACAAGACTTCCATGTGGCTCTGGTGACTGTGGTATCAGTCACTAGTCAGCTGGTTTCAGGTCTCTGTGACTCACTCTTATGTCTCTGTATTAATATGCAGCTCCTATTTGGATCAGTCATCAGCCATTTTTTGCATAACCCAAACATGGGTTTTCATATCTGGCTGCAAAGAAACCTCTAGTTGAGATTTTTCTTGCTAGCCTGATATCCAGGAGCTGTAGCTGAAAGGAGGTATTTTCTGTAAACTATGCCTACGACTCCTCAGGATTGGAAACCAGATTCTGCTTGAATGCCCATCAAAAAACTATATCATCGACTAGAGGTTTCCATAGCCAGATGTAAAGAGCCACATTTTCCACCATTTTAAATGATAAATGGGTCCACTGTGTGCTTTGATGGTATGTTTGATTTGTATGCGGGCTTAGTATGGGACATATGGCTCCCATTAGGACCAGGCTAGGTTACGCGAGGGCAGGCTGTGCAGGCTTGGGCTAAGATGGGAGGATAGCGTGTGAACAGTGAATGTGAGTTAGTGCGTTTGTGGTTAGAAGCAGCAGTTTTGGAGCCTGAGTCAAGACTGTTTTAATGACACTGTTGAGCTAGGGAGGTGTGTGGGTGTGAGGAGGGAAGTAATTCAGAGCTGCTATTGAGCTGCGCTTGAGTGTATTTGCATGTGGTCAGCCATTTAACTCGACGCAAACTCTTACTGATTCATTGACACTCATGGCTGTGTCTGACTCTACTACTAGCTGCCTGTCTACTTAATTTCCTGTATGTCAGCTGCTCTATTTGGGCACGTTTTAATTTATGTAACATTTTTGCAAAATGGGGTATTTTGCAGTCACAGGAAAATAAAGGCCAATAAGAAACACTAAATATTGCCCAAACACATTTGATCTTTAGCTGAGACTTGAGACTGGCCAGGAAGGCTCTTGCTAATTGGGGGTTAAAATGGATAAAAGCTTACCAACGTAGAAAAACTAATGTGCTACATTTTATCTCCTCAGTGGCCTTTCACATCAGAAAGGAGGTGATGGCAATCATTTTCTAAGCTCCAACAGGAAGGCTTTCCCCCCCTTATTTTGGGTTTTGTATAACATACTGCTCCCATTACTTATTATAGCATCCCCATTGATTATTTAATATTTGAACAAGACAATTTATGCAGTGAGAGCTGCATTGCCTATAGGGATCCATCGCAAACAATACTTTATGCGATGTAATAACGGGCCAAAAATGGCGTACCTGTATTGTAGAATTTCCGAAGTCCTGAAATCTGAAGAGAGCCTTTTTATGTCAGAAAACAAAGCAAAAAGCTATATTTTCTGCCCGTTTAAAATATAATATGGTGGATGTTTCTACTGGACAGTGTATTGTATCTGAAAACATAGATACTTTATTGATCCCCGGGGGGGAAATTCTGGAGAACTGGTATGGATGGTGACAAGTGGTACTGGTGCATTTGTATTTGACTGACCTTTTGTTTTGCTCTAGGCTGGTTTGACGTCACTGGATGACATTTGGAAAGATAAGCAACATGCTAGATAGATCTTTATCATCTCATTGCCCAGAAATTACCTGTGAAATTCACAGGAGTGTTGTTGTGATTGTGGTTGGTAAATCTGCCATTGATGTCTACCTGCATCGGTCATCGGTAAGATGTGTTTTAGTTTCCTGTAGGCTAAATTAGACTCTCAGAATAAGAACTACTTTGGGGCAGTTCGATATGTCATTTTCTGTCAGCCATTGTTTTTGTTGACTGGGCACTTACTGCCATACAATAAAAATGATTGTAAGGCTTTTCTACTTTGTTAGACAAAAGATGAGAGTGACAGCAAGATGGGAGAGAGGGAATGACATGCGACAGAGGTCATGAGCCGCATTCAGTACCACAGGTTCTCGATTACAGTGCCTTAGTCTGTTTAGCCACCGGTACCCTGTCATATAAGTTTCACTGTATGATGTGGTCAAAAATCCTGATTGGTAGATCTCTGAATCTACTAAACACAAAGCGGTGGCTCAAAAAGTTAATTGTCAGCCTTGTGTCTTTTTGTAAGAACATGAAAGTGTTTTTCCTCTGCAGTGCTTCCTCTGTGGGCATTTTGTAACACTGGTGACTGAGGGAATTTTTTTCCTCGTGTGGTTCTTGTTTTGGTTTTAGTGTAATTTGCAGCTCTCAAATTGTTCTCACTTGGATGTAATGCTGTCATCATATTAGAAACACGGAGTGTTGGTGCTTTATTGGGGGGTTCGAGCTGAATTAAAATGTTACGTTTCGTCAGTGGTGGCAGTGCTCTTCCTTCAGTGGCCATCAGTTCTGAACAAATGTAAACAAAATGGTTTCCATGTAAGATGGTCATGTAACTGGTGTTTTTTTCTGTGCTTAGAGGCTTGTATAGCTTTACATGGACTATAGGAGAGTGTATCAGGAGGTCTATCTTTTCACTGCAGAGAACTCATTCTCTCATTCTACACTCTCCTCATGTCACTCTGATAGTATGGGTATAAATCACTTGATTCATGGTGCGCTGTAGCCCTGCCCTTATTTATCCCCACTGTGCCTTTTGAATATCGGGACATGTCCAAACCTGTGTGCCACTGATTGCAAGGGATTTGGTCGGCGTTCTGTTGTTTGATTCATCTGCTATCTTGGAATAGCCATTTAGCCAAATAGTCATTTTTAAGGTGTTAGACCCAAGGATTTCTCACTCTTTGGATGTACAACCCCCATTTCTGTATTTCATTTTATAGGGGATTTTGTTCTCCTGCATTATCCAATTTTTGTCTGTTTCAGTCCCTTTATCTTAGAATATGCATAAGAAATGCCCCGCTCTCACTTTTCACTTTTTTTTAATTTAATCCCCTCTCTGCTGCCATTGCCAGTGTTTACTTTCCCGCAGAGTGAGGTTGTGGTTTCAGCTTCAAAGCCAGCGCTGGAATGCGCCTGCCCTCCTTGCTCTCTCTCCCTCCTCCTTTTTCCACCTATTACTCCCCTTCCTCCTTCCCTCCTCACCTAAGTCGTTGCTAGCTACTCCACTTAATGGTGGCTTTGTGTATGAGCTACTGCTGTTTGCATGTCTGGCTTCAACAGAGGAGGGGAGCGAGGGAGGGAAGGGAAGGCACTGGAAAGTCACTTTCAGGGCCTTTTTTTTTTTTTTTTGGAGCCATCACTGACATTCATTTGAGAGTTTTGGAGGGGTTTCTGCCTTTCTCCCCACTGCGTTCTGTTTTCTGTGTTCTAATCTAATCCCTGATGTTTGACTGGAAGGAAAGAGGGATGGATGGGATAGAGGGAAGCAAGGTAGATTGACTGATTGTGCCTTCTATCTTGTGTGTCTCAGATCAGGAAGCTGTGCCGGCTGTGGTTTGAGAAAGGAACATGGCTTCCCAGGGTGAGTTTATATTTTTCAGACGCACTTAAAATCACATTCATGCTCTCCACTGCTTCAATTTCATCTTTTCCATCACCCCCTCTCTCACACACACACCTCGGCATTGACTATTAGGCAATGTTTTTACCTTATCAGCGGTGTAGAACTGTCGCGTCTTCCAGGCTAGAGTTATGCAGTCATTAGAACAAAGTAAATTTGATATTGTTCAAACTAAACACTTGAATACGGCCGTTACTGATAAATCACACATTTCACACGTTTGTTTCTTAAATTAAATCCAGTGTGTGGGATTTTTATTCATCATTTATTTCTGCATTACAATGTCCTAACCAATAATTCGACAGCAATGGGTTAATGACAATTCCACATAGACAACCAAGTTTAATTTTGTTTGGCTCTATTAAATGAAATGCCATGGAATCACTGTAATGTTGAATATTTAGGTTGGCTTATTAAGAAATAATTTAATATTAACAAAAACACATTTGAATGTTTATTTCCTTCCAGCTGATCTGATGGAGCTCGACATGGCCATGGAGCCAGACCGTAAGGCAGCAGTCAGTCACTGGCAGCAACAGTCCTACCTGGATTCAGGCATCCATTCTGGGGCCACCACCACAGCTCCCTCCCTCAGTGGGAAGGGCAACCCTGAGGAAGAGGATGTCGACAACCAGGTCCTGTATGAATGGGAGCAGGGCTTCAACCAGAACTTTGCCCAGGAACAAGTACAAGGTAATAACACTACTGTTCAAATCGAGGCTGGGGCAAATTCTATTATTAAAGTTCAAGGGCAGAACCAACTAGATCCTATAAAAGTGTGCATGTGCACAAGGTAAATGTGCTGTACCTGTGATGGCATTTGGGAGCAAATGCGGACCCACTGAAGAGGCCTGTTCAAGAAACACATAATAAAGAGACTCATCCAGCAAGCATATGCAAGAAAATGATGCAAAACATTTTGAGATGCATAGTTGCCAAAAGATTACCAAACAAAATACTGGAATGTTGCCCAAACAGAAAATTGCTCTGGTATCACTGTACTTAAAAATTGCTCCTGTCTTTCTTCTCTCCCAGACATAGATGGTCAGTATGCCATGACACGTGCCCAGCGGGTGCGTGCAGCCATGTTCCCAGAGACCCTCGAGGAGGGCATGCAGATCCCCTCTACCCAGTATGATGGAGCACACCCCACCAACGTCCAGAGGCTGGCAGAGCCCTCGCAGATGCTCAAACATGCCGTGGTCAATCTGATCAATTACCAAGACGATGCTGAGCTGGCAACCAGAGCCATACCAGAACTCACCAAGCTGCTCAACGATGAGGACCAGGTAGGGCATTGGGTCAATGAACACACACATATTCGTCTAGCAAATAGTGCCACACCAGAACTTGCCAAACTGCTCAACGATGAGGATCTAGGAGCACAAGGAGGGCGCCAATGGTTGCTATGTATCCCACAGTGCTGTACCTCTGCTCTTTTCTTGTGACCTGATCAGAAAGGATGAAGACCAGGCTTTGACATGTATGGATACACACAACCAGGCACTTTAGCTTAATCCTTTTAGCTTTTTGAGTTTCTGGGAATGTGACGAGTGAGGATGGAAGTAAACTGTGGCAGCAGTTGTCATGGCAGCTGAGCCTGCCATGTTTCTCAAATATTAAATGGCATTGAACTGCCATCGCCTAAAATAATTTCCCTCTCTGCCTTCTTCCAGGTTGTAGTAAACAAAGCAGCGGTGATGGTCCACCAGCTGTCTAAGAAAGAAGCTTCGCGCCACGCCATCATGCGCTCCCCTCAGATGGTGTCGGCCATCGTCAGGACCATGCAAAACACCAACGATGTGGAAACAGCTCGCTGCACCGCAGGAACACTCCACAACCTGTCCCATCACAGAGAGGGACTGCTGGCCATCTTCAAGTCTGGAGGAATACCAGGCCCTGGTTAAAATGCTGGGGTAAGTGGGGGATGGATGGTCACTTGGATTTGGAAGGGGGTCGGGTGGATGTGTAATGTTCAGTCTGAAAAGTATGGTTTCTTAATACAGTTTGGTTAAATACTTAAAATGTCTTTATCATGACCACCAGCACCAAAGAAACTTCAGAACTCGACTGGCCCAAAATAGTTTCCACTGTCCCTGGTCAAAAACATTTCACCGTTCAAATTTTGTTCTAATTTATAGTCTTCAACTTTAATATTTCCTACTACCTGAGAAGTTGCCATAAAGTGAAAGCATGTTTCATATCCAGGCCATGGGTCAATGTTTTGGATGTTGTCCTATGTGTGGCTTAAGTGAAATAAAATCTGTGCAATAATTCAAATTAAATCAATCTGAGAAAATTGGCATTAAGCAAACAATCTAGATCACCACATGCAGTATGTGTAATCAAATCTACTAACTGTGATCGAAATGTGGATACACTTTTTGGCCTATTGGGAGAGTTCCTCATTTGACAGTAATCTATTCTGTACCATGTCTGAAATTCTGTCTGTTTTGCAGTTCACCAGTGGACTCTGTCCTGTTCTATGCCATCACCACCCTCCACAACCTCCTCCTGCACCAGGAAGGGGCCAAGATGGCTGTCCGTTTAGCTGGGGGACTACAGAAAATGGTGGCTCTGCTCAACAAGACCAATGTCAAGTTCCTGGCCATCACCACGGACTGTCTCCAAATACTAGCCTATGGAAACCAGGAGAGCAAGGTACGGAGGTTGGAGGGAAGGATGAATTGAGGTGGGGTAGGAGGATGGGGGAGCTTGTTTGCAGATACCAGCTTATGGTAACCGGGAGGGAGAGCGAGAGATGCCCCCCATCCCTTTCCTCTAATTGATCTAGCCAGCTGGGTGGGCTAACATGGAGAAGCCTGTTTTCTGTCTAACCTCCTGTCTCTTCTGTCTGTCCAGTTGATAATCCTGGCCAGTGGTGGCCCCCAGGCCTTGGTCAACATTATGAGGACCTACACCTATGAGAAGCTATTGTGGACTACCAGTCGAGTTCTCAAAGTGCTGTCGGTCTGCTCCAGCAACAAGCCTGCCATTGTAGAGGCTGGTATGTTAGATTTTCTACTCTTAACATATATGACCCACACTATCCCAATGCTTAAGTGCATTGTGCTTTTTTTTTTAGTGTTTTTTTAAAAAAAATTTTTACTTTAAAAGTAAAAATAGTTTTTTTAATGCATTTATAAAAACAATTTCTTAAAGCAAACGTTTGTCAAATGATGGGGAATTGGAATTTAAGTGTTTTTCCACATGCAATAAATAAACCACTCAATTGTGTTTGTGTCCCTCTGTCCTGCTAGGAGGTATGCAGGCCCTGGGTCTCCACCTGACAGACCCCAGCCAGAGATTGGTCCAGAACTGCCTCTGGACGCTCAGGAACTTATCAGATGCTGCCACCAAACAGGTGAGCAGCCAGGACCTTTTCCTAGCACCCTTAAAGTGGTTTGTCTGTCCAAGAGGGGAGAATGGGTTTGAATCTTTCAGCTGCATCTTCACAAAATATCAAAAACCATCTGGGGAATTAGTTGCTGTGTCCACCAAGTATTTTTAACTAGCATTACCCAGCAGATGCTTGGGAAGTGCTAGTTATGGCTTCTGCTGTTGAGACAAAAGAAGATATCTTTTAATGCTTTTTCAGCAGCTAGCATTAAACATGCTTAGTGCTGTCAAAGGAAACGACTGCTGTAAATCCAAGGTCCACAGCTGTGACGTATCTAGGCCCAGGGACCTTGGTGTCTATCTATCCTTCCTCTCATACTAACTACTTGACTTTCTTCCCCTCTAGGAGGGAATGGAGGGTCTCCTAGGAACTCTGGTCCAGCTGCTGGGCAGCGACGACATCAATGTTGTGACCTGTGCTGCTGGCATCCTGTCTAATCTGACCTGTAACAACTACAAGAACAAGATGATGGTCTGCCAGGTTAGTACACACCTGGTTGATGGAAAAGATGTAAACCCTTTTCTGTAACTTGTCCAAACACCCCTGCTGCATTATGATTTATTCACATTTATTGAGCTATTTCACTGGTTTGCACACGGTGAAACTGAACCAAAATCATCGAACTATGTATCCATCCATCTGTCAGGTTCGGCGGTATTGAGGCGTTGGTTCGCACAGTGCTTCGTGCTGGAGACAGAGAAGACATCACAGAGCCAGCTATCTGCGCCCTGCGTCACCTCACATCTCGACACCAGGATGCTGAGATGGCCCAGAATGCTGTCAGACTGCACTACGGCCTGCCAGTGGTGGTCAAATTACTGCATCCGCCCTCACACTGGCCACTTATTAAGGTACGTACACACACTAGGACCTGCCAGCAGAGGTTAAACTACATCCACCAGAAGCCCCGTATTTTACCTCTTCTGTAGCTGGTCTTTTGATAGTGTTTCCAGGTTGCAGTAGAACATATTATTATCCCCTGTAAATAATATAGATTGTGCCTTGCTTCTAATCCACATTAGGAGCATATTTCTGTTGGGTCCCTCAGGACTGAACAATTTTCTGCCCTCAAATTGTGTAGTCTAAATGTTTTCAAAATGTGATGCTAATAATGGCTACCTAAAGATGAAATCTCTCTGCCCCCCCCCCCCCCCCCTCCCCCCCCCCCCCCCTTTAGGCTACGGTGGGTCTGATCCGTAACTTGGCACTATGCCCTGCCAACCACGCCCCTCTGAGAGAGCAGGGTGCCATCCCCAGACTGGTACAGCTGTTGGTCAGAGCACACCAAGACACACAGAGACGCACAAGTATGGGAGGCACACAGCAACAGTTTGTGGTGAGAACACACACCTTAACCTCACCCCCATAAACACACCCCACGTGTAAAAACCAACACCGTCACACATTGGCACACAGCATTTGTGATGAGTGACGCATTGCACAGCCTTCCATATATTCGTTTGTAGCGGTGGCACTACACCATCTTGTCAATTAAAAGAGCAATATTACTATGATGATTATTAATTCTTTGTATTTCTATCATTAGGAGGGAGTTCGTATGGAGGAGATTGTGGAAGGCTGCACAGGAGCGCTCCACATCCTCGCCAGAGACGTCCACAACAGAATAGTCATCAGAGGACTAAACACCATTCCACTCTTTGTACAGGTAAAACGCTTTCTTTAGCTTTTTCCTTTCACTCCTTTATTCACGTAGGTTGGTTTTTGTCTGCCTTCCTCCTCTCCATGTGTCTCTGCCAGCTGTATTTTAGATTGTTCAGCATGCCGCAGCGGCATATTGTGAGCATCTCCTAACTCCCTCTACTCCTGTTTTTCCATCTGTAGCTGTTGTATTCTCCCATTGAGAACATCCAGCGCGTAGCGGCAGGCGTTCTGTGTGAGCTGGCCCAGGACAAGGAGGCCGCCGAGGCCATCGAGGCCGAAGGAGCCACCGCCCCACTCACAGAACTACTGCACAGCCGCAACGAGGGAGTTGGTATGTATACACTAACACACACACGGCTCCCTTCCCTACTGCCATCCATCATTCACATAATGGCTAGTTTCAGCCAAGCAGTTGGTCAGAATAGTCACTCCAACCAACCATTATGAACACACAGGCACTTGGAAAACGCCAGACAACACATGTGATGGTGACCTTTTGTATAAAAGCCATAATATCAGAGATGGATGTTCCTTAGTGTGAAAGAGACTTGGCGACACCATAAGCCACATCACTTTGATGAACTATAATCACAGTAAAGACCGACTGAGCTGTGATGGCTGTATTGGTGTACAACAGTAGTGAGTGTTTATTTGTAATGATTTTAAAACGGTAAAGCTGAGGCACTCAGTCAGACGACTAACTGTTCCTTGCCCCCCCCCAGCCACCTATGCTGCAGCGGTGCTGTTCCGTATGTCAGAGGACAAACCACAGGACTACAAGAAACGTCTCTCGGTAGAACTCACCAGCTCCCTCTTCAGGACAGAACCCATGGCTTGGAACGAGGTACGTACACACACACACAGACACACAGAGACACACAGGTGTGTACAGGCACTCGCTGTATTTGGTTTTTGAATTGATACTCAACATACAGGTACACTCACACCCTTTTGATTTGTTTGATGTCTTACTTCATTCACACACATGTGTTGATAGACCCAAGGTCAACAAGGGTTTCTAGTGAAATCCTGCATGTAGAATTGCATTAGATTCTCAAAGGCTACCAAAAATGCAACCGCTGCTGTTGTCCTACTTAAACTGCTGCTACCCCTACTTATCTCTCTTTCTGTCTCTGTCGTCCTCTGTAGACTGCAGAGTTGGGCTTGGACATTGGAGCTCAGGGAGAGCCTCTGGGCTACAGACAGGAAGGTGAGTTACCTCCTCTCTTCTGCCTGGCTGGGAGGCTCAAAGGAGAAACACAGGAAGGGACAAGGATGTCACAAGGAACAGAGCAGTTGGGCTACCACACAAACATTTAATCAGATTTTCCTATTAAACGAGTAAAACACTCCGCTGTACATGCATTGCCCTCTCAGTTCTGGGCTCTTGTGATAATGTTCTGCCCTGTCGGTTTCTCCAAGCCTCAAGTTGGACTGCCTTCCCCCACCCCTTAAATAAGTTGGTATACCACCAGATATTGTTTCCACACTCGAGTCACCTGGCTCCATTTGCCAATCCTCTCTGCTGAAGACTATATCAGCTACATTAAGATGATGCAGTGTGGGTAACAGAGAAGCAACATTGCCTTCAAGTAGGGATGGGGATTGATTTCATCCCAGTTGTCAATATGGATAACGAAGGAAGGAACAAAAATATTATTGGCAAAAATGGCCATCTTAAATAGGCTCATTGATACCAATGTAAAAAGACCTTAGACTGAATGTGAGTGGTAATCAATAGGCCATGGGGAAAGGTTGGGCTGTTCGTTTTTTATTCTCACTGCTCTCCATACCTCCAGCATAAACAACTGTAATTGGGCCACTACTGTAGCATAGCTCAGGTGACTCACTTTACCCAGGTAGTTCATCCATAGTTTGTCCACTGCTGGAGGATGGAAAGCGGGTTGTGTTGCTGTGTAGTGTAATCTTGAATGATCGTACTACTGTGTGACCGCTTGATTTGTTAACATGCTCTCTAACAACTGCTGTGCTTCCCCTGCCTCCATCCATTCCTCCCTCTCCCAGACCCAAGCTACCGTTCCTTCCATTCGGGGGGTTACGGAGGGGACTCGATGGGCATGGAGCCCATGATGGACCACGATCTGGGTGGGGGTCACCACCCCGGCCAGGACTACCCCCCTGTAGAGGGGCTGCCTGACCTGGGACACGCCCAGGACCTGATAGACGGCCTGCCGCCCGGCGACTCCAACCAACTGGCCTGGTTCGATACCGACCTGTAAATACCATGACCACGACCAACATTACACTACACTTTCTACTAGGTAAGGTTGCGTCACACTCCTCTACCCTTGTATTTGGTTCATCTTACAATACGCTATTGTATAGATGTATAAACAGGACAACAGTAAAACAGTGGGGAGGCCTGTCTGACTGGAGCAGGGAGGGGAGACTGGATTTACTGACTCTGGCTGCCGCATGTTCAGACTGCTACTAATTGGAAAACTGTGCGTCGTGTGTGATGTTACTTGGTATTTGATCTTTGTGTGTGGTCCTTCACAAACGCCTGTTTTGTCTTTGTCTCCTTCCTCTCTTCCTTGCCCCTCCTTTCTTCCCCCTCTCCTCCTCCCTCCTTTCTTCATTCCTTTCATTCTCCCTCTCTTCTTTGCCGCCTCTCCCAGCTGTATCATGTGATCTGGATGAACCTGCATTGTGATTCGCCCATATGGAGGAGGCGGGGTTTCAGAAAGTGCCTGAAGACGACTCAACAACAGCAAGCAGAGTTTCCTGTCTACGGGAACTCCATGGGGACAAACTAGATTAAAGTGCGGTTCTGTTCTGGTCTCTCAGCCCCACAGTGGGCTGACTCCAAATCCTGACACGACACACAGAGTTAGATCTCAAACGTTGAATTTTAAAAACCCTTGTCTGTATCTTTTTCTTTTTTTTCACTTTTTGGTTGTTTTTACTTTTTATTCTGTTTTCCTCTCAAGTCTGTATGGTACCGATTTGATTCTAGCTTGCTTTATGATTATTCTGAATTATGATACTCATCTATTGTTTTTGCAGTCCCTTGTATTTTAAGTCTCTGGTAGTGTTGAGTTTTCTAGTGGTAATGCTCCATCCAAGTAAAGAATTTGATCACGTTTTAAATGGTGTCCAAACACTAAAGTTAATCAGTTGAATTGTATTCTGATGATCAAGTGTAACATTGTGTAGCTTTTGTATAAAAAAAAACATGAATTGGAAATCATGGTCCAAATATCAAGCTATTTTCTTGCTTTAAAGGTGGACACTGAGGTGTCTCCGCTGTTCCAAAGGGGGTGTAGCTGACCTAGCTGGATGGGTGTGGCTGTGGATGATGGAAAGGGGTGGAGGGCTCTTATTGGTCTGCTGTTACTAAGGGGCGGGGTAGTGGAAGGAGCTGGTTGCTGTAGCCTGCTGTGTTCTGAAACAATAAAATGGACTGTCATTTCATCTGGATGCCTCCATGTCTCATTTCACGGACACCTTGAATCCAGGAGGAGACAAGCGTGCACAGCAACAAAAATCTGTTACACTGATTTAAAATAAACGAAATGGTAAGATCATCTTGGAGTAGCCAACGTACGCCTGAATTGTGGAAATGGTAATGTCACGATCATATTTTGATCAATGTGGGTAGAAGTCCACATCAGTTCTTTCTACACTGGCTCAGATGTGCCGATAGCCTAAACAGTCACACACTGGAAGCCGTAATGACGAGGCCTGAGTTTTGAGACACAACACAGGTATTTAATAACCTGAACAACATGTGACACTGTTTTACACGCCTAATGACAGATGCATGTGATGGGGAAAACTAGTGTCCAGCTCTACCTGGAGAGGCCACGCGGCTACATTGGCAGGAGTCCTGTGCTTTGATAGTTCACTACCTTCATAATGAGTGTGTTAACTCTTGAGTCGGTGTAGCTTAATGGAGGATGCCGTTTGACAATTGAACAGTGACAGCTGTGTTCGCTACAGAGTGTGAGATTAGTAGGATTTACATAAGCAATGAGAGCCAGGTGTGAAGAACTACTAGCCTGCCAATCGTGACCATGCGTGGCGTAGATGTGGGTGGGGGGTGTTTCCCAGGGCCAGGCTCAACCTTTCCAGCAGGATGCGTCTGACAGTTCTGTCTCTTGTTGAAACGTTCCAGAAAGGTGACTCTCCACACATCCCCGACCTGACTCCCCTACCAGATGTTCTTCTCTTGGTAAATCTGGACCATCACAACTGCCATGCCTGGGAAAAAATATGGCGACTGAACAATTGAGCCATTCATTGTAACAATAGTCTGCCAACTGTGATGAGTAGAGTAGACTTGTCTAGGTATAGAATTATGTCCCAGTCTATCAGTCTTCAACTAAGTTTATGCAATAGGTCCCTGCTGCCATCATGCAGCATCTTAGTATCATATGTTTCCTTATAGTCATGCCAGGTTACCGGGTGTGTTCAAGAAAAAGTTTGTTTGTTGTAAGCCTCTCGTGTGTTGCTCATGGCTACTTTCACCATCAGGCTTCATAGAAATTCACTATGTGATGTGTCACAGTACAGATGTGAACCATGATGACTAGAAGGTCCAGATATACCTAGAGAGGCCAGGCTTGTGTTTTTGACAGTCTGTGGTAAATCCCATGATGAGAGATATGTGGAGGGAAGGCAGTCTGATAACTGTGACCCTGTGTGACACCATCCCTTCATTTCCTTTCCCCCTTTGTTACGGTGACCCGAGGTTTCCCAGCATACCTTGCTAAAGACAAACTCAAATGATTGTGTTTGAAAATAAATCATAATAGCAATTTTGTATTTCTAGTTGACACATAACGACAATCACAACAATCCATAAAACAATGACAATAAATATGGTACGGAATTAAAACAGCATATTAATACATTCAATACAACATTAATGTATTGTTATTTATGATTAAGAACCAAAACACAAAATCCGCCAAGTAGAAGAATGTTATAACTCTAGAATGCTTCTAAAATGAAAAGTTCTGGAATGTTGGAAGTTTCTGGAAGGCTAAAGGTTGTAGAAAGTTGAAGTTCTAGAATGTTTAAAATCACTGGAATGCTGAAGGTTCCACAAGAAGCTTTCAGGTGTAGATCTCCTGGAGGATTTCAGCAGCCAGTGGCGCCACGTCAACATGAGCCCTGAAATAGAGGAAAAGGACAAAGTTTTATATGTAAAGATTCTGCCTTACACATACATTAACTACATGTTACTACTAGTACTACTTTTTTTTTTAGTAGCACTTATGATTCAAAATGACACTTGATAGTTATATTAACAAGTACAGATGCTGTCCAGTCCCACAGCGCCTGGCTAGGTGTGCAGCATCAACTGTTGCTGTAGTTTAACTTCCTACAGTCCTGGAATAATCAGGACGATCACATCACTCACCCAATGTATAGTCAAGAGGAACAGATCCACTCTACTATAACCTACAGTCCGGTAGGTTAGCTGTCCTTCAGTATCATAACATAGTAACCTGTTGTCATCGGCCAAGTGGCTCAACCTAGTTCTAACTAGAATATTTGCTCTAATAATGATAATAATAATAATAATAATATAATCAGATAGATTAGCCACTAGATTGCACACATTAGCAAGACTGTAACACGGGGCGATCAAGCATCACTCAATGCGAGGTGAGAGAAGAAGGGAAACCTCGACTGTCACACTGACTAGCAGAGGAGCCCATCACACTGTTAAACGAGTTGCAGGCACATGAACACATGAAGGATTGTGGGAGTTTAATACAAATTCTAGGAAGGTTGTGTGGAAATTCATAACCACGCTAAATGTTCACAACAACTGAACTGTCACCTTCTTTTATCTAAATTAGATATTACTCAATAAGGGATATATGTGTGTGTGTATGTATATATATACACAATTATTTTCTCAAGTATTGCAAATCAATTTGATAGTGAGGTTTTCTAAGTGTCTGATGACTGACTTAGATTTGGCTTCAAAATAACAGTATTGTTTCATATATAAATACACATATACATGCAGTGGTTTGGTGAAAACACGCTGGCCAACTAGAATTCACTCCTTCTGTCCCTCCCTCCCTTCCTTCTTTCACCTCCCTTCCCTCTCTGCTCTCCCTCCCTTCTTCCCTTCTCTCCCTTTCCCAGGTGTCTGTGAGGGCAGCCTGACAGCCAGCCCCCCCCCCCCCCCCCCCCATTACTTAATTAAACCTACCTAATTAAACTAATTAACACAGTTCCCACAGGCCTCGAAAATCCTTGAAAGTTTGTGGATTTGGAAAATTAGGACCATAAAAGTTTTAGGACCCAACTTTTGAGATGGTTGCTTCTTAAGTTCCTGCAATTTCACACTCACAAATTGCCACTCAGCTGCAGTATGGAGGACAGTATATAATGAAATAACGGGCTCTAGTGAGCCTCACACTCGGCTCAAATGGACGCTTTGTTTCAGTTCATTACTACGTCCTGTGAAGACGACTGCAGTGCGCGTTTGTGCGCATTTTCCACCATGATACCTTCACAAAGCGTTAAAACGAAACCCACAGTGCTCAGCGGACAAGGCTCCTCTCACCGCCTCGTTCCGTCTGAGATTAATCACAATGGGTGTTTCATGGGAAAATAGCCATTCCTGCCTCCAGTCTGGAGCTGATGGACGGTCACCTCTGACTGGTTTTGTCCTCGTCCCTTCACCACACCCACAACTCGGTCCTCACATCTTGATCAGTTGCCTTTTGTGTCCCAACACACACGAGAGCAGGGTTTGAATGCTGCCCTGAATTGTGATTGGTTGAAGACATAAAACACGTTCCCCTGGATTTTTTTTTTTTTCTGCCTCTACTGCAAATGGGTCTGGCTATGTGAAGTCAGTCTGAAAATGTCATCCATAGAGGAGTTTCTAAATAGAGGGACAATCACAATGATCTTAACACTGTCTTACCGAGGACACAATCTTAGCTGAACAATCACAGAGTGCCCGTGTCCTTGTCACCGTGCAACTTGTGATGGAACAATAGCTTCACAATTCAACTGGTTTTTACAGCTTCAGGTTTGGCGAGTTTGTGAAAATCCTTCATATATTGAAGTTGAATCCAAGCGTGTTTGTGGAGGAGAGCCGCAGAGGTCGATGCCGGCGTCTGTTGTCAGAATACATTATTGTACTGCTGCTGTCATTTCTTCAACCTTGGTAAAAGCAGGCCATGCTCCTGATGGCTTCATGTTTTACTGACTGCAGCAATAAACTGCGGATCAAGATTTGGGCCTCAAGGCTTTTTCTTGAGAGTGGAGCTGCGGAGTGAGGCTCCTCCCCTCCCTCGACTCGGTCAGGGCTTGAGGTTTTGAAAAGGCATTCCACAGGTTGCCATGGTAAAAGCTCAATGACATCATTTGGGTTGGGATCTTAGCCCAGGCCGCTCCTCGCCTCCTCATCCTCTCAATTAAAAGCCCCCCCCCCCCCCACCCCTTCTCCTCTACCCTCTCCTCATAACTCTTCTCATCTCCTGCCCTTTCTCCTAAATACTCTGCTCCCTTCCTCCCCTCCTCTCACCGCTAAACCAGTGGGAGTGTGCCAGTCTCAGCCACTTCAAAGGCTGGAGCTGATCTCTGCTTTCATCTGCCAGAGAGTAGGGAGAGGGAGAGGCAAAGGGGGAGAGAGAGAGAGAGAGAGAGAGAGAGAGAGAGAGAGAGAGAGAGAGAGAGAGAGAGAGAGGAGATGGGGGAGGGCGAGGAAAACAAGGAGGGACGGAAGCTGGAGAGAAGAGGAGAACAGGGTAGAAGATGGCAAGGGGAGAGGGAGAGAAAACAGGAGGGAGATAGAAAGAGAGGCAGAGAGGAGAGGGAGGGGGACGTGGGAGGGAGAATAGGTGGAGAGAGGAGGTGAAATGGGTATAGAGGATGGCGAGGAGGGAGACGAAAGAACAGGAGTGATAGGAGAGAAAAGGAGAGAGGGAGGGGCGAGCAGGAGAGGCCTCTATAGCAGGACAACAATACACCTTTATTATTGATCTGACAGGGTGTGTGTGTGTGTGTGTATGTGAGAGAGAGCGAGAGAGAGAGAGAGAGAGAGAGAGAGAGAGCGAGAGCATTTCTGTTTGTATATGGAAGGGGGAAAGAGAAAGCCTATGTTTGTGTGTATGCATTGTGTGTGTGTGTGTGTGTGTGTGTGTGTGTGTGTGTGTGTGTGTGTGTGTGTGTGTGTGTGGTGTCTGTGTGCATGCATCTCGTGCGTGTATGTGTGTGTATGCGTGCCAGGTCTCTGGTCTCACACATCAAATGATCAAAGGAAGCATGGTCGCTACGACGACAAAACCCTGGGCTCAAAGAGGGAACACACACTCCGCCCACACACTCATAACACAGCCAGAGATACAGGTGTGTGTGTACACACACACACACACACACACACACACACACACACAGTGCTTTACACCGTATTGTTTTGCAAACGTAAAGAACGTGCTTCTAAATTTGTAACATATCAAACTCACGTTAGATTTGATGTATTTGATACTTCACTGATGCAGACATCATGGAATTGAATGCATGTGCCTGTGAGATGCTCCGGCTAGCTGCTGCCTCCTGCTCGGGCTCATCAGGAATACACACAGTTTGGATATTTAGTTTTTCCTGGTGTAGCGTGGACTACAGCGTTACCTCATGGAATGACAGACCAGATCAGTTCCGGTGGGTTTCAGTTTAAGGATGGCTTATATGGATTTCAATATCATGACATGTGATTGCATTTGTAATAGTTATTTATTTATTTTCTTTTGTTGATGGCCTGATCATCAAAATACATTTTCATTGTGTTTTTTTCAATTTTCCAGCTTTACTGGTGGGGCCACGGCAGCTAAATGAAAAGGAAACACCGTTGAGAACGTTCCTGCTGACACTGAGCCGCAGCTTCAAATATCAGCCAATCAGCCTCTCTACAACATTCTGGATTGATTTTTTTGTGATACTTGTTCACAGCGTATAGTTGAAATGCTCATCGCTGTTCTGCTTGTTCCGTCATCTTTACGGTCTCCATGCGAGCCGCGCAGTTTCCAAACCCGTGAGTCTTGGAAGCGGGCTGTTCCACTGTCAGCTGCTCGAGGGAGGTGCACGTCATGGTTCCCGCTACTGACATGAGACAACAAGAAGCCCCATACAAAGCTGATGTCTTCTTTTTTTTTTTTTTTTAATATTTTTTAACCTTCAGCTCCCTGTGTGCTATTAGTATCCAGCTGACACATCTCTGCACTGTCGAGAGAGAGAGCACGCATCCTTTCAATTAAGGCGAACAAGACAGGCTTTGACATGTTTAGACATGAAAATAAGACTGGAGGAGAGAAATTAAATTGAGGAGGTTTTGTTACTGCAGTGCTGTGAGCGATGGTTTCAGCCCTACAGTACACACACGCGCACACACACACACACACACACACACACACACCATATATCAAGACCCATATACACACATTCATTCAGTCCCTCATTCCCCTGACAACTGGTATCTTGTTTTTGCCACAAAACGATTTCAAAGTTAAACTGACAGATTTTATATTTTATGAAATCATGAAATCAAAAAATCTGTATAAATAGAATGGGTAATTTATGTGAGGCCATATGCAAACCAGACTATTACAAGGCATGCGTGCACACACACACACACACACAGCTTAACACACCTGTTAGACTGAGTGATATCCTGCAGTAGACTCACTAGCTCCGCACCTTCAGGGCATTCCAACCAATCAGAACGGTCTGCTGTCTGCACCTGGAGGGGGGGGGGAGAGAGAGAGAGAGAGAGAGAGAGAGAGAGAGAGAGAGAGAGAGAGAGAGAGAGAGAGAGAGAGAGAGAGAGAGAGAGAGAGAGAGAGAATTGTTACATGATGGCACAACTGCGTATCGGTGGTTTTCGGCCTGTGACCCCCAAAAACAAGCGATGCCTATTGTACTGATTCATCAAGCCTAGCAGCTGAACATATTCATTGTTTCACAAATATTAGGAAGCTTGTGATAAATTTGTACATTAGAAATATATAGTAAGGTGCTGAATTGGGCCAGTTCAGTTCCAATCAGTGGCTAGCTCAGAAAAAGTCAGAAAAAGTTGTGTGGAGCGGAAATGGTGACGATGACTTTAAATTATGAAATGAAAATAATAGGTTTATTTTGTCATTGATTTTGGAGGTGGATGGAGCTGATTCATGTTGACAAGACGGATGAATGGGACTTACCCATCATCATGTTACTGCTGGTTACATTTACAGAAAAGCTTCTATCAGTTGGTTATGATGCCTCATCTATGAATACAACATGGGCCAATTTCAAATTTTAAGTTAAAAATCATACATTTCCAAACAATCGGGCAAGTGGCAAAAATGATTAACGTTGAACCATGCACTCAAAATCACCTTGTGACCCAGTGGGGGGTCCCGACCCCCAGGCTGAGAACCACTGGCCTGAATAATCACAACAGAATCATGTTGTCTGTCACCAATTTTGAAGACCCAACAGCTGAATGGCATCACACACATTTGACAAGTTGATCAAAAGACTAATTTGCCAAAATGTCAGTGGATTACACACACACACACACACACACACACACACACACGCACACACACACACTTATAATGTTGATCCATGAATTTAGGATGATTCTGCTGTTGCACTTGAACGCCACTCTGGATAAGAGTAGCAGCTAAAATCCTTCTAAAATAAATAATACAACAATTCCCTCTTTCCCTTTACTAAATCCCCTTCCTTTGCCTTCTCTTCCTTCTCTCTTTGTCATCCCACTCTCTCTCTCTCTCTCCCTCTCTCTATCCATGTCCCTACATGCCCCTCCACACCCCACCCCTGAACACCTGGCCCACAAACTGCAGTGCGTGTGTGTGTGTGTGTGTGTGTGTGTGTGTGTGTGTGTGTGTGTTGTGGGGTTAGGGCAGTTCTCATTAAAGTGGTTAGAATTAGAGCTAGGTTAAGGTCGGGGTCAGAGTTACGATCAGGGTTAAGGGTAGGCTTAGGAAATTAATGTACTTCCATAGAACGTCCTCACAAATAATAAAAAGTGTGTGTGTGTCTCTTTAAGTGTTGGCCAGAGTGTGTGTGTGTGTGTGTGTGTGTCTGGGTGTCTCTGCGTGTTTGGCGTACGTGTTCTCTCTGATCTCCAGTGACATCATCACCTCTGTCTCCGCGGCGACACAGCATGGTTGTTGCTAGGCAACGGGGTTAAGAGGAGATGAGACTCTCCCCTCACTCTCTTCGCAAACACACACGCACACGCACGCACACACACACACACGCACGCACACACACACACACATACACACACCTCCTTATCATGTCTTTTTCATCCCTGCTCTCCACCTCCTCTTCTCCCTCTCCTCCCCTGTCGTCCTCCTCTCTCTCCATGTCTACCTCACTAACACCCTGACTCAAGTGCCCTGGACTCCAAGTCAGATGAGAGGCACACAGACAGAAAGACAGACAGGCAGGCAGACAGACGGAAAAAGAGACAGACGGAAAGCAAAACAGACAGAGAGGCAGATGGGCTGCCAGCCAGGAAGACACTTTGTCTGGTGCTGGTTTGGGAGAAACCAGCTTTAATAGACAGAAAAAGACAGAAATATATATATGTATATATATGTATGTATGTATGTATGCATGTGTGTGTGTGTGTGTGCATGTGTGTGTGCGGCAGTGAGGAATGCCTAGCAGGCTGCTTTGCAGGCCTCGCGTGTTTTATGGACCATCCTAATAATGTCCTGAACACTGTCAGCTTGGGGAGGAAGTTGTAAGATCAGAGTTGTTGTGAGACACAGAGATATGCAGTTAACTGTATTCAAATGTTCATGCAGACTGGAAAATGAAAATGCAATCCCACAATAGCAATTTCATTTTCCACTTTTGCATGCATTATTTGGGTCAAAATGAAAAATGTAAATGCAATAATGCGATTGAAAATGACATTTGGCAGTTCATTTTCAAAGACTTATTCAAGGAACAATATTGAAATGTTGATTCAAATGTGAGGAGAGAGAAACAGCACTCCCCTTTGCAAAGGAATTTCCTCTCAAGCCCTGTCCCTAACTTAATGAAAATGAAAATGCAGCGCCGTATGCTCCTGCATTAACATTTTCATGATCTACTGACCTGTCAATCATTCTCTGAAGGTGGGACTATGTTTCAGCAACTGGCACAGAAGCTGATAGGCTGGCTTACCTCTATACGTTTTGTCATTCTGCGATGGTTTGTTTGCTGACCTACCCCTTCTATACTACTTGGTATCTTTTTGTGCATTCTGATATCTTGATTCCATCCGTTTTAATTATTGAGTATGTTAGTGAGTTTATGAGTTGTGTTGTTGAGCATTGAGCTTATATAAGTGAGTGATGAATACAGGAAATACAGTACAGTAGGAGATGAAATCCTCTATCTCAGATCTCAGTTTATATTACAAATATAAACTAAGCTAATTGTACATCTGAAGAAAAAGTTGACTGATCTGTTGGGCTGACAACACACTACCTGTGAATTAATTTCAATATACCACAGTATTGCACTCAGTTTACAATTTTACACATTTCTGATCAACCAGAAGTTACTGTCTAACACAAGCGAGCAGTTTGGAGCATGTCGTAGAATTTGAACTTTTACTTTTATTTACACAATGTGAGGCTCTGTCAGATTGGAGGCGATGCACTGGCAGGACTAAAACCTGGAGAGTCTGGAGACAGATCTGTGGGCCGGTTGGACGAGTCGGGATGCAACCATTTTGTAACAAAGCAACCAAGTTGACGTGCTGCATGAAGCGACTTCTGACAGTCTGTATGGTAGGTTCTCCTTTCTCTATGTGTCAGACTGCCAGTGGTACACACACACAGACATACAGGCAGACAGGCATGTTTTGTGTGTAAGACACGTCAGCAGCAGCAGAAGATAATGGTGCTGATGACGATAATGATGATGATGATGAGATGGGTGCAGCAGGGAGGGAGAGGGCCAGATGATGGAATGTGCTGGGCTGGTAAACGAAGTGTTGGCCTGCGGGTAAATTATTGCATTTTTAAATGCAAAACAAGGCCAATCTAAGTTATATGCAACAGCACATTGACTTTACAAAGTCATTCATGATATATGTGGTGCTTTGAAAGAATCTCATTTATTGCAGTTGTCACTTGAGTGTGCCAGTAGGCCAAGTTATTGATGAGGCTGAGCTGGATCCCTGGAGACAGGACGGATAGAGCTGATGAGATGGAGATTACCTGTAACTAGGCTTCTGTATTGTATTTTTATTCTACCATGCTTGCTTTTCAGTCCTTTTAATCCTTACAAATGTCTTGTTTGGGGAATATTGTTTTTCTAAACTTTGTATGCATGTCATTGGTCACAAATACCCATTAGGTGGAGGGAGAAATATCGCCTGCACAGAGTCTTGCTTGAAGCTGATTGGCTTCGGTTTACTGCGTCAGGCAAATTTCTCACTCGAGTTGAAATTTTTTGGTGGATCGAACGGCTCAAATCGCGCTGCCTAGAGCAGAGGTGTGTCCATCTCACTCCATTCACCGTCTGCCATTGACTTTGCATGCATTTGCACAGACTCAATTTTCTTTTTGCGGTCTGTCTGAACGTAGGGTTAGGCTAGATTTCTACATTATCGCTGGGATAGAAGTGATAAGTAGGTGTAAAGTTGCCAATCACCGAAAACAAGACAAAGAAGTTTAAAGAAATTCCATGTGCAGTGACAAATTAAATATCTTAAAAATAAATAATAAATGCTGTCTTTCTCAAACAAACTGCTACTTATGAACCCTCTTTGAAAGAACCAGCATTCCCCTTTATGTTGTGATGGAGAAAAATGAGAATGAAAAAGTTGAAAATTGACTGACTCTCTCTCTCTCTCTCTCTGCCTCCCCTGTAGTTCAAAGCTATTAGCAAGGTCTTTGATGAGAGCTGATGATGAGACAGAGATTAAGACAGCTCTGAAATCAATGAAAGATAATTAAAAAGCCTTTGTTGAAGGGCAGGCACTTGTCTGAGTGTGAGTGTGCATGTGTGTGTGTATGTGTGTCTGAGTATTTGTGCATTTCTCTGATTGTATATCTGAAAGTGTGTGTGTGTGTGTGTGTGTGTGTGTGTTGCCTTCTCTCACAGGTGCACACTGTTCTTTGTCAACTTTGTCTGCCAAACGGAGTGTGAATAGCTAATGACGTACGAGAAATCTCATAAGCCTCGTGTCAGGAAAGAGAATGCAACTTGACAAATGCGTATGATTTCTATTTGATGCTGAACCAAATTCCCCATATTGTGCTTGAGCACTCAACACCCTAAAATGCGAAAAAGTTGTATTGAAAGGAACTACTCTCAGATTCGTGAGCAAGAGATGTTACATTTTTTACCTGCTGTTTTACCTTTTTACCTTATTAAGTAATACAGGACTTTTAGTGACCTCTATCGGCAGCCAAACCTCCATTGGCAATTGCAAAAACATAAAAAGAATTAAATTAAAATTAAAAATAAATAAATTACATTTCCTCCCCACCTTGATAAAATGGAGAACTTTGTGTGAATTTATCAATAAATCCTGAATAAACGTATTCTGAAATGTGTAAGACGGCATTTAGCAATGTGTAGCATGACTAAATGTGCAAAAAGGTTGGAGGGTACTTTTTTTACCAACTCTAGTTCAGCTCCTAGCACTCACCTGCTTAGTGACTCATCCCATAGCTATGAGGAGAGATCCAAAACACACTGCTCTTTGTGTGTGTGTGTGTGTGTGTGTGTGTGTGTGTGTGTGTGTGTGTGTGTGCGTGTGTGTGCAAGTCAGGATGGTGAATAGGGTAGAGAATACACACCTAGATGCTAGCTGTTAGCAGAGGGGGGCATGAGCGAGCATACTGTATACAGAAGGACATAGACATTTGTGTGATAGACAGATAGACAGATAGATAGATAGATAGATAGATAGATAGATAGATAGATAGATAAACAAACAGGGAGAAAGAGAAAAAGGGAGTCTGTGTGTGTGAGTGACAGAGAGAGAGTTTATGTGTGGGTGGTTCAGGTGGCTGAGAACTAATTAGTCAAAGGAAACTAGAATACACGCACGCACGCATGCACGCACATGCACACGCACACACACACACACACACACACACACACACACACACACACACACACACACACACACACACACACACACACACACAGCAAATATATAGCTTCCAGGCAGAGCATTCAGCCAGATCTCAGTGTGACAGCTGGCCATATGTAGAAACAGTTTGATGACCCAGAGGCCGAGCCAAAACATTAGGAATGCACTTTAAACTCTGTAATATATGAGGGCTGATTGGAAAATCAACCCGTTTTTCACACTTGTTATGTTGACACTTTGGAGAGAGACTGTTTTCACAGACCCCTCCCCTCCCCTCCCCTCCCCTCCCCTCCCTCCTCTCCTCTCCTCTCCTCTGGCTCAATTGTCGTCAGTCAGGCCGCAGTGCATGTGCAAGTCCACAGCACAGTGGTCAAAGAGGTTGGATTAGGAGGAAAACATTACAGTAGGTGTGCTGAGGGCTGGTTTCAGTTCTGGCCAATCAAATCAGCTCATTTCATCCCTGTTAAAAAGCAGTACCGCCATAAAAGCTTCACCCAAGAAGAAAGTGATATTCTCCAGGAGGTGCAGAGTCGACATGGCCGCTTTATGGCACCTCAAATAGGCCCCCAAGGGCCGATTATGTAAAATTGGCTTCGGAAAAGGTTGGCAATGTGTGAATTATTTAAATGTCAAATTTGTTTACTTGCCATTTATATGTAAACAACATGAATTAAAGAGTAGCTTCACCTACAGCGCACGAGGAGCGCACTGCGAAGCACTCCTCCTCAGACAACGCAATATAAGAGACCCGCCGGCTGTATCGCCTTCTGTGTCTCAAAGTGATATACTCCACGTCTCCTATAGGCTGTGACCAACAAAGAAGAAACCATTTCAATGATCAGAGGCAGAGAGATGATAATAAAAGAGATATGTGTCAGGCTGGTTCACCAGTATCCTACAGAATTTTAAGTGTTTCTTCTCCCCTGTCTTATATTGATACTGTCACCATGTTCCTTGTGCGTGATGATGCGGCTTGACTGCTTATGATTCACACATTAATTCATTTACCACAGGTGTAGAGCTAAAATACATAGATGTGCTTAACATATTAAAACGATTGCATTCATTTAGTCCATGGGTGAAGGGTTTACCTGTGGGGTCCAATGTAGTCTAACATGCACAAAACCAGTGGCAGTTTGGACAGGTCTATGTACAGGCCTAACTCCACCTCAAAACTGACACCAAAATCCCACTGCGCTGGCTGTGTTTTATTGAAACACCGCGATGAGCCAACCCATCCATCCTGGCGCGAGTCTATCCACCAAATGATCAAAATGACAAAAGGTGGGGTAACGTTGTCATTGCACCTCACAAAATTGCCAATGCGCCAGTGAATATATGCAGGTTGCGCCTGCAGGGAAACAGAGCCCTTAGTGTTAAAAGCTTTTTACCTGGCAGCTCCAATGTACTCAGATCAATTGAGACTAAACATGCACGCTCTGGCTGCTTAGTTTTACTCCATGTAACCAGATGGAGTTTATATGATCAACTTGGTTGGAGAGTAGAAGCCCCACCACACCTCCACCTGTACTGCAGTGTGCTCTCTCACTCGTCAGCCGTCGACACGGTTCTGACTGTTCTACAAATCATTTCCACTATCAGACAAAATTGGACAGACACTCTAACAGAGAGTGACAGGCAGATACAGATGCTCTGTCTCTCTCCCTCTCTGTCATTCTAGTTCTAGTAAAACTAGACTCTATTTTCAGAACAGCCGCAGAGCAGGGAAAGACTGTGTGTGTGCGCGTGTGTGTGCGTGCGTGCATGTGTGCATGTGTGCCTGCCTACACTGAGTTGATGCATTTGTCTTTCCTCTATTTTCATCCAGTGGTTGGCAACCACACCAAGTGTAATAGAGAACAAATTAACAGGACATTACAATTTAAGCCCCAAAGCACAAACAGAGCCAGTATTTGGATGTTTTTGTGCTGCTACCTGCACTGGAACCACCGATAGCCAACAAAAAAAATATGGAGGCAATGCTAGCATGTGCTTATGTTGGTCTGTTTGTGTTTGTTTCGTGTGTACCGTACTCACAAGTCGTTTCGTGACCCTCAGGGTGGTACGTTGCATGCGGGGGGTCTGGGTGTGTGTCTGTGCGCGGAGCACGTGTGAGAAGCTTCGCAAGCACGAAGGAGACAGGCAGTCGTGCCCCTCCCCTGCATACAGCTGGACCAATAGCGAGAGACACTGAATAGACTCCTCCCACACCTCCTGGTCTTCAGAGGACAGCTAGAGAGAGAATTATAATGTATCAATAAGTAAATGGTTGAAATAATTCACTTTTTCCTCTACTTACAGAAATATCTGAAACAGGGAGCTGACATCAAAGCCACATCAAATCAAAATCAAATCAAATCAAATCACATTTATTTGTCTAACCCTTAATCACCGTTACAGTCTCTAAGGGCTTCACAGTGCCCAACATGTCAAACAATAAATGGTTAATTAGTCTCACAAAGTCTCTAAACTAACACACCTTTCGAAAAAGTTTCAAAAACAACCAACATGATTTGATTGTAGATGAAACAGAGTCTTGAGCCCAGAAGATTATTTCTTGTATTGAGTGCTTATATCAATCCCCTGGATGTAAAGTTCATAGGAATATATGACAGCATGGTTAAAGGGGTATTAAGTCATGTTAAGTCCCAGGCACGCCCCTCTCACCCCTCCCATCCCGTTGAATTACAGTAGCCTGTAACTGATACCGTACAAACACTGCTTGCTAATCAGAGCGGAGAAATTCAATGGGTGGGGAGTACGAGCTGGACGGTGAGTTTTACAAGCGAGACAACTCAGCACCTGGTGAAGTAATTGCTGAGTCATTGGTATTGATCAACAACCCTACACACCCCTGCTGATATATATGATGGTCCTTTTGTGCTATGGGGCAGTAAAAACCTTACTTATGTCCTGTTATACCAGACATGGCTGATCAGTCTTCAGCTTATCCCCTTTCTACCCGTCTCTCCACTTATTTTTACCCCCTATATTTCTGCTCTCCCTTCCTCCTGTCACCCTATCCCCCCCCCCACCCCAAAACCTCAGGAACATCACAACAACACAATAACATCACCAAACCATTCCTATCCCTCCCCCTCTCCGCCATGTCCCAATCTTCCTCCCACCCGCTCTTTCTCTCCTCTCTCCCCTTCCCTCTCTGCAGTGATTCAATGCGTCAGAAAGGCATGTCAGCTGTTTGATTGGCAGCTAATGTGTTGCTCTATTGATGCCCGAAGGACAGAGAGCAGGGTCAGCTACAGAAGAGCAAACCCCGGAGCAGTCGACAACGCTGTCCCTTCTCGCTTGCACCATCTTGCTGCCCTGCAATATCAGCTTCCCATTTCTCTCTCTTTCTCGTGTGAGTCCAAATTTGATCTTGTAGCTTTTATAATGCAGGGTAGAGATTATTTGGAGCAAATTATTTGGAAGCAATGCCTAAAAAAAAAGTCACACCAGGAGAAGAGAGACTACTGTTCTCTATAAGCTGTGTCCATCACCATGGTGACATGCATCTAATTATTGATCACACTGACCAAATAATAAAATCTTGTCAGTCGCCGGTCATCGCTTCACTTCACCAGAAATGTATTTGATTTATATTAGCAGGTTTTGAAGTTTTAGTAGCAAGTGATATTAGCTGCAGGGACTTTGCAATACCTCAGGGTTTAGTGAAATGACGCTCCTGCTCCTTTCTATCTCGCTAATCTCCCATGGAGCCAAGGGGCTGGGCAGGGGTTGTGGGGGGGGTGCCAGCCATCACCCCTCAACCCCTTCATTCACACACGCACACACACACACACAAACACACACACAGACCCACCCACCACTCAACATGTCAAGTAAAAGTAAAAACCTCTATTGTGTCCCTTGGGACCTCCTCTTCTCCTCCTCCCAAAGGAAATTGAGAAAGGACGGGTCTTTTTCTCCTCCACCTCTCAGGACCCTCTCTCCTTTCCATGGATTGTCTTCGCCCCTCTCCTTTCCTCTCCACACCCCTCTCCTTTCCTCTCCACACCCCCCCTCTATTTTCTTCTTCCCTTGTTTCTATTTCTCCTCCTTTCATTTTTAACTGTTTTATGTTGTAATGTTTACAAGTCATGTTTTTTATCCATGTACAAAGTAGCAGAAGGGCGAGGGACAGTATATTTATCTAATCCATTAATTCAATTCATTCTAACTATTAATGCCATCCATTTTGTAAAAAAAATTCTTTGTCTTGGAAAGACGCGCCTTGGTGTTCCCAGTGTTTCATCATTATGTGTTTCATGAAGCTATGTATATTTTTAGTGGAACATGTGATGTAGAATAAAGCATTAAAAACATCATTTAAAAAGTCAACTTTATAAAAACCTTTGGGCTGAATGTCCTTCACAGTCGTAGAGAGATCAGATTTACCAAATATTTTGCAAAATACTTCCATAGTTTCAATGATCACTTCCATGGTTTGAGTGCAGCTTTGGGAGGATTCAGGGAACCCTCACCTTCCAATCCATCCTGAATAACCCCCCACTTTACTTAACATTTGATTTTTACCTGATCGTTTAACCTTTGCTAATGTCAATGGTGCCAGGAAGTGTGAATACCTCTGGATGGCTACTGTAATAACAATCCCACATTTGTCTCAGCAGGAAGGGCGAGCCAAATTATCTTCATGCGTATTTTACTGGGATGTGTGTTGGTAAGTGGTGGATATAATTGCCTCTCACTTTCCGCATGATCTCGGGTATTAATAATTGTATGCGTTGTAATTATTTCAGTAAAATAGGATAATCATCTGGATTGCACTGACAGGAAATGTGCAAATAGCTTCCTGCCTTCACATAATATTCTCAAGATGATTGTACACGTCTGGCACGGTCAGTAAGCATGCGGACAACTGCCTGCCTGCAACCTGGGGAGAATTGTCCCCTGTAACACATTGACCAGATAATACTATCTTGTCAGTCATGATGAGTAATTGCTCCACTTGTCCACACAAATCTGGTGGATGTAAGGTATAACTTTCTCATGATATCGTCATTGATCCACTTATCCACAGACATTTAAGACGATTTACAAAAGAGGTTTTGGAAGTTTTAGTGGCAAATGATATTAGATTTTGCAATACCTTAGGGTTTAGTGAACTAATGCTTCTGGCTCAAGCCAGCGGGGGAACTGATCGTCATTGTTAAGGTTTCTGAAATCATTTACCATTCAATGAAATTGAAAAATTGACCAATGGCTTTTTGAATGTTTAACTGAATTGAGCCTGCAGATGAGTTCTTGGAAGAATTTCATCTTTCAGCACGAGGATAATCGAAGGAGATATCATCGGCCACTTCTTTTTGTGGCTTTTTCGCATTATTTAAAGCTTGTATTTTAAATTCACCGTTAAATCACCATTAAAATACCTCAGTTTTTACCTCAGAGCCTATCCGTTTGTTAGTGTGTGTGTTTAGATTTTACATTTTCTCCCTATCTTTCATTCAGCCTGCTGTTTTCAGAGTAAGGTAATCAATTGACACAGTGGGGAAACTTATGGTCATTGTTAGAATCAAGCTATAATGTTTTGAACAAATAATGAATTCACCTTGGAAAATGGAAATTGGCGGTGGGTGCAATCAAAGCTCTCAAAGGAACCCACTCATCCAAAACACCCGAGTGCAAGACAGCAGGTTGCCAAAAAGCCCCGTCAGCCAGTTGGAAAGATTTGGCAAGTTACCTTGGCGACCAACTGGGGTCCATAGAAATTAACACTATTGTCCTCCCGCAGAATAGAAATTTGAAATAGTAACACCGATTGGCCTGAAGGGGCCGTTGCATTTTTCATGGATGAAAAAGACTTGCTTGAAGACGTGCTTGAAGTCAAATTAGCTGCATTAGTATAACAGTTATACTCACTTCTCTGGTAGACATGCTATCGCTCAGCTAATTCAGGAAAGAGCTTTTGAATAACCTCAATCAGTACTGTTGACGTCTAGAATGCAGGCAGACATGGGAGGATGCTGTAGACCTAGCTAGCATGAACTATGTAGAACACTGGCAGATGTTTTTTTTGCAGTTTGGAGTTTCTTTTTTCAAGACTCTTAGCAGATTCTTTTTAAATGAATCATCCCATTACAATACATGTGACATTTCTTGAAACCAGCAAAGCCACCTAGATATCTTGAAAAAGTTTGATGTGTCTAAATACATCACTACCAACACTGGCATGGATTATTTGATCTCTTTTAACACTTTAGAAACTTGTTCCTGAAACAACTTGCAAAAACATAAATCCAGACCAAGTATATATATGCATGCTCTCCGTCTCTCTCTAACTCCCTATAAATAAGCATACATACATAGTTTTTCTCACACTATCAGACATACAGGACACAAATATGCACGCATGCACACGCAAACACACACGCACGCATTCACACACACACACACACACACACACACATATACAAACACACAAAAATATTTATTCACACACATATACAGGCTCTGTCAGTGTTAGTCTCACCATGTGAATGAGGTGTGTGTTGAGTTGGCTCAGAGGTCTGTTGGCTAGGAGCAGTTTCTCTGCTGCCTCCGTCTCCACTGCAGGACAAGATAGCCTCTGGCTCTAAACACACACACACACACACACACACACACACACACACACACACACACACAGACACACACGCACGCACGCACACAGACACACACGTTAAATCATTTATAGAGATTTGACAGTCAATAATGATGGATCCAGAGACCTGCCAACATAGATTCTGACAGAAACAGACGAACAGACAGAGAAAGACAGACCAATACATAAGCTGACAGAGGAAATACTCTTCCTGGGTATGTTGTTTCATTTTAACTCATCTTTAACACAAGGTGTGTTCAGGACAACGCAGATGGAGTTATTTCATTTTTTTTCAACATTACTTTTTGTCTCTGCCCCCCCTTCATTACCACCTCCCTCCCTCTTTGTCTTATTTTCGTTCAGTACCAGCAGTGGAACTTCAAGCCGACTAGAGGTGGAATAATGTGATTAATACTGGCACACATTTTCTCCTCTCTCTCTTCCTGTGTTGCCCTAGCTCTCTTTCTCTTTCCTTATGTCACTCCTTCTCTGCTTTGCTCTCTCTTCTTCTCTCGTCTTTCTTCTCTGGTAATATGATTAATATTGAAGTAAATTTTCTCCCCTCTCCTTTTCGCTCTCCTTCTCCCTCTCAATTAGCAGTTCTCTCTGCATGCGATTCTCTGTCCCTAAACCTAACTCCCTAAACAGGGAGAGAGAGCCAGAGAGGAAGAGAGAGAAAGATATAAAACGTTAAATAAAGAGACAGAGACAGAGGTCAAGAAAGGAAAGAGTTTAGGAGAGTGGTCTAGTCACGTCCTCTCTCCTTATCAGACCTTATTACCCAAATGAATTTGGTTTGTGTAGAAGTTTTTCTTTTTAATGAGCTTTGCATTTCTTGCTGAATTGATTTCCGCTACACATTCTGCTCCCTTTCTATCGCTGTCTCTCTTTCTATCTCTCCATCCTTCCCTCTCCCTCTTCCACTCGCTCTCTTCCTCCCTGCCTCTACCCCCCCTTCTCTCTCTGTCCAGGCATTAATATGTATGCTTGGGCTGGGGTGCAGGCTATGGGGAGATGGGGGCTGGTGTGTGTGTGTGTGTGTTCGTGTGTGTGTGTGTGTGTGTGTGTGTGTATGTAGGGAGGCAAGCTGAGGACAAAGCCAGTGGTGATAATGAGGCCGCAGGGACATAGCCAGACAGGCCCCTTTGTGTATGTGTGTGTGTGTATATATGTGTGTGAATGTGTGTCCCAGGGGCTAGGGACCCCATCCTCTTCCTCCTGAGTCCACAACTTCAATATTGCAGTTGGTTAAACCTGCTAGCTTCCACTGCACACTTCAATGGACACACACACACGCACGCACGCACGCACGACACACACACACACGCACACACACACACCTTTAGGGCCATGATATAAGGGCAATATATTGAGGTGATGGAGTTGGTGATGTGGATTGGTAAATAGGACTGAATCAATGTGGATAACAGAGTGAGCCATAAGGAACAACGTAACATGATACAGCACAACAACATGGGCAATAATTGTATGTCAATACACAAAATTCACAACAATTCACAAAATGTCACACAATTCTTTGCTGGTTTGCATGGACTGCTGTGATACAGTGATGTGTGGCAGTACACAGTATATACACATATATGCAGTATATTGTTATTTTTTTCACCATAGGAAAAGAAACTTTCATGACCAAGCACATTGTTGTGAAAAGCCCAGAAGTGTTAGTTCTGTGTATGTATGAAATACATTATAAGATATGTGATAAGATATTTGTTTGCTAATGGTCAGTAATGTTAACTAGCAAGCCAAGAAGCCAGAGACTGAGGCAGCTGATCAACTAGTGAGTCAGAGAGCTGTGATCACTTTCAAATAAACTGCTAATATCACAAGTAAAATCCATTGTGTTGTTAAACGGTATAGAACTGCTTGCTGTCAGAATGTAAAGGAGAGATGGGGGAGGGTCTTGCATCTAGTCAGGTAAGTTAAAGTGAGGCAAAGTTGGTTTAATGCTCCCTCAATCACTTAATCATGTATAACTGCAAAACCTGATGGTGAGTTGTTGTCTGCCAATCTTTTCCCCTTTCACAGCGAACCAGACCATCAGGTACAGCCACTTTGTAATTCTGGTCCGCTTTTGTCTGAAGTTATTATTCAAGGGATGTCTGTTTTGCCTTCACAGATTTACCAGATGGAAAGTGAAAAAAACAGCAAGCTGTTTCCTTTGGAGAACTTTTGCTTGCAGCCCCAAACAAAATATTTTTTAGCCATTGTTTACTCAATTTTGAAATTAATTTGGCAGTGCTCGCGTCTCCGTCGAGTGGAACCTGGAAATGTTTGGTTTGTGGTTGTTTTTAAGATTAGAATTCATCCTAGAATTCATTATATAATTATGTTAGTGTCCCTACATTACTGTGTGCTTCCATGACGCATTTGTTCCACATGGCCTGCTATGATCAGATTTGTCCAGGTTGCCCTCCCTCATCCCTGGTGCTAGGTATGATTTGGAATACAATGCAGAAAATTGAAGTACTGAAAGTTGCTCAAGTGCAGCTTGACGGTAGTTTTCGAGTTAGTTCCCAGCTTTTCTACAGTATAAGTGTGTTACAGGCTCTCTGTGTGTTTCTATTTGTGTGTGTGTGTGTGTGTGTGTGTGTTCGTACCTGTAATGCTGAGCGAACAACGGCTGACGTGTGCTTTAAGATGTTGTGGAGCAGCTCTAGAAGGGCCAGCAACACAAGATGGCAGTCCTTCCTCCCGGCGTGCACCGTCTCCATCGAGGTAGACCAGTGCGACTTCTGAGAGAACGCTCACCACCACCTCTACGAGACCTGTGCAGTAGGAAAAAAAATGGCTGCCATGAGGAGACAATGGCCGAATTGCAACCTGTACATCCACACAGTCTATCTGGGTACTTGTACAGCTAACTGGCAAGCATTACTGATAGCAGGGAGATTATGTCAACAGAATAGGCTGCCCATCTGCTTTTTAAGGTGTAGTGACCAACCAAACCAGCAACCCACCAACCAACAAGAAATTGCACCATAGCCAGGGCAGGCTGAATTCAGCAATGAAAACCTAACATGTTATCATGTATCAATATACCAAAGACAATAAAAGGAGAACAAAAACAGCAACAACAAAAACACTGATGTTCAATTTATATGCTGATCTAAAAATACATTGTTCCTCTCTTCTTGCTCTCTCCCTCTTTCCTTTCCCCTCATCTCCTCCCTTTCCTCGCTCCTCTTTCCATAACTTCCCTGGCCCTCCTCTCTCTCTGCTCTCCAATTCCCAGGAAACTGTTCGTTATAGAACATGTTGTGAAGCTGCTAAACCCTGCTAAGCCATGAATACATAGCAGGTGCTTAAGTGCAAACCGATGTTTCACTGCTCACTAAACTTAACATAACACGGCAGGTATTCTGCATTTAGCAGCTCTGTTTGTGTAGCTAGCTATTGTAGCCATGTGTCCCGGAGGTGTACTTCTCACACTACACGCACACATTTCTGCAAGTAGATGAAAACTGGGCACCTCCACAAAATCAGCCTTTTGGATAGTGAAAAAAAACAATACAGGCCATAGATTAAGTATTGTTGGCCTTTCATAAAATAATGGTGAGTGCCAAGAAGGCTATATTTATATTACTAATTTCACACATGATGTTTTGGAAAGGGAACAATGGGAAACTATGATTTCAGTTTGTTAGTTAGCCCTTTTCCCCCTTGTGCAGTGTTTGATACTGCACATAATAATTACATCGTATACTATGTATTGGTAAATGTCATGGCAATTATTTCTCATTGTTGATGATGATTTATTGAGGCTCTTCACCAATCGTCTGATGACCCTTGATGGGCCTTGAGGGCAGTAAGGTGTTTGCTACCTTTCATTCTGGCTCCCCAGCAGATGTCTTGTGCACGCAAAATTATAACGTCTTTTCAAGGGCGTCTATACAACGTCCAGAAAAGACGTAAAAAAAAAACTTTCATTATGACTCTCCAGCAGACTGGATGGATGTCCAGGATGTCTGGATGCCCAGCAATTGCGTAATTTAAATTAGTTGGTCTTTCTAAAGTCTAAGTACTGGGACAGTGAGCTAATCTTAGCCTTTTTAAAGCTCAGGTATTGGGCCAGTGAGCTTTCAGTGCCAAGGATTTGAGTTTTTTTTGTCACTGTTTTGTCAATGTTTCAACATGGTATAACTTGGAGGCAGATTAAGACCCATAATCAAAAGCTGACAGTCTTTTCCCTCATGATATGAAATCAAAAGTTTCACTAAATTTCCATTTCCGTACATAAAAATAACAAATAACTTAAATACCAAATGATTGGGGTGACTATATGCACTGGGGACAACACATCCTGTTATTTGTTATTTCAATAGATCTTTATTTAGAATGTAGGTGTTATATGTGTGTGTGTGTGTGTTTTTGTGTGAGTGAAAGTGCGTGTGTTTGTGTGACAAAGTGCATTAGTCTATGGGTGTGAGAGAGAGAGTGAGGGAGTCTCTCTCTGTCTATGTGTGTGTGTGTGTGTGTGTGTGTGTGTGTGTATTTCTCATGCTGCAGACTCCAGAAGGCTATTAAGCTAGCCTGCTGTCAGTGAGATGTACTGCTAGTATGTCAAGTTGCCTCATAATGAAATAAACAGGCTGCTACTTTGGACTGTTCAGCTACACAAAGACTCCCTCCTCTGTTAACATGATTTGACAATAGAATCTGCTCAGACGCACACTCTATTCTGGATAATTGCTCATGTAGATATAGATAATATTATTCTATTATTATCTGTTCAGAATGGCTGCTATTACTGCTGCCAGACACAAACATTTTCCCCAAGTCAGGCAATAAACTAAAGGGTATTTCGACCAAGAATGCTTCTGTTCCAATTGAAGTGTCATTTCAACTCTCTACCCCCCATGCATGAAGGCTGCACAATTAATCAAAACTGAAAATGCTCTTTGATTGGAAACCTGACTATAGTTAGGTGACATTAAACCATTTAACTCATGCTGTCGGCCCTTATTGGAAAGATGCAGTGCACAGAGTGTGCTTGTGACTGGTGTGCAGTGCCCTTTTAAGGAGTCATGTTCACACCACAGTTTGACTTGCATCACATAATCAAGAATTTCTACATTAATAAGAAATAATTCACTGCTATTAGCTCACGCAACTGAGGAGCAATACATTTGCAATTTCCCTATGTAATGCAACCTCTGTTGCCTGGTCTGGTGTATGTTTGGATTGAGTGGTTTATCATTAGTCTTTCATTTATTTTTGTTTACAAAAGGGAATGCTTTACATATTTCTCTCGTTCAAAAATAGGCAAATATGCTTCCCCATTGTAAAGGGAGAATTGTCATTAAAAAGGGAGGATAGCGCCACCAGCTTCCTTGTTTAAATGTAATCAAACTGTACTCTGCTGACTGGCTGATTCGATGCTGCTGTACCCTGCTAGAGGTGCTTGTCGAGCAGGCACAACAACACTAAAAATGCCTCTCTGTCAGTTTTTACACTTCCAGTCTACATTACATTCTGCCCTGGCGAGGTGACATTACAGATGCCACCCCATAAAGGTTGCAGCACAGCGGGCTCGAAAGTGGCACAGATCAGCATGTTGCAGAGCTGGTTAGACTTTCCTTGGGGTGAAGCGGTGTTCACAATTAAAGTAATAATACACAACTTTTTCATTTTGATACCATACAAGAGTGATCAAACCTCTACCCAGTTCATGAAAGCTTTTACATTTGTCATTTGCCACACCTATGAGTGGCCAGTTCTTTCCTGGAGAAAATCCGGGAAGCAACAGCTGTTTCTTTGGAAGAAAGACCTGGGTAGCTACAATGAGCAGAAGATAGCAATCATGGCTGAACAGACAAAGAAAAGTCTGGTACCTAAAGAAACCAAACTTCATCAACAGAACCTGACTTGACTTGCATGTCTTTAGACTGCGCGAGGAAACCCACGCAAACACAGGGAGAACATACAAACTCTACAAAGAAAGGAGCAGGGCTGAAATTCAAACCCAGGACCTTCTTGCTTTCATGCTGCTTGGAGAGGTCATTATTTTGAAATGAAAAACCAGTGCAAACAACCTTTGGGCTGCACAGAGACCTTGTTAAAGTTATGCAGCTTGACCAATATTTTATTGTATGATTTATTATTATTATTATATATTTAGCAGGAATGGTCTGAAGGAGAAGTTGTGCAGGGGAGGGAGGGTTACACACACACTCACACATGGGAGCTGGCCAGCAATACCGCAGTCCTCTATTCAACTCCACTCGAGCAGTTGAGGACTGAAGGCCTTGCCTTGGAAACTCGACAAGAAAGTGTGACCACTTCGCTTTGCTCTCCTTTATTAAAAGTTGTCCCTTGTGGGTTTCTTTCACTTCTTGGGTCAAGCATCAAGTTTGTTTAACATTATTCGTTTATGTAGACCTATTTTATGTTTCAGCATTTTATTAATTTCATATGTCTCGAAAATGTATCCTGAAAGTATGTTTTACTTTAGCAAACTAGCTAGCTAGGTGGCTACAGCTATTTGGATATGATGGGATAGGTTGTCTAGCGAGCTCACATTACTGGTTTATCCTATCAGAGTTTGCAGCTAAAATATTTGAGGCCACCTAAGGTAACATCATACACCAGGAAGAACAATCTCTGTTGCTTTCCTCTACACATTATTATCCTCTACACTTTGTTTGTCAAGATCTTTATAAGCTGACAGAGATGGGTCAAACAATTTGGCAAATCCAGACAAAATCTTCAAAGAAGAAGTGGAACTAAGAACAAAAAATGTATCTAATATTTTATGTCAATTTGTTGCATATTTTTTTTAATGTATTTCACATGCATGTGCAGAATCTCGCACACACAAAGCCACAGTAGATAACCAGTGTTGCTGGTCAATAGAGAGTGCAAGGGTGCCACCAAACCTGAGCTTACACTGAAAAAAAAGATGAAGGTGGACACTGCCCACGTTGAGAGAATGACACAGCTGCCACTGGTTGCCAGTACTCCAAGTAGTACACTGCCCATATCTGATTGTCAAACTACAGCCATGCTCCTTTTACTGTGGAGATTTTTAAGCAGGTAGATATAAAATGCAAAATATCTCATAGTTTGCATGCATGCCTGTGTGTCTGGATGTCTGTTTGTGTGCGTCTATGCATGTATGTGTAATGATGTGTTATCCTTTAGAAGTGTAGTCACTAATGACTGACAAGTGTGTGTGTGTGCGTATGTATGTTTGTGTTTGTGTGTGTGTGTGAGAGAGAGAGAGAGAGGGAGCGAGCGATAACCAATGAGTGTCATCAGAGGGACAGTATCTCCATTCAGTCAATGCTAACACGTCACTTTTAACAATTGTTTTCAGCTCATTTCAGGGCTAGGGGAATAATTTATGAGTTGAAACCATTGTGCTGTGTCCTATTTTAGAGAGTCTGGAGTTAAACTAAGTTAAAAATAGATGTTGTTCCACAACTCTTTGCAGTGATATCTATTTATAAGCCACAGTAAATTGTGTTCTATAGGGAATCAACAGAATGGATGGGACAGAGAATTTATGTCTAAGAAAAGTAAGAAAGTAATAGATAAACAGAGACAGAAAGAAATAGAATGTAATGTCCCTCAGGTTTAACAGAGTACTGTTTAAAAACAGAATGGGTATGTATATATGCACAGATCTCTGTAAATAATCAGCCTTTCTGTGTGGAGTTTGCATGTTCTCCCCGTGTTCACTTGGGTCTCCTCCTGGAAAGAACCCCGTCTAAAAACATGCAATATCCAGTCGACTGTCCCTGACGAGGATGGCGACAAAAACACCTGGAATTGGTCCCCGGGCGCAGCCGTCATCTGCGCCCTCTGCTCCCTGGCTGACTTGGAGGAAGATCGGCGGGGGTGGGATAAAAGCAGATAGTTCATTCAACTTGGACACTCTAACCTGCATGTGTGCGTGTGTTGTGCGGCCACTTCCCCCTGTACGTGTTGTGACAATGTTGTAATTAAAGTCGTTCTTCTTCTTCTTCTTCTTCCTAAGGAAAAATTTGATTGGATTTTTCCCAGTAATCTGGGTTTACACTAATTTGTCTGATAGTTGTGGTCAACTGGTCTGTGGTCAGTCTGTGGCCGACCCAAAATCTGAAAAAAAGATGTTGGGATATTTTGCCAGATTGTGTTGATGTATTTACTGAACACTTTGATACAAGCTGTATTATTCTCTGTGATAATGGAAAGCAGGAGACAGTAATGTACTCAACACATGAATGTCACATCACCATTGCATCTGATGTGAACTTAAATGAATGAAATTGGGCTATGGTGTTTGGTGGATTGGTGGATGTACCCATCCACCAGTTTTGAAGACCTAAGGTTACTACAATCAACCCCGCAGAGCAGCCTCAGCATGCAGAAAAGGAAGTTTAGGCTAGCTACAAGCTATGGAGAAGAATGCAGCATGACAATGACCCAAACACAAGAGCAAATCTACAACAGAATGGCTTAAAGAGAGGAAAATGTGCATTTTGGAATGGCCAAGTCAGACTCCTGACCTTAGCCCTATTTCAATGTTGTGGCATGACCTGAAGCAAGCTGTTCATGCAGGACATCCCAAAAATATCAATGAACTGAAACAGTTCAGGAGTAATGGTCCAAACTACCTTCTAACCTGTTGTGCAGGTCTGATCAGCAACTACAGGAAAAGTTTGGTTGAGGATATCACTGCTAAAGGAGGTTCCATCAGTTACTAAATCTCTTGGCTCCAATCCAAACAGTTTGAACAATAAGTTCAATAAAGAAATGCAAAAGTACAAAGTTCACAAACTTTTTCTCACAAATGTAGGTGAGGACACATTTTAGAAAGCCCGTGCTTAGTCCAGTATATGCAGGGTATAAATTGTAAAAAGTTGAATAAGTCCATGTTTTGCACATATCGATGATGAATGCCTCATTGACAGCATTTGTCTCCATGTATCATCTGGTAAAATGTCTAACCAGAATTAAATCTAAAACTGAGATAGATGGCAAACTAGGGAAGTTGTTAAACATGTGTCTCACACAAGTTTTGAACATAATATTGTCATAATGCACATTCAATGTATACCCTAGTTAACCTTCATGCTTCATGTGTAGCCAAACAACAAATACAATTGTTACTGATTTACTAATAACCTTCTCTACACATACACTTACTCCAAAGTCAGATTTTCTGTCTGTCTGTCTTGTGCAAAACATCTCAGTCTTACTGTCAGAAGGGTCTTATTGATTGTCATTATGTAAATGTGTCTATCCAATGACCTCCTGGGCACTTCCTAACATGTAGAGCATGAATATGGAAGACAAATCTCTGTAGTGTAAATTATGCCAGCGAACATTGTTATTCATCGACCGGTAACCCTGGACACACATGGACACCGAGGGGTAAAAGCATTATAGAGTTCTATAGACAAAGTTTGAGGAAATAGCTTATCCTATTTAAAGTGGCGGTTGCTCAGTAGAAAGTGCCTAAAAACATCCTTTGAGCTTTACACATACTGTAAGGTTAAAGACAAATAACATGGATGGGGTATGATGAAACCTGGAGGAGAGGAATCTCAAAGTCAAATTCACAAACTTTCAGGACTTCTTTAACTTTTCTTTAACCAATCGAAGGGCCAACATGCTTTAGTGGCTCAGGGTCGACACAGGGTGCAGGGTTATTTTAAACTCCTCCGTCAAGTCACTCTCCCCCTCCCACCTCTGTCCACCCCTCCCTCCATCAAACCTCCTATCCCGCTAACTTTGTCTTCTCTTCTCTCACCTTATCCCTCCTCCCCATCCCCTTACCAAATTGCATCAGTCCCTCTGTATCCCATTCTCTTCCTCCCTCTCCCTCTCACCCCCTCTGCCACCCTTTTTTATCTCCCATTCCCCGACTTAATCTTCTCCTCTCTCATCTCTTCCCTCCCTCCTTTCTCTCTCTCCCCCTTTCCCTCTTCTGTTTCTTTCTGCTGTTCTGTTCTTTCTCCCTCTCTCTCTTTTTCCTCACTCCTCTGTCTTCGTTCCCCAGGGGGTATTATCTCAGTCGGAGGCAAATCTGCCCAATTATAAACCTCATCTCCTCACACACACGCGGGCGCACGCACGCACACACACACACACGCACACACACACAACTCATCTCCTGTGTGCTCCTGCATTCACCCCGCTGCACACTCACATCTCCTCTCTCTCTCTTACACACACACACACACACACACACACACACGCACACAGAAGCCTACACACAAATACATTCACACAGGGAGGAACACACACATCTCCCTACTTCGCTCTCCTTCACTGTCTATTTCCTATTTCACAGCCCCACACATGCACACACACACACACACACACACTACACACACCACCCTTCCTCTCCTCTCTCTGTCACACCTTAAAAAGCCAATTATTCACGCTTCCTCCCTTCTCCTCTTCTCTCCTCCTCCCTGTTCCTTCTCCCTCCCCACCACCAGCCCGATCTAGAGTGAACTAGAACTGAGAAGGGAGAAGTGGTGAGTAAAGAGGGGAGGAGAGAAGAGTGGCCAAGAATAGAGCAGAGAGGAGAGGAAAGGAGGATGGCAGAAGAGGAAAGGAGAGACAAGAGGAAAGGACAGACGAGAGGAGAGGAGAGGAGAGGAGAGGAGAGGAGAGGAGAGGAGAGGAGAGGAGAGGAGAGGAGAGGAGAGGAGAGGAGAGGAGAGGAGAGGAGAGGAGAGGAGAGGGCGTTAGCGTTAATTACCAGGCTAGTATTAGTGCTGGGTTGACAGTTTCCTGGTGAGGGGAGAGCTGATTGGACGATAATGATGCTGACTGCTGATCTACCACACTGCTGACCCAATGGAAACAGAGAGAGAGAGAGAAAGAGAGAGAGAGAAAAAGATGGACAGACAGAATGAGTCAAAGAAAGACAGAGAGAGAGGGATGAAGACAGTCTCAGGGAGAAAGATGAGAAAGAGAGGCGTATTATTGTGTGGGGGTGGTGGTGCTGTTTCATTGCCGCTGAGAGTGCAAATTACAGTGTTGAGCCTAGGGTCCTGAAACATGTGCCCACACACACACACACACACGCACACGCACGCACACACACACACACACACACACACACACACACACTTATTACTATATTTGTGAAGACCTTCCATTGACTACATTCATTCCCTAACCCCTAACTTAACCCTCACCACTACATATCTAACCTTAACCTTAACCCTAACCTAATACTAATTCTAAGTCCTAACCCTAAACCCAAGTCTAAACCCTTGAAGAAGTGAGGGATGAGGAGTGAAAGATTTTAATTTCTCCATTTGGATCCACTAGACTCAATTATAATCCACAGGAAATTCAAATATTACAGAGGATCAGCATGGCTCAAGGAGATATAAGGATACTAAAAGCATTGTCTCTGCCTCATGCGCCCACACACACACACACACACACACGCACGCCCACACGCACACACACAGCAAGGGTTATAGGGTTGTTGATCTGACTACGCGGAGTGCTGCAGCAGGACTCTGCAGCACTCTGGCTGGGGAAAACAAGGTGTCAACAAGTGACATGACAACAACTATTACTACATGCGCTCCTGTAGGTTCAATGACAGACAAGCCTCTAGGACTCGCCTCTCTCACTCACACACTCACTCACTCACTCGTGATTCACCATGACGGGAAGCAGTCTAGTACGAGACAACAGCACAATAGCCTGAACTAAAGAGCAATGGGAGGATCATTTTTCGAAGCTGAGCGAACTAAAACCATCCCTACTCTCCATCCATAGTGTATGCAGACATACCTTGTTGGTATAGTGGCTCCAGGTCCAAGACTGTATCTCCACTTAGATTACACAGTAAGGCTACTGCATTCTGGACCAGACCACCAGTAACATTAATCTTGTTTGCCTATAGAGACAGCGAGAGACAGAAAGCGATAATTAGGTTACAGGTTAGGTTACAAAGTGTTGCATTCTGGATTAATTCACTGTAAAGATGTTATGTGTAATCTTCTGAAATATCAATATATCACTGTCAAATTAATTGTGATACCTTGGTATAGTTAGCATTAACAAATCAGACCATGGTCGAGATGATCGGTAGCCTCTTTGCGTTCATTCACAGGTTTTCCCTTCCTCTTTACTTAAGTGGACAAACATGCATCTGCCTTTCACTGGTTCCACCATCTGCCATTGCCAGAAACTCTTTATCTCTGTTTGCACCTCCCCCTGTTTTGTGCCAATAAGCAATCTCCCCTTTGTGTGGTAAAGCGATCCAGCAGAAAGCAATCCGTGAAATCCAACCGGTGGCACACACTGTAAAATGTAGTGTAGGTAGAGGTTGCCAATCTTGGCATTGGTCTGGTTTGTTTACGGTAATTATACAAACGTGCCAAAATGAAGGACAGACAGAGAGAAGAGAGAAAGAGAAAAAGAGTATTAGGTAAGCTTGCAATGTGGGAGTGTATGGGTATATTGCTTTGCATTAGCTGCACTGATGTTGTATACATGCACATTTAATGTTTTTTTAAGGTATGACAGCTATATTTCAAGCAAAAGGAAAGCATCAATATCACCAAATCCCTGGTTGGTGGTGGTTGGTGATTTGGTGGTTGATAATCCAGTTCAATACAATGTTGTTTGTTTGCAATAAGTGTCACGTCCATAAACACACAAAATTGAAACACACCCCAACTACACATTGAAACCGCATTGCTTCCTTCACCGGCTTTTGTCTCCTACACTGACTTAACAACAGGCTCGCTTATTAACGTTAACTTTGCAATTGAACAACTTGGAGATTGGAGCTGAGCAGCCTCTCCACCGAAGCCTCATTTGTCTCACCATGTGTGTTGATGTTTAGGGGGCACAGTATGCAATGCTTCTCTCCGCTGTGGCTTCTGGTCTTCCATCACTCACTAGCTTGTGGAAAGCAATGCAAACACAGTGTGGGCCCTTTCATTCTTTATGGGAAAACGTCAGACCTAGCTCACTAACTCAGAACCAGGACAGGGAGACGTGAAAGAGATTGATGCCACTGGTCAGAAACCTCAGATTTCCTCCTTTTTCCGGAACTGTGATAAACAGTCTTGTTTTTACTTTCATGGCGCTGCGTTTCTGAGTTTATCCAGTGGCTTTTGAAAGGGCTTCATAAACCCAAGAGGTCATAGAATTTTCTCAACCCATATAGGAGCGTGTAATCCTTCAACTGAAGTGAAAACATGAAAATCAACACAATTTCAGGACAATCCTTTTTTAGACAATCTGTCCTTTGTTCTGTTGGCTTTCATTTGGTAGAAGATTAGGAGGTGCACTTGTTTCACTTTCACTTCCCTCAAGCCTCACCTCTCTGCTTACATAAACAAACACACATGGGTGCTACTCATAGAGCAGCCCTACCCACATGCTTTCAGCAATTTTGTGACTAATGACGACTTCAGTCTGTAGAACATGAATATGAAAAACCTCAACCTTAGCATTGATTTCTGCTGGTGTGTGATTTCTATCGTTATACTGCCTGCCACTAATAAGAGTGCAAAAGAATCCAGCAATAATAGCTGTCAACACACACACACACACACACACACACACACACACGGGGAGCAAAATAATAAAAGTTTTAGTAGTTTTACACGTAACCCCTAAAAGCCATTAAAACATTTATGTTATGTTTTTGTGAGCAGGCACACACACACACACACACACACACACACACACACACACACACACACACACACACACACACACACAGCACCAAAACTGGAAGCATTAAACGTTATTTATACAGGGAAGGTTTTTTCAGTGAATCATATTCCTTATAAACCACTATGGTATCCATATAACCTCCTGCTGAAGGCAATATTGCCTCAAACATCTCACTGCCTCAAACAGTTGTACTTAATTCATGCATTCATGCTCTCTACCCATCTTCATCCATCCTCTACAGGGCCATCAATCCCAGCATACATCGGGTGGCTAACAGATAAAATTGCTCAAAATTTCCAACATTGGCAGTTTAGAGACTCCAATCCACTTGACGTGCAGCTCTTTGGACTGTGGGAGGAAACCACTTGAGGAAACAAGTACCTGTCCAACCCGGTCTGGATGTTTCACAACAAAGGTGCCGAGGAGCCATGCAGATCTCAGTTCAGACACCACACTTGCCCTCTAATAACATGTGCCTCTATGTTTTAATGCCCTCACGCCCCCTGTCTGGCACATCCCTTGTCAAGTTCACCGACCTTGTCAGATATACCCATCAAATAAACATGATTGCATCCACAACTGCACTATTCTTAATCCTAGTAATTCTGATAAAAACCCTTTCAATTTGGAATGTATAGGTCTTATTGCAAGGTTCAGCCTAGCAACAGATGTTGAGCAAAAGATCAAAATAATTATAGCTGATTGTAATAGCTGATTACAGGATGCTGTCGTTGTGACCTTTGATAATATGATGGATTGGATTTGGAGAAAAAAGAGGGTAAGGTGAGGAAATGCTAAATTACACACAACAAATAAAACTAATTTAACAAGTTCAGCCTGTTATTATGCACCTTCCTCTTACTCATCTCTCCTCCCCTCTCTCTCTCTCCTCTCCCCCCTCCCACCCCTCCACTGCCTTCTTCCCTTTCTTCTCTTTCTATCTCCTGCCCTCATTTCATTATCTGATCCTCTCTGAAATACACTAGTTCTGCCTGAAGGGTCTGTGCACATCAGTGTGATCTGTGTATGGGCTGATAAGCCTGGCTGGTACTCATCAGGTACAGTAGCCTAAGGCTGAAGACAGTGACACCAAATCACACATAGAACAAACTGTCTGTCGGTAACAACAAAATGACAAAAAAATAATTTATTTTGGTTTAATCTGTGACGATGTACACACGTAGCCGTGAAGAGGACTATCTTGAGTACACCAATTGCTATGTTTACATGCACACTATAATGCGACTATTGCCACGATTGCCACGATTCCAGAATTTGACAACTCCCCATAATAATCCCATTTACAGGAGTGAAGTACATATTTCAGGTATCCTAAGAGGAATTGTGGGAATCAGGAGGTTTTATTGCTGAAAAAAGTACATTTCATTGGGGAGGTCGAAGTGAGGGATTGTGTATGGGGTAGAGCCAGTGGTCAGGTTTTGCTTTTTAGCACTAAAGTATATATCCTTCCTTTCCAACGGACAACGGACGTTGTCAGTGGTTCTGACAAATCCACCCTCGCTTAACATGCATTACGGTACTTAGGCCTGTCTAAAAACCTCATGATATACGTAACATAAACTCTGTCTCTTCGAAAATCTGAAATCGTAAGCGTAATTGCATTAATAGAATGAGGGTATGGTGTTTACATGGACTCTGCCTTACTCGCTTTATTGCCTTAATCGCATTATAATTGCATGTACATGTAAATGTAGCCAATGATAGGATATACCAGTCTTCCCTCTACACTGGAAGACAAACACAGATTAAAACCACTCCTGGCTGCAATTGGCCACCTAGCCTTAATTGGCCACAGCCGGTGCCGGATGCAGGGAGAACCAGTCCACCAGCTTGATTCTCTCCTGCATGCCAGCCCACATCCTGCCGCCCACACCGACACCGGTCTGTCACACTACTTCATCATCTATATGTCACTGTAGTGAAAGATTAAAAAATCATGAATGAATTCGTCGTAGATGCTAGTGCCTACTGCTGATGTAAAAGTGAGACAGGGTTTAAAGGCTGCAGGGCCGTGAACCTGTCAGCAACTCGCTTTTGCGCTGCAACCAACTCGTTGAGAAACCCTGGTCGGGGCGGCTCCTAGTCTCTTTCATGTCTCAGGCAGGACTACTTCATCATGTAGACAAATGCAATTAAATTTGTTTCTCCATGACAACTGTGATCACCAGTGACAGGAGTAATCAATCCAGATCTGAGTGGTTCAGGCAGTACAAATCAATCCAAACTTGAGAGGTGCAGCCGGCACTAATGGGTCCTGACGTGACTGGTTCAGACAGGAGTAAACAATCAGGAGTGGAGTTAATCAGGCTGTTGGATCTGAGTGTTTAACATTCTGCATCAGCTAGTCAGGGCTGGACGGGCAGCCATGCAGAACACTGATTACTTAGCGAGTGTGTGTGTGTGTGTGTGTGTGTGTAGGAGGTTGAATGGAAATAAATTGTTGCAATACAAGTGTTCTGGTTTGGTGAATCCAGAATGCAGCGTTCGTTTGTGCGTGCCTGTGTGTGTGTATATGTAAAAGGTTAGGTGGAATTAATTGTTTACTGGAGACTGTTATGCTTCACTGATAACAGACAACTGGTGTGTGTGTGTGTGTGTGTGTGTGTGTTTGTGTAGGTGCGTGTTTATGTGCGAGTTTAACATTGCACTCCATAGTCCCAGTCCATTAACCCCTCCCCCTCTCTGCCGCTGACCTGCCAGTCAATTACACTAGCCCTCTAATAGGTCAACACCACTCAGACTGATTTACATAATACATCAATAAAGGACAGAGGGTGATTGAGAGAGAGAGAGAGGGTGAACAAAGAAAGAGGAAGAAGGGTAGAGAAAAATGGAGAGAGTAAAAGATGGAGGAGGATGGAGAGAGCAAGAGAAGGACATGGAAAGGCAGGGTGGGTTTACGAGCTCTCATCAAAGCTCAACAGAGCAGACGATAACACGGCAGAGAACGCAGAACAGATGTGAACTCAAATAAAGCAGACTTACCAAAAAATACTAAAGATTATGACTGGGCTTTATTTGCTGACTGCCAGACTCATTAACAGGAGGACTGATTGATTGACTGATTGACTGACTGACCAAGTGATTTACTGACTGGCTGATTGACAAAGTGACTGGCTGGCTGAATGCTGAACAGAGTGATTTATTGAGATTGGTTTCTTACCATAATAAGCTGAAAGACAACTGGTAGGATCCTACTGTGTTTGATCAACCTGCAAGAGAGAGAGAGAAAAAAGGTGGGGAGGGGAGGTATAATAAGTGAGATAGAGAGAAAAATAGAGAGAAAGAGAGAGGAGGGGTGAGAAATGAATTGAATTTGGACATTAATTCACCTTACACACACACACACACACACACACACACACACACACACACACACACACACACAGGGCTGTTTCATCTTCATTAAGGCAGGAGTTCCGCTACACTGACTCATGTCTGGTACAGGTGGAATTGAGGAGAGAGGGGAAAAAGAGGAGGTGTGATTACATGACAAGATGGGAGATGGGAAAGGAGAGGAGATTAGAAGAGGAGGAGAGAGGAGGGGAAAGAGGAGAGGAGAGGACAATTGAAGAGAGGATGGGGAGGAGAGAGTCGAGGAGGAATGGATGGATGGAAGGAGGGAGTGGAGGGAGAAAGAGAGAAGAGAGGAAGGTTTCGATCAGTCTAAGAAAATAAGTAAGAAAAAGCAGAGAGAGAATAAAAAGAGAGGTGGGTGTCTATATTAGAAATTATATCCTGTCCGCTTATTGATTAAGGCTCTTCGATTCACAACCAATTACTGTGTATGTGTGTGTGTGTGTGTGTGTGTACATGCTCCTATGTCTGTGTGTGCATGTATGTGTGTGTGTATATTTGTGTGTGTTTGAAATAGAGAGCGCAAACAGGCTGTAATGGGAACAAAACAAGCCAGTCAGACAGCTGTTATGTATGCTGAAGGTAACACAGCCTGCCCACTGATTTAAACATCTTTCTTTATTCTAACTATGATTTATTGCAAGTCTAAACAGCATCAGACCACTTACTGAAAGCTGTAATTAATCAGGGAGTAATACAGAGTATGTAAAACTATAAGGAACAATATAAAGTCAGTAAGGGTGACATTCACTGAGAGTACGAAATATGAGCACCAACTGCTCTTTCCATGAAATAGATTGAGTATGATCTCTTATTGATTTCATAAAATACCCCAGTCATGTCAGCAATCTAAACAATAGACATGGATGAAAACATTATGGAAATTATGGCAGAGGTGGTCCACATAAATGATCATTATAAATGATCAGCAGTGATCAACATTAATTCTGAATTTTGTGAGGAAGTTGGAAGTGCATGGACGCTGGCTAATGAAAAGTATAATTCCATAATGTGACCTGGTGTCTTGGAGCCAACATTCCTCCATGGATCATCATTCATCATGTGTGACCATTATTTCCAAAGATCACTATAAACTGGGGGCAGGGTTGAAATCATTTTTCACATTTAAAAAAAAACAAACTACATACCAAACAATACATACCCAAATAGAACATTGCTTTGTTCAGGATGATGTATTATATACCAGAGGCACCAATCCACCTCCCACTTTGTTTCTAGCATCTAAAATTATCTTGTATCTTCTTGTCTCTGTTAATCACACCATTTCAGTCATGAGGGGTGATGTAGATGAAAGGTAGGAGACGTGTTAAAGAAGGAGACAACTTTAGACAACTATGAGATTGTGCATATCTCAATATTAGGAAGCAATATTAGTAATGTTTTATATCCGCAAAGTATATAGTGTAAATATACAGAGCGGCCACTTAATTAAGTACACCTAGCTAGTGTCGGATTGGACCCCACCTTTTGCCTCCAGAACCGCCTATATTCTTTGACACAGGATCTTGGTTCATGCTGACTCAATAGTGTCACAATGTTCCTGCAGATCTTTCAGCAGCACATCCCAAATCCCACAGGTGGCTGGTGAGTCAAGCCGGACTATGGAGCGGAGAGCCAGCGTGACCGGCAGTGGCGTCGGACCGAGGTCCGAGGAGGATGCATGCCGGGGGCAGCCTGCAAGAGCAAGAGTCAGTCGGGGTTGGATGCTCATGGAAGCCTGGTGGACTGGCTGGCTTTTGTGGTCTGGACAGAGGGAGGGGCGCCAGTCGAGGGAGACGGCGCTGAGAGCAGCCGTCGCGATCGGGCAGAATTATTGTTGCTTGCTGCAGATAAAACGGCCTGCTGGCCAGTCGACTCTGCCCTCCCGCTTTGGTCTCTGTCTGTCACGGCCCCGGTAGTAGCGCGCATGGCTACACTGACCCTGCCATCAGCGTGTCGCAACAGGAAGCGGGCACTCATCAGACGAGCCAAGGTTGTTCCATTTTTCAACTGTCTAGTTTTGGTGCCCACTGTAGCTTCATCTTCTTTTTCTTAGGTCTGCTACTGATGTATCCCATCATGCTTCAAGGTTTGACAAACTGCGTGTTCTGAGTTTCTGCACTGTTGTACTAAGCTAGTTATTTGCCTACTTGTCTGTTAGCTTGAATGAGTCTTGTCATTTTCCTCTGACCTCTCTCATCAATGAGACATTTTCACCTAAAGGACTCATGTTTTCATGTTTATGGCACAATTTTTGGTAAACTCTAGACATTGTAGTGAGGTTGGCTGTTTCTGAGATGCTGGAATTAGTGTGTCTAGCACCAATGATCAAACCATGTTCAAAGTCACTTAGATATTCTCATGTTTAGTCGAACAGTAATTGAACCTCTTGACCGGTGTCTGCGTGCTTTAAGTCACAGACAAGTGACGACTCACTGTCTGGAGGAGCAAACTGCATTCATAAACAGGATGTGTGCCTAATAAAGTGGCTACCAACTGTATTTCTCTAGCAGTGGTTCTTTACTTGTCAGGGTGAATGAATCCAGAGAGATTACAGATGTGTATTGAGCTCTGTCTCCATAAGACCCCATGTTAAACGCTGCTGTGGAGGTGTGTGTGTGTGTGTCTGTGTGTGTTTGTGTTCCTAGGTGTGACGGATGGTCTCCCATTAGCAATGTGACAGACTGAGAGAGAGGAGACGACAGGCCAGGCCAGCACTACATGATAAACTAGACCACCTCTAGACTACCAGCCATACATCAACAGACGTTGCACACAACAGCAGACTTTGAACAAAACAGAGCACAACAGTGGGCCTATAATAGCTAGGACAGACCAGACAACCCTTACTGTATCAGCCATACATCATCGGTATTAGCTTTATTAGCTTTAATCTGAACTATTACATTACAGACAACTACGAAACTAGATTAACCTCTGCTCTGCTAGAAATATATAGATGCTCTGCTCTCAGCTGAAGTGTGTGTAGCTCCAAAATAATCTTTGAAATTCTACTTTGATTTTGAAAACTCATCAGTGACACCAGGCTCATGAAACATACTCAATAAATAAAGGACCGTTAACATTTTCATTTTAATTAAAAACACGTTGAGCACCAGAACTGAAGTTATGAGGTTATATTCTGACAGCTGTGATTTATATTCTACACAGCTCTTAGCAAAACATGCCTAAAACTAAGATATGGACAGGTTCTTCCCTACTACCAGTACATTACACTGAATCCAGGGAAACAACCAATTAAATTCTTAAATGGCACACCTTAATTTGTTTTTTTCTGGGCATCTAAAATAATATTTTAAATCTTTTGTGTTTTTTATGCATAAGACTTCTGGAAGACGTTTTAAAATGTCTATTCCATCGATTTTGGCTTTTCAATGAGTTTATTGATCCAATTATACACATTCACACTGGGGAGCTGCCCAGTGCAATCACACTCGGGGGTCTTGCTCAAGGGCACTTCATCAGCAGTTTTGAAGTCCAGTATCTCCAGTATCACCCCGTTCAAACTTCTAAACCTCACGGAAAGTATTTGAAAAAGTGTCTCATTATTTCCACCAATCACAGTCCCAGTCAAAATGAGGCTCTTTTCTTGAATGGTAGAAATCAGCTGTCACTAATACTTTGCCTTGTAAACCAATGATTTACTCACAAGGCATATTTGAAAGCGTTCATATTGTCTCTGAGGTCAGTGGAGGGGGGCTTCAAGGGAAGGGAGAGCATTCGCTCTTCCCCTATCCCCCTAGATTGTCCCAGGTCCGGGAATTCAAAATGGTCTGCAAATATAAATCTCTAACCTTTAGGGATACCACCACCAACTTCTTACAGGCCACTGTGTGCCATTAGAGAACCTTTTAACATGTGAAACCTACAACTCTGGTGATGTTACCAGCTAGCTGTTTCCGCACTTTTCCCTGACTTAGAGAGAGGCTTAGCTGTTCCAATGCCTAAAGAAATACTTTTTTTTCCTATTCAATGATGTAATGAATTTGCAAGGTTGAGTCAAAGTCAAGCTATCAACTCAGCTGGAAGACACATTAAGATTTTTTAAGATACATAGGCTCTTGAGACAGGCACATACCATGGTAGGCATCGCTCTACAGTCACCATATCGCCAACCCATGCACCCTGGCATTAGACTGAATGAACATAGTATTCTATCCTTGGGCTGACAAGCACATAGGAAGTGTCAGAGGGCTAATGTATTGGCTGACTGAGAGGCCACAGTCAAAAAAATCTGCCACACACACAAATACACACACAGTGAAACACACCAGGACACACGGACACACACACACAGACACACACGACCCTATCCACACAGCACAGGGCTCTTTGGCTAAAGGTCATAGTAAATGTAGTTGTTTGAAGGTGTGTCTGGGCTGTGATAATGCAGAGAGCGACAGCAGGCTGCCTTCCCAACGCTAATGTCCCCAATTTACCATCTAATTACTGCGCGGCTGGCTTCACAGCCACACTTATCTAACCAAGACCCAGGCAATTTAATTTCTGATTGTATAACCGAAGTGACGGAGGGAGAGTGGTAGAGAGAGGGCAGAAAGAAAGAGCGAAATGTAGACTAACGTTAATAAATTAGAGATGGCGAGAGAAAGAGAGGGAAAAACGTAAAATATTGTTAATAATGTCAGAGAGGAAAGAGAGTGAGACAGAAAAAGAGAGATGTAGAGAGAAGAGTGCTGACACCAATTTGAAAAGTTCACGTCACTCTACCAGTGCCGAGGAGAGAGGGGGATGAGGAGAGATGGGGGGGGAGAAAGAAGGAGGGGAACTTGAGAGGGGGTAAAATTAGCGATAAGAAAAGTAGGGGCGCATTCAGCTACAAGGATGAACTTTGAACTCTGGGAGGGAGGGAGGGAGGGAGGGACGAGGAGAGAGCAGGATATTAGTGATAAGAGGGGTATTGAGCTATTAGGGCTGAAGTAGATAAAACAAGTGGATGGAAGCAGAGAAGGAAAGAGGGAAGGACAAAATAGAAGATTAGCAATCGTAGTCGTGGTAAACTGGCATTGCGATACGGACGAAGGATTGGGAGAATGGGAGCAGGGGTCGGTTACAAAATGTACCAATGCAAATGTCTATGTGTACCCTAAAATGCTAAGTACCACTGGATTTGTACGGCTAACTGCCCAAGAGGGGCCTGGCCTGACAGCAAGCACAGTTAGAAGATGCATTCTGTTTTGCTAAGATGGTAACCACTTTCTCCTACTTAACAGGGTTCCTGATTCAGTCGGTTGGCTGACGTACAACCGAAAGGACATCTGGTGAGGGACTGTTGCACTCTCTGTTCTCTCCTCCTTTTATGCCCCTTTCCTCTCCACAGCCAGAGGTGATGCATGTCTGTTCATGCTCTCTCTCAGCCATTAATCCTTCATCATACATTTCCCCTCCCTCCCAGCATTATCTTTCTCCATATCTCTTGCCATCCCTTCCTTTCTCCTCCTCCCCCTTCCTCCCTTTCTTCCATCCATCCATCCATCCATCCATCCATCCGACCCCCTCGCCTTCCCCCGTTCTGCCTCTCCCTCCCTCTCTTGCTTTCTCTTCTTCACTTTCTCTCTCCGTCGACAGCTGGAGAGAGAAGACAGATGACCAGAGAATCAAGATTTACTGACAGCTGCTGTCAGAACCCATCTATCAAACACACACAGACACGCACACAGAAAGGTGAGTGATCTTGTGGTTAGACTAGGGATCAGCACATTCTCTCTGCAGCGATCAGCACATACATCATTACCTCTTTCTATTTCTCTGTTAGATGACTGCATCCTCAAGATTTATTTTTTTAGATTCTTACTTTCATACCAGCAATAATTCTGTCTGACTAAGTGTCTTTATGTTTCAAAACAGTGTGCATTTCAATTTGGAACAAAACTCTTCAAAACAGTAGCTAGAGTGCTAACATATATCAGCACATCATTCTTCTTTCCACTCTTTACACGTCATTGCTAAAACAGCACCTTATGCCAGCCACAAACACCCTCCCTAAAGTGGTTACTAATGTAGCAAACGTTGGCTTAAAGTGGAGAGCAAAAGGTCTTGTTGAACGTAGCTCTCTAGCCCTGTTGTAGCTGTGCTGATGTTGCCGTTAGCTTTGGCTGTGCGTCAGCTGCATCAATAAAGACATGATAATTTGTGTATCTGGGTATGCAGAGTGTGTGTGTGTAAGTGTGTCAGCTAATAGTAGTAGGTGTGTGTGTGTGTGTGTGTGTGTGTGTGTGTGTGTGTTTATGAATAAAAAACCGGCTAGTAGTGATTCATAGAGCTGAGCTGGGAATGACTGGCCTTGGCATTAAAACATTACACATACACACATACAGCTAGTCTCTGTGTGTGTGTGTGTGTGTGTGTGTGTGTGTGTGCCTGCTAGAGTTACAAAACACTTCAATACTGCCAGTATTCTGATGCCAAACCCTTACTATAGCTTTAACAGAGAAGAAGAGCAAGTGTCAACATTTTTGTATTAGTAGGAGTAATATGTCCACCCCAATATCCACATTTGTAATATAAAATATATATGAAATATAATGACAAACATCCAAAGAGCGGGTTTTCAGTATTCTTTGCTAAGGTATGGTATGGATACAACTTGGCATGATGAAATTGGGTCCATTTTAGTATACCGTGTACTAGCAGTCGAGAAAATAATGCATAGAGGACCATATTAATGTAGTCAATATCTGGTATTAGTTGTTAAAAGACCAAAACAATTCACTATTCATTCATTCATTATTAGGAACATACGTGTTAATATATGAATGAAATATAAGGTGAAAACCATACCAAATGGTGTGAGAACAAGATATGCAGATATATATGTGTGTAGGTGTGTGTGTGTGTGTGTGTGTGTGCGGTGTGTGGGTGTGTGTGAACGTGCACACGTGTGTACCTGCATATCAGGGTGCTGTGTTCAGTCATTGATACCAGCAGTTTGAGAGCGTAGAGAGGGATAGGCTCTGCTGCTGATAGAAGAGACTCATACCTAGACACACGCACGCGTACACACACAGACACACACACACACACATAGAGTACAACTTTCTTTCTTAGTGTTAATAATTCATGTACTGTACTGATCATTAGTTACGGACTGTAAACTGGAACGGATCTGTAGAGAGGAGAGGAAAGGGGGAGGGGAAAAGAGGTGATGGGATGAGAAGAGAGGGAGGGAGGGAGGCGGGGAGAGAAGAAGAGGAAATTGGAGAGGAAAGGGGAGAGGAGAGGAAGAGGAGAGATGCGAGCATGCAGAAGAGAAAGGCCGGAGGAGAGATAATGTGAGAAAACCATGACTGAGGGAAAAGTTTTATGAAGCAGTTAAAAATAAAAGAATAAAAAAACAGGGTAGAGAAGGATAAGAGTTAAGATCCCACAGAGAATGCGAAATGAAGCGAACAAAACACCATTGGGGTACACACTCGGGCCCTGCTTGTAGATTCCCACCCAAACCACAAATGTCAACGTCTATTTTGTATTTTTCAACTTTGTATATTTGTTTGTCTCCACTCTCGACAGTAAGATGGCAAAAGAGACACTTCCCAGTTAGCTGTTTCTCACAAGTACTAGGACGGATCATGTGGATGGCACAAAATGAGATTTCCTGAGGACAGGGAATATGGGAAATGGGAGGTATATGGGAGCTACGGTCTTAATTTCGAGAAAAACAAGTACTAACAATACCATTAGTGTGAGATAGAGGCTAGCAATTGTCTCGACCATGGTCTCCTGTGTTTACGGTAATTATACTGACGTATCACAATTCATTTGACAATGATATATTAATGTCGTAGCACCTTTGAGTGTGGATTTCCACTGAACTGGAGAAGAGACAGGAAGAAAGGGGAGAAACGATATTCAAACAGGAAGACGGAGAGACAGACTGACCTTGGAAGCAGAGATTTTGTGATAAGAGCTAAGAGTTGATAATTAGAGGAGCTTTCCTCATCTCGCCCCCCTGCTCTCCTTCCTCCTCCCTCTCTCCTCTCATTCTCTCCCTCTCCCTCTGTCTTCTCCTCCTTCTCCTCCTCCTCAGCTCCATCACCCTCCTGGACCAGCAGGAGTAGACTGAGTTCTGACAGGACCCTCAACACACACACACACCACTCCACTGGAACACACACACACACACACACACACACACACACACACACACACACACACACACACACACACACACACACACACACACACACACACACACACACTATTTTACTTTTAATATTTTACTTAACATTATCTAAGTTATACAGTATTTGTTCAAGTTTTACAAACATCAGTGGCATCAGAATACAAATTCCCCCACACAGATCGAAAGGTCAACTTGCATGATTGCATTTTTTGTTGGCAGTGGGACAATACATGTTTTATCTGAGTCTGCCTCTTGAGATGTCAGTAAGATGTCAGATGTCAGTCTTTTGTGTCTTTTACTCCTACTGCAATATCTAGATGCTTAAGTCTTTACTGAGTGGGACCACATTTTCAGAATCAGAATTAGAAGCTGTTTTAAAAGAAAAGTTTACAAGAAAGTTGTCTTGCTGTGACATGATAATAAGTAACACGGTGACAAGGAGATATTCTATAAAACATAAAAACTACTCTGTCAGGCTTGGACCTATGGAACGCAAACTGCGTTGACACACGTAGTAGATAATAATGAAGCTATTCATATAGATTTGTATTTATTTATTAGCTCTAACATTTAAGGCTTCCCCCGCCATATCTCTCTCTTCATCTCTCCCCTTAAACCTGTCTCTCTTCCTCACCATTTCCCACTCTCTCTCTCATCTCGCCCCATCTACCTTACCCTCTCTTCTTATCTCTCCCTCCATCCTTCTCTCTCTTCCCCTCCTTCCCCTCATCCTCTTTATGTTCATTTCTCTCCCTCTGCCTCTCTCTCCTTTTTCTGTCTCCCTTCCCTCTTACCGTTTCTGCTTAAGGCCAATGTCGTCAGAGGAGGCAGGACGGCATCCGCAACCTTCAAGAGACAGACACATAAACAGTTAACACACACGTCACTATTTAATGGCCCATAACCGTTATACGTGTATGTAGGCGGCTGATTGCTTGCTGTAGCACCAACGGTGGGACATACAGTAAAGCAATGCTAGAATGATTGGCTGCATATGGTTAATGTTGCCTGCAGTTCAGCTGCAATTAGAAAACTAACAATATACGCAAATTGGGACTGACCTCTGAAAAAAAAACATGTGAGTATATTTTAAACTGTAGATAGAATATATTTTTAGATTGAATCTGTGCAATATATTTCTGTCTTAAATCTGTAGAAACTATCTAGGCAGCAACCATACAGACCACTGTCATCAAATTACTATGGAAATACACTGATAGAATTATTCCTTTGATCACAGAAACACACACACACACACACACACACACACACACTTCCGCCAGTGTCAAAGCCCTGTTTTTATAAATTTGTATTAGCATGATTACTAATATTACCATAGAAACAACACTAATGCTGCATGTGTGTGTGTTTGTTGGGGGGGGGGGGGGGGGGGTCATTAGAATAGGAAGCCAGAAAAAGGGTACTACAAAGGATGTTGTCTACTGAAGAACCTTCTGTGTATTATTATCATGTAACCATCAAAAGACTGGAGGGAGAGAAAGAGAAAGAGAGAGGGAATGGAAGTGTCCTTGTAATTTCCATTCTGAATTAGGGGTGACGTGTCCCCTCACTTTCTGAAATCCTTTTAGTCACTATTTTTCCATTTCCCCCCCGCTAGTTGTAAATTAGTTTATAACAATACAAAACAGCCCCTAAATGCTTTGGTTGCATTAAACCACACAGACCTGAGTCTTCTTGTCAAGATTGTATCTAAATTTAATTTTATTTACCACATTTACGCCTGGCATTAAAAATGTATCTCAGGTATCCACACAGACACCTCACTTGTTCAAAATGCAAATATGCATTGTTAGTCTAACAAAGTTCCTTTGCAGCCAATGCAAAATTATTGAGAGAATAATTAATAATTAATTTGAGAAAATGAGAAAATAGAGAAAATTATAAAATAGAGAAAATGAGAAAATAGAGAAAATTATAAAATAGATAAATAGAGAAAATTAGAGAAATAATAGAGAAATAATAGAGAAAATTCAGTGCAACTGCTACTAGGAGTGGGCGTCCAGCAAAGGTCACTGTAAGAGCACTACTCATAATTGTCAAGGAGGTGAAAAGAAACCCTAAGGTAACAGCTAAGTACCTGCAGGCATCTCTTGAACTTTCTAACATCTGAGTCCATGAGTTAACAATAAGAAAAACACAAGATACCAAGGGGGAAACCACTGCTCTCCACAAAAACATTGCTGCCCGTCTCAAGTTTGCCAAAGACCACCTGGTTGTTCCACAAATGTTCTGTGGACAGATGAGAAAGAAATTGACTAAAGAGCACAACACTGTTTGGAGGAGAAAAAACACTGGATACCAACAGTAAAACCTCATCCTAGCAAGAGAAAGGAAGACGGAAATAACAAGGACACACCTACATACGCACGCACGCACGCGCACACACGCGCGCACACACACACACACACACACACACACACACACACACACACACACACACACACAAAGATGCATGAACTCTGTAATTAAGATCCTGTGAAACTTTCCTTTAATCATGTCAATTGCTGCTAAGCTAGGAAAGACTTAAAGATAGCTCATCTGAACATTTGTAGTCTAAGGAATAAACAGGATGAAATCACTGATATCCTAGTCTCTAATTACATTCATATTTTGGTCATTTCTGAGACTCGCCTGGATGCAACCTTTGATGATGCTGCCTTGAGAATACAAGGGTATAACATTAATAGGAAAGACAGGAATGGTCATGGAGGGGAGTGGCTTTTTATGTACAAAAACACATACCTGCTAAGATAAGGGAGGATGTTATACAAAGTGAAATCGAGGTATTATGGTTGCAGGTTCATCTGCCTCATCTAAAACCCCTATTGGTAGGGTACTGCTATATACCACCAAACTCAAACTGTATCTGGACACACTATGCAAAATGCAAGACAAGGTATGTGATGTCAACAGAGAAACTGTCTACTGGTGATCTGAAGATAGACTGGTTATCGTCAAGCTGTCCACTTAAAAATAAGCTTGTTAATGTTACAGATGCATGCAACATGAAACATTTAGTAGTTTCTGACCGACAGAAGGCAGAAAGTTCTTTTTAACAGAAGCTTTTCTGACACATGCAGACGTACATGTAGAATGTGGCGTACCTCAAGGGAGCTGACTTGGTCCGTTGTTATATTCTAGTCTTAAATAAGTCCACCATATGCGGATGACTAAACTTTATATACATCAGTATCTACAGCCAGTGAACTCACTATGATTCTTAATGATGAGTTACTGAAAGTAGTAAATTGGGTTAACATCAACAAACTAGTCCTTAAAGGGTAATTCCGGGATTTTTCAGCCTGGCCTCTATGTCCACAAAATTGCTTTTCATACCTTTAAGTAGATCCCAAAAGTTTCTGAGTTTCTCCGGTCCATCGGCTCAACTGGCAGTCGCGTAACAGCGGCTCAATGGCGGCAACGTAATCCGTAAAGGCATATATCACTCGTTGTCGGATAGAGGACAGTTGTTTACACGATCCCCGTCTTGCAAGAGTGAATCCTCTTGCTTTCATAAAACAGCTTTGTCAGAGTTGAGGGTTCAGAGTTCAGAGTTGTTGTTAAAAAAAGGTCTATTTCTGGTTAAAAACGGTCTATTTCTGTAGCGATCCTTTCGGTAATGTTGTCAGACACTTGTCAGACACACGAATAACAATCTGAGCCCGTCCGTGACAAAAACAAGCACTTTTAGTGGACGTACTTTGACCGGCCGTATATGCCTTTACGGATTACGTTGCCGCCATCAAGCCGCTGTTACACGACTGCTGGTTGAGCTGATGGACCGGAGAAACTCAGAAACTTTTGGGATCTACTTAAAGGTATGAAAAGCGATTTTGTGGACATAGAGGCCAGGTTGAAAAATCCCGGAATTACCCTTTAAAATATCAAAAACAAAAAGCAAAGTATTTGGTATAAATCACTCACACAGCTGAACCAGTTCATTAACAGTGACGCCATTGAGCAAGTACAAGAAACCAAACTTCTGGACGTCACTCTTGATTGCAAACTATCATGATCAAAAAACATTGAAAAACTGTCGAGAGGATTGTTGCTTATTGGGAGGTGCCTGTATTTTTTAACACCTGAATTGACTAGGAGCTCTGGTCCTATCTCATCTCGTCTATTGCTCAGTAGTATGGTCAAGTGCAACCAAGAAAAACTTAAGTAAGCTCTAGTTGGCCCAGAATAAAGCAGCACACATCGCCCTCCACTGCACATACAGGACAAACATAAACAAAATGCATACCAGGTTAAACTGGTTTACGGTAGAAGACAGACTGAATGCCTCTCTCCTCAACTTCACAAGAAACATCACAGCATCAAAAACTCCAACATGCTTATATAATCAATTCACATACAGCTCTAGCACACAAACATACTCCATGAGACATGCAATCAATGGCCTTTTCATCATTCCCAAATCCAGAAGCAATTCCATGAAATGCACAGAGCAGCAAACAAATAAATACATTTTCAAAAAACAACTAAGAAAATTCCTGAAAGATCAAAACTCTTCCAAAAACGAAACTATTTAGTATAGCTGAAAAATGGTTGGAATGAGATAGGACCAGAACCTTTTTCTTTTCTTTTTGGTTTGGGGCTTTGCTGCCTCGGGGCCTGGACGGCAATGAATTCAAATTGTCAGGAAATTCTACAAGAGAATATCAGAGTGACGGTCCATCATCTGAAGCTCAACAGAGGTTGGGTCATGCAGCATAACAATGACCCCAAACACAAAAGCAAATCAACGACAGAAAGGCGTAAACAGAGGAAAATACGCATTTTGGAATAGGTAATAGGTAACAAGTGGAGGTTTGTAGGATGGCTGGACAAATGTAAATGTTTTTCCATAATGTGACAAACATCTGGTGAAAAAAATGTCCTTTAACAATGGCAATGAAGCTGGACTGCAGACCTTTCATTGTCATCACAGTAAATGGCAGCATTCAAACGTTTCAAACGTTTGTCAATGTTTGCCAACCTCAACACAAGAAACATTTACTGCAAACTTTCTCTCTGATTAAGACTTGGAATTGAACTCTTATCCAGAGTAAACCAAACTCAAATGCGTGTGTGTGTGTGCGTGTGTCCTTGTACAGCGGGTAATAAAAGTTAATCTGAGTTGGCTGGTGGTAATTAAAGTGTCTTCCTGTGTTATTGACTATCAATAGAGACAAGCCTCCTCAAGCTCCTCTCCTCTATTTCTCCTCTCCTTTCTTTTCTCTCCTCCCATCCCGTCTGCTTCCTGCCTCTCTCTCCTCTACTTTCATACGTCAATAGTCATTAAACACAATCTCATCACCCAATCTCACACACACACACACGCACGCACGCACACGCACACACACACGTTCAATAGTTGATTAGTGTCTGGCCTAACAGTCCACTAGTTGACCCTCTGTCCTCTGACTGCTAATAGACAGGCCTAGTGGACTGGAAGACACAGACTAGAAAAGAATATAAAAGCCAGGTGGAAGCATCACCTTGTGAAACGGACACAAAAATTGGAGCTGACCTTCATTTGGTGTCTTTATTTGGTGTTTTGTCTTCATAAGTGGAGACATTCTATCAAAACCTTTTTAACTTTCACTTGTTGAAAGATAATCTGCTTTCCCAAATGTAATGTAGTGACTTAGATACCAGATACCAGCCCCATATCACCCTACGTTAAAACTAACATTTTGAATTTTAAACAGCTATGTTTCTTCACTACACAGTCTGTCAGTCACCGAGATAGACAGTCAGTCAGTGCTCTGTCAGTAAGACATACAGACAAACAGCAAGACAGGCAGGCAGTCACACAGTCAGTCAGACATACTTACAGTAGTATGATGTGTAGTGATGAGAGCCGGGTGCTGACTCAGGACTTCTACAATGGAGAGAGTTGTTCTGATCAACTCCTCACATACTGCTGCACCTAATGGGGAATCAAATGACATTCAACTTTACTGTAGTAATTCCTAAACTCCCACTGAGCATAATGGGAGTCAAATAACATTCAGTTGAATCAACCCCACAGATTAATTTAGGGAATCATTCTAAATCAAATAATCTTCTGAGTGCAATGACAGTCAACTGAAGTGTATGGAAGTGTATGAAGTGAATATTAGGCCGTATTTCTCATGTTTCTAAGCAGATTTGGTGATGTGTAACATTCACACTCCAAGTGATTTGCATGTATTAAAACAAACCTGTATGGCTTTTCATCCTAACTTAAATTATCATTGTTCCTCAACTCCAGTATGTTTCATTCATTATCCTTAGTCATTATTTAACATTCTCCTTTCCAAGGGAGACATGGCAAAGGAAGCACCATCAAGACAATGCAGACAAACAACATACAGTACAATAATGTACAACAGCAAAATACAATCTAAATCACGTGAGAGGTAAGTGCAAATTATAAATCTTAACCAAACGAAGGTCAGACAGCTACTAAATGAGTCTGCCTCAAGATTACAGTAACCGCAACAGTGACTCACCTACAGCACTAGCCAGATTGGTCTCATTGGACTCTATAGAGGTGATGTAGTTCTGAGAGAGAGAGAGAGAGAGAGAGAGAGAGAGAGAGAAAGAAAATAGGAAGTCAGCAAGGAACTATCAACACAGATGCATACAGTGATCAGCCACTATTTTCTGCCTGTCTGCCTGCCAAAAGATTTAAGGACCACAATGGAAATAAGTTGTGCTTTTTGTGTTATCCTGATAGTTTTAATGCTGGTGTATATAAATAAATAAATTCAAATTCAAAGTGCAGTTTTTACAGGGTTGTTTGTCTGCTCTCAGTTTAAATACCACAATCACTCTACTGAATAGACAGGATGAATAAAAACTGAGGCCATGTCAAAATATTATTCCATTGACTGTGGGTAATGGTGTGTGCTCCTCTGTCATTAAATGCAATCTGAAAGTACTTCTGCCACTTGCATACTTATAATCACAATCTGGAGAACCCATCATTACTTATGTCTCAGGCAGTGGAACAAGCAAGTGAGTGGTTGTGAATGAGAAGACCGGACCGCACCGGGGGGCACACTAAGGTGAGCACAACTTTGTTGTATTGAGGTTGAGCATTGTGCTGTATAAGTTCTTTAATGGTTGTATACGTGTATACAAGGAGCGGGCCCCGGCAACTGTTACAGAATTGTTGCAGCTGTAGGGTTAGCCCAGGAGATGCATACACAGGTACAGACTGCGGTTGCTCTCTGCTGTGGCATGTGAGGTCGGCCAGTGTAGGCAGAGTTAGTACTTGTATTTGGCATTGAGGAGGGTTTGTACTGCTAGCTAGGTAAGTGCCCTTCAGTCAAGCATAGGCATTGTTGAATAGGGTTCATATTCCCTCCCTCCCTCCCACACAGACACAGACACATACACACACACACACACACACACACACACACACTACATTACATTCACCTGAACAACCACCATTTCAGGCAATTCCACAAGACTGTGGATCTGTTGTACTAACTACTACTACTAGTATACTACCAGACACTCACCAGCAGCACTCCAATCTGAGCCAGAAACTCCTCTGTTACAATGTGAGATCTAAACACCTGTGACAGAAGAGAGGGTGAGACATAGACAGACGGACAAACATTAAATCCATTAGCAACTTTCTGGCCTTATTGAAAATGTGTCATTTTACATTGAAGTAGTTTTATGTGAGTATTTATTTTAGCACTTGTCTACAGTGAGTTTACAGAATATTAGGAACATTGGTTCATTTGGAATTTGTTCTTTGACTATTTGTCTAATAGGCATACAATAAAAAAGAAGCTTCCCTTTGGGCAGCAGGATGACCTAGTTGTTAGTGAGGTGGGTTCAAAGCCCTGTGAGGCCATTCCGTGAGCAAGATACTCAACTCTGCTTCAGGGGGCCATATTAGCTGGCTGACCCTGTGTCCCAACAACAGGGAAAAAAGAGAATTCCTCCTTGAGGATCAATAAAGTATATCAAACAAGTGAAAACTAGCTTAGTTGCATGCTTGTTGGCTGTGAGTGTCTTTGTAATGTAATAATTGTATTATATGATTGTCATGGATACAGACAACACCTCTAATCTTTTAGCAACACCTTTTATTGAGACAACAAAGGTTTTGCAGTAGGAATATATTACATGTCATTATATTTAACCTACCAGGGTACCAGATGGGCAGTGTATAAAGAATCAGGACAATTTAGATTGGATTGCCACATATGTAAACTAAAAATACCATAAAAAAGTATTTGCAAACATGTACATAGACCCAGGTCTCACAGCTACCAGGAGGGATACTATAGAGTAAGACTATAAGACAATAATACCATGACTAAACTATGAAGGAAAACCCCTTTTGGTCCTAGTTACCTGCGATGACAGAAGATCCAGCACTACTGACATAGTAGGCAAAGTGTGTTTGAGCTGTCTGTTCTGCGCTGTAGATGGGTGTCTCCTCCCTGCCACACCTCCCAATACACACAACACCTCCTCTAGAGGAGAGGAGAGGAGAGGAGAGGAGAGGAAATTGGAGGACAAATGGAGTTACATTTTTCTTTTAAACTGCAGTCTTAAAACATATTTTCCTTGAAGGTCACAACACATAAAACAGTACATTAACAAAAACAACTGAAAGGATTGTAATATAATCAAAAGGAAGCAATATAAAAATGACAAATGTAGCCAAAGAGGGATGGACGAGTGGAGGGAGAGAAGGATAAAGTTAAGTTTGATTTGAGAATACAAACACACAAATGAAACCCTAACCCTATCGGAAAATATATGCACACTCAAGTATAAAGGGTGTATGTGTGTCTGTACCCAGTATTAGTGGTGCAGTGCTAGCCAGGTATACAATCACTGGATCCAGACACTGAGAGAGGTATCCTGATTGGCTGGGGTTCTCTCTGAGGGGAGTGGCTTTGCGCAGGTCTCTCTCCAGATACATCACCAGTCTAGACAGACAGAGAGACACATATATGCATGAGAGAGAATTCCAGGGATGCAGGAATTTATTGTACTTGTTTTGGCCCTTGCCATATATATTGGCTGCTTGTAAAGTTGGTGATACATGCGTACAACTAAATAAATAAAAAGCAAAGAGCAAAGGTTAATGTAATTAATTAATTAATTAATGTATAAAATGTATGGTTTGAGTTGATGATCTAGAGCACGTATAGAGAGAAAGAAGCAAAAAGAGAGAGCCAGACACAGAACATTTCCATTCCTCTCGGAGTGTGTATAGTGAACAGCAATCAATAATTTTCTATTCACAAATTCAGAGCAGAGCAGAAAGGTTACCACTGCTAACTAATATTCATTACTGACACACAAACACACCCACGCAGATACACACACATACACACACACACACACACACACACACACACACACACACACAGACACAGACACAGACACAGACACACACACACAAAAAAGCGCTCATACACATATGTACCCACAGAAAACCACATGCAGACAGAGATTCGGAGGGGTCATATTAGTTAACAAATATTGATTCCAAGCATCAGGGTGGGGGTGCGGGAGGGGGTTATGATTTATTTATTTTTCCTCATATTGCTGCAGTAAAGATTAGCAACCAGTGTTTAAACAGGGAGATGGAATCCAGCACATCCCTGGGGGTCCAGTGCATATCAAGGGAGCTTTCACTCAAATTGATGCATTTTTGATTATTATTAGTGATCCACTCCAAAACAAGTTAAACCTCCAGGCAGTGCAGTTAGACCTCCAGCTTGGTATGTAGTTTATATCTTCTCATGATGAATACATTTTAGAATAGGACCCATGAAGTTCACGTTGACTTTTGACATCATTTTTGATTGAAAATCAAAGATGTAGGTCTGAATGACACCAAATTATGGGAGGTCACTGGACAGGCTTTACAGTGCATTCATTTTATAATTTTGTATGAAACTTAATTTGTGAAATGTGTATAGATTGGTCAAGATATGTCCAAAATATGAATTAAGCAATATTTCATTCATGTAAATGTAAATCAAATAACAATTCACGACTGAACAGCATGTGAAATGTGAAATTGGTATGCAGCCTCATTGCGCAAAATTTTGCTTATTCATCCACAGATTGTATAACAATAGGCCAGCACCTTACTTTATTTTCCACTCCTTGGTGCCATGCAGTGGACTCCAGCTCACTGCTGTCATGCATACATTTTATGAAATATGAAACATCCTTGTTAGTGGAAAAATGTTGAGGAGGACTGACTGACTTCTGACAATAATAATAAATCTTGTTATTTAGTTGACATTTTGAATTATAGTTAATTCTTCCATCACCATACACAAGGAATCTACAGCTATCTTGAAAGTGGTTTGATAGCATCCCTTGATTACTTCACTAGCCTCAAATTTAAGTGTCATTACAGACATCCTGTCCCCAAATCATGAAGGACATGGCTGTCCCCTGTCTGTGTCTGTCTGACTGGCTGCATGCATGCTTGACTGACTGGCTATCTTTCTGCCTGTGTGTCTGTCTGTTAATGTTGCAGCTATTTTCCCAGGCTGCTAAATAAAGAGAGATGAACTCACCACCTCTCTGTCTGTCTCTATGGGAGACTGTCAAAGTACCCATACACAACTGACCTACAAGTAGCTTGCTGTGTGTGTGTGTGTGTGTGTGTGTGTGTGTGTGTGTATGTGTGTTGAAAGTCTTCACTCCCTACTCCCAATGGCAGTCTTGACACTTCCTCAGCGAGGACTATGCAAGTTTATCTCATACACACACACACACACACACATATATATTTATATATATATCCACACATGCCACTGAGGAGCTAATTAAACGCAACGTGCCTGGGTGAGAGAAGGACTGAGGGAAAGACATGTGTGTGCCTGTGTGTGTGGTTGCGTCAGGCAGAGTGCTCGCAGGGAGAGAGACAGGCAGGTCAACTCTGACAGCTCTAACACAGTGAACATAGACAGAGAGGGTGAACAAGAGTTGAAGAGAGTGAGAAACAGAAACGCCTTTCACGCAAACTTTTCTGTTCTCTATACATTTTGAGGAACATTTCTCTTTCGGTGGCACGTGTCAATGAGAGTTGCAGGCTAAATTCCAGGAAATTAGGAATTTCTGTGTTGACATATTTGAAAGCGAAGCCATTTCATTAACAGTCCCAGTCCCATGGTGCACTGCTGCAAGACACTCTGCTGTGAGTAAACCAATCGCAAAACTGGTGACATGATCACACTGCCCCGTCTCAATTTCCTGCAGTAGATTACGATTTAAACTTGTTTGTGTAAACCAATTCAGTGATTTATTATGTTGTACTAGTTGGCAAAATGTGGAATTGGACCGTTGCTGAAGTAAGAGAGCTCCTCAGCATCTGGGCAGAAGAGGAAATTTGTCAGCAGCTGCCAGGGACAGTTCAAGAGTGTAGTTATTTATGTCAACAAAGGTAATAGGAAGTGGTGTTTTCTGTCAGACGGGCAGAAAACAGTGATTATGTGACACAAGCCTGACTCGCTACCTGTTGATAGAAACGTTAATCCGGCAATGTTCCGCATTCCATGTGTGTAGAAGGTCAGAGAGAGACAGCAGGAAAGGAAAGGAAGAGAGACTGAGAGAAAGGGGGGAGGGGGGATGAGAGAGAGGCATCTGACATGAAAAACAAGTCAGATGGAGGATACAAAAAGATAGAGACACAGAGGGAGAAAAAGAGGGAGGGGTAGAAAGTTGGAGATGGAAAGAGAGAGGAAAAGAGAGAGAGCAAGGACAAAGGCGATAGACAGACAGTAATAATTCCATGTGTCACTCAGTAAACTAGGGCAGCTTGTTCAATTTGAACTACCAACTGGTCGTAAACTACCAGGGGATCTGGGTGCTATATACAGTATACAATTTCAATATGCATCTGATCATATATGCACATCCACAGCTGCTGCGCTAGTTAATGATGGGGTGAAACACAGTACAACTAGCTAATGAAGCACCCCACGTCACCGTAAAAACTCACTGTAAAGTAACAGCCCATAGTTCCCACTGAATACCCAGGGTACAGCATATTTATTTACTCATATCACATTATCATCACCGCTGCTGTGCTAGTTAACGCTAAGGTTACACAGAGTACAACTGCCTAATGAACGACACTAAGGTGCAGCAAAAACTTGCTGCGCACACAGTGGCAGTATATTCTTCAGCAAGTAGTATATTTATGAAGGAAGCATCCCACTGTAGTCTATAAACAGAGGCTGCTACACTGTCATTGTCATGGTTAAAGAAGAATTCCACCCAAAAGCAGAATTATTATTCCTATGCTGGGAGAAGGTATACAGTATATTGGGGTGGTGTACAACTGGTTTACTGCAAAAACGTACAACATACAGTTCCTGCAGAATACCCTGAGTATACCATACCCAACCAGTTGCCCAACCAGAATTCGTTTACTTTGCCAAGTACAATGGCCGGGTTAAATGGTGCTGACACATTACAAGACATTTACAGTATATAATACATTGACATACTAGGTGCAAGAAAAAATGTAAAAGGACCTCATTGGCCAGCCCAGACAGCTCAGTTAGTAGAGCATGACACTCTCAGTCTCAGGGTTGTGGGTTCGATCCCCTCATAACTATCACCCTTGTAAGTTGCTTTGGATAAAAGCCTCTGCTAAGTGACTGTAATGTAATACAAGACATACAGTATGACAGCAGAATAAACATAATCAAGAATTGTTCCGGTGTAGCAATGTTAGCATAGTTGGTAGCAGCACTGGTATATTACAATAATAATAAATGAGAGACCTTCCTTCACTGTATGGGTGCAAGAGTGATGTAAGAGTCTTAGACAGCACTATGGTACACATAATCACATTAAAGCAGTTACGTACCAATGCAGGTGAACCAGGAGTTACTCCACCACACTGTATACTGATGAAGAGTTTAGTTTGGCCGAGCTACAGTGTAGTTGGGTACGAGCGGCTACTCAGACAGCTACGCCTTAATTATTAAAGGGGAATTCCACACTAAAACAGAATTCACATATGTTATTCCTTTCTTCTCAGATGGTTCAGTTTACTTGTGAACATGGACAACTCTCTTGAAGAGCAACTAATTAGCCAGCGGTCTGACAGCACTGACTGGAGTTACTTCACCACACTGTCTATTTATGAGGAAGCTTCATTGGTCCAATTCTCAGAGCAGTCAGTTAGAAGAAGGGTGACGAGAGCTATGTGGTAATGATCATAGTTAAATGGACATACCAACCTAAAGCAGGAGCCACATGGTATTCCTATGTAAGGGGAAGGTGTTGGGGTCAGAAAGAGTGTAACTGTCTAATGAACAGATCAAAGTTACAGCAAAAACTGGTAGCATGCAGTCCTTCCAGAATACCCAGGGTAGACCATCCACTGATCTGCATCTATTCTATCAGATCTGTTTTTTTTATCCTTTCCAGAGCTGCTGCCGCGCTAGTTAGCACTGAGGTCACAGAGAGTGTGACTCTCTACTGAAGAGCACAAAGTTACAGCAAATTATCGCTGTTCACACCAAAGTCTCTTCACAAAACTTGATGAAGGTACTTAGTTGGTTTCATTCTCAGAGCAGTTGGTTAGGAGAGCCAGACTTCACACTCAGTCACACTAGGGTTTCACAGTGGTGAACTAGGTTGCTAGTTATCCCATCTTGCTCTCAGAGTTAGCCAAGTTATAAGCGATGTGTTTTTAAAAAAAACTAGCAGCCAGCAAAACACAAACTGTGGCCCTAAGAAGAGCTAAGCTGTAATTATCTATCAATTAGTTATTACAGTTAAATAAGTCATGTATCTATGAAAATCCACTAAGAAACAGAATTCACTTTAATGTGTTGTCATCAAGAGACAAAACGTTGGTAAATCATGAATAAGAGTAATGTTACCAATGTTAAACAATTCAGCGTAATTTATAATCAAGCTCATTCCAGTCATTTATGGTGTTACTTACTTCTTACTGAGGGAGAGACCTTGTTTGTTTGTGTGTGTACCTGTGCTGACAGCAGTATAGCAATGTGTGTGTGTTGTCCTGTATCAGTAGCAGCAGCAGTAGTAGCGCTTTGGCTCTGGTTACTGTAGATGGACTCTCTAGACAGCGCAGCACCTTCAAAACCAAATCCTGGAAGACACACAGATGCACAGACACACATGGATGAATGAATGGATAGTCTTCAAGAGAGTAGTTATGCCACTTATGGTTATGCTTTGCAATTCAGATACATCTCAATAGTGTGGGACCAAATGTCATACCAAAACTGCAAGTTATATTAACGAATCCACGCAGCCTGATAAATGTTTAAGTGGTAACATCCCTGGGTGGGTTGCAAAGCAATAGAGACTCAAGACTCGCTAAAATGGAACATTGTTTAGAAAAAAACATCAGGCTTTTTAGAAACCCTGGGCAAGGGGAAAATTATTACTGCAACTTATTCAAATAATGTAGCCACAGAAATATTATAGAAAAACTATTTTCATATTTTGCTTTAGGTGGTCAGGAAAAATAAATGTGAATTTTCTGAAATTAAGTCAAATACTTAATCTACACACACAAACACACACACTTACGCCTACAGCTAGATACTCACTCAGCATAAAGTTAACGGCAGTAACTGGTTTGAAAAATTGTTGACTGGCCAACATTCATTACCATTATCATTATCACCGACACCATACACTCTGCGAGTGTGTGTGTGTGTGTGAGAGAGAGGATGCGTGTGAGAGGATGTGCATGCATGTGTGTGTAAGCGGCAACAGACCAAGTTAATTAATTTCAAAGCCCAGTAGTGTGTGTCTTGCTGATAAGTCCCTCCCCACTACCCATAATGCTTTGCTCCAGTAGACGGCTGCAGCGCGTTCATTCAGCCAATTACCCCAGATACTGACACAAATTAGCACGCGTGTGCACACACACACACACACACACACACACACACACACACACACACACACACACACACACACACACACACACACACACACACACACACACAGAGTTCTGGGTAAACAAACTCTTGAGACTGTCTGTCTTTGTGCCAGGGAAAAGAGAGAGAGAGAGAGAGAGAGAGAGAGAGAGAGAGAGAGAGAGAGAGAGAGAGAGAGAGAGAGGGGGGTGAATGCATATCAGTGTATAATTAGAGCAGAGTTGAAGTACTAAGTTTGTATTCTAGTGTTAAATTGGAAATGCTCAATGCAAATAAATTCAGTTCAGAGTCAATTACCAATGCTAGACTCCAAGTTAAAAACCTTCAAATCAATTTCAGCGCCTCTGCCTTACCAAGATTAGCACTTCACATACACACTAGATGGGCTGTCTTATTAAAAATTAAACAAGTCATTCCTGACAAATTAGTCCATCCACAGTTCAGCACTAGTTCATCAACCGCAGAAAGAGAGAGAGAGAGAGAGAGAGAGAGAGAGAGAGAGAGAGAGAGAGAGAGAGAGAGAGAGAGAGAGAGAGAGAGAGAGAGAAGCACACGATATTCAGAGAATTCAAGCCTGTTCTGTTTGTTTCTTAAGGTTGCTGTGTTATCTTAGAGTGTCTTAAGCCCTCTGTTCCTGTGTAAAAACCATCCACTTGTGATGTGACCACCTAAATCTCCTGGAAAAACATACTGAATCCACTGGGCGCGATCAAATTAAACAACAAAGCAAAATGAGGCAGCAGGGTGGTGCAGTGACTAGGAGACCACCCTTAAACGGATGCTCCAGGTTCAGGCCTTCGTATCAGCAAGTATTTGTCCTGCTGAAGTGTCCTTGAGCAAGACACTGAATCCCTACCAGCTGCTGGTCTACTGTTCTGTAGCTCACCCTGCATTTTGACCTTCCCTGTGGAGGGGAGCAAGGAAAAGAAGAAACTCCCTGTGGGGATCAATTAAATATTACTTTGGGTGTGTGTGTGTGTGTGTGTGTGTGTGTGTGTGTGTGTGTGTGTGTGTGTATACACCCACCCTATTCTGTGCAACGCGATGTGTGTGAGTGTTTGATGTGAGTAGCGTGGCGGCCGTGACAGTGAGCAGGTGCTGCTGGACTCTGACCCCTGCTCCACCTACAGCTTCCAAGATGGCTGCCGGGCCACAGCTGTCAATCACTGACAAGAACACTGCTGGGACAGCCCGCGTTAGTCTGGACAGAGACTGGAGAGAGAGAGAGAGAGAGAGAGAGAGAGAGAGAGAGAGGGGGATTTAATAGAAATCAACCATAGCTTCATATCATATCATATTCAATCATAGATTATACCTTTTGATTACATTCACCTGGTCAGGTGGCCCCAGTATTTTATACACTTGTTGTATGTTGCATTCATGTCTTGAAGCCCCTGATGCTATATCTATGTTAGCATTAAAAAGTAATGAATTTTCATCATGTGCAATGTGTTGACTGCAGAGACAGCCAAATATCACAACATGACATCATGACAGGCAAAAAAAGAAGCTTAGATTTGTTTCACCAACAATCTAGGTTTGGATGGGAATCTAAGTGGGGGACAAGCGTGCACCCTGCTAGCCTGCCTTCCCACTTAGCCCCACATCTGGGTGGGTCTGCGCTATGCATCTGAACTTGTCTGAACCTGCATTAAAGGCAAGTTGGGGGTTTCCTGCAGACTTTGCTTAATGCTCGCAATCATTATTCAGAACTGAAAGAAATCAAGGTCTTTCAACAAACCCTGAATTTCCATGTTGTATGTATGTAACCTGGAAGATGACACAAATGTTTCTTCCATTTGAAAAACAGCTCGTATTTCCATCTCCTCCATATGGCGAAAAAACAGGGTTAATGTGTGAGAATGACTTCAGAGAAGGGTATGTCTGTGTGTGTGTTCGTGTGACCTTAAAGGGATGGTAGTATGCGCATGTGTGTGTATGACCTTATAGAAATAATGGTGTGTGTTAGTGCAGTGTATGTGTGACCTTACAGAGAGTGTGTGTGTGTGTGTGTGTGTGTGTGTATGTATGTATGTATGCGTGTGGGTATGTTAGGTGTGTCAGTGTGTGTAGCCTTACAGAGATGGCAGTGACTCGTAGAGCCTCCACACTGGAGTGAGTGAACAGGTACCACAGGGTGGGGCCTATCTCTGTGGTGAACAGATTGTTGGAGGGGCCAGAGACGGTGGTAGAGATGTTCTCTATGGCTTTAGCCGCCATGTGCTGAACTACAGGATCATCCTATAAGACACACACACACAAATATAAACACACAAAGACACAGAGGTATGAATTCAAAGATAGCGTGAAAAGCCAACAGCATTCACAGACAGACAGAAAAACAGATTCCTCTACTAGAAAAACATTCAGCTCATTTGAAAATTTGGGGAAGAGGATTTGGGACCATCAGGTGGGTCTGTGATGTAGGACCCGGGACCCAAAGTCTCCAACACCTGCACTGCTATATAAATATCACATGAGGACCACTGACCCACCTTTGCCTACACTTTATATGGACATAAATAGACACACACTCAGAAACATGTGCAGAGACAATACAGTCAGCGATAGACCATTTAAGATGAACTCTGCATTACTACAGTATATCACTACAGCTTGTGCTGGGAAACAACCTGTACGCAGCCAGACAGCTAACATAAATACTGTATATTAGATTACCCCAGTAGTGTGTGTAATCCTGTTTAGCTGCATATTACAATGCATGTATATGTTTGTATTCATACTGCTCTGTGTCTGTGTGTGTGTGTCATTTCATATGAAATGTAATGCAGCCATTGTGTTCAAGTCATTCCCTTTTTCATTATGAAGTTCCAAACTCTAAACTCAATCATTGAAAAAATGTCTCCATACAGCGAAATGCAGAGATGAACAAAGAACTAACACAATCACAAACTGACAATTAGTTAGCTCAACATCACTTCAATACAGGAAACAGAGAAAGGCTGATGCTGACTATGTGTCTGTGCGCGTGACTGTGTGTAGGTGTGACTGTGTGTAGGTGTGCCTGTGTAGCGTGAGTGTATCCTTATGTATATACTGTATATGTCTACACACCTTTGCTTGTGTGTGTACATGCGTGCGTGTGTGTGTGTGTGTGTGTGTGTGTGTGTGTGTGTGTGTGTGTGTGTATTTGATGCAGAGAATAGTTGTTTTTGTTCAGAAAATGGGGCCAGACTAATGAAATCTGCATGGCTGAGGAAATTAGTTTTTCCAGGAAAGTCATTGTGGAGAGAGACAGGAAGTAGAACAGAAGTGATTGACTGCATTAGGTTATTATTGTGGTTTCACTGCCTTACATCACTGAAACAGTACTCTCACTAGATAGCAGACACAATAGAAGCTATTCATTGAGCAGAAGTTAACTGCATTCTGTTGAACAAAATGTACAGGTTCGTAATTACAACTGATTCATACATTTACCATGGCATTGACATGCCTTTATGCTGTTCTCAACAGTCCAAGAGACAGACAATTAAATTACTATGCTATTTGTTTCATATTTAACACAGTGTACTGTCCCTGCCTGCCTGTGAAATGGAGGTGTGCAGTGGACTGCAGACGCAACTCTACAGCAGTATAGACATATACATATGCACATATGTACACAAAACAAATATAATTTTTGACACAGTTCATACTTCTTATTCAAGAATACATTACGTAGTCAAAATGTTTAGATGTTTGAGAAATGCTTGTATGGAATTGAAATATATCACATCGTGTTCTCACACCATTTGGTAAGGTTTTCTCAAATTGTTGTCACACCATATATTTCATTTAAATATTAACACATCTATGCTCCTAATACACAGTGTGAATTGTTTTGGTCTTTTAACAGCAAATACCAGATATTGACTAAATTAATACGGTGTCTATGTGTTTCCAAACCACTTCTTCAAGGTTTAGCATGGTTTTAGCATGGCAAGGTTTTTCAGATCTCTAGAGCTGCTGGAGGGTGACCAGTCATAGGTGTGTGCAACTGTGTACAACAGGAACACACTACATTCTTTTTAATGCACTTAAAAGTGATACTTTTGTTAATGTACTTATGGTAGTATTTTCCTAATTTATGGGCAGTGATTTATGCATTACTCATGCTTTGATTTGTAGACTCAGATAGTAAAGAAAGCTATTATTCACTCCAAATTTTCAATAGAAAAAAAACAAATCACCAAAGGTACATCAGACTACTCATATCGACTTTACAATAACTGTATGAGATATTGCCACTGTCCTGCAGAAGTCGTATATCTAAAAAACGTCAACTTTTCTCATGGACACCCATGAACTTGGGCAACATTTGACAATGCATTATCAATGGCTTAGCATTCTTCCAGGGTCATTCAACATTTTCTTGAAATGGAAAACATAGCCTATTTAACCACCTGGGAGCTCAAAGCATAAGTGGTAGCTTAAATCACCAACCTATCAATCCAATATAGAACATCACATCGTCTATTCAACGCCATGGGACTACGTAGAATGACAACATAATGAATCCTCTGGCACCCCTCCGGAAACCAGTAGAATGGTCTGTTCCAGCATTCCCCAGGCCATACGGGCCGGCTCACTAATTAGCCCACGGGGGAGCACCCACTGTCTGTGTCTTTAATAGACTGTAGCCCTGCCAGGAACTACAGAGGGAAAGAGGGGAGAGAGGAGCGAGAGAGAGAGAGATCTTTACAAGTGGTGGGAAACAAGTAGTATCTCATGCAAGGAAGTCTATCATTATGATGCAGAGAGAGAAATGGATGGAGACACAGGAAAGAGAGTTATTCTCATTATAATGTCTCTGAGTAAAAGAAACAAGTTCATCCAAGAAACACTCTCATTATACTCAGTGTCCCATTGAAACATCTCACATCTTAAAGAAAGTCACATATTTAGGAACTGATTTTCTCATTGCTGCCGATGTATGTTTAACATTTTGCAGTGACTTTCCAATGATTTGTTTTGATCCCAGGGTCATTCCTACACATGGAATCAATCTACACATAATTTATCTCACAACATTGCAGCTTCTCCTCAGAAATTGTTTGGTTTATGTACTCAACAGACTGAATTTATTGAAAACATGAATTTGCTCTTAAGAATAAATTCAGAATCTGAGGATAGTGCCAACTGTGGCAAGTTTGACTCACCACTGACTACGTTTGGGTTTATTTCATTGGATTAAAGACACACTGCCACTATGAAACTGACTGATTGAAGCGCTGATACAAAGACATGAGCATGTGTTTGTTTCTATTTAGCATTTCTACGGGCTAAGTGAAGTGGTTTTCTGAAGACTAATAGGGTGAAACTCAACCACATCCTGCCAGGAGCATCCTGGTGGCTCTGCAGACTCTGGTGCATACCGTTTACTTGAGTTGTTCAAGCACGGTTCATGAACTTTGCTGCGTGTCATCCTCTCTCTCATCTTTCCCGTCACTAGTCACTGCATACAAACTAACGCAACTGATATGCAGTGAAGATAATCTTTGAAAGAAGATTTTGATAATATTTCATCCCCTCATCTTTCCTGTCCTTCTCAAATGGATAGGTAACCCTTCCTTTTATGGTCACCCTAAGTACTAGGTATTAACCAGGTAAATACTAGGTAATGTATAATAATAAAAAAAAAAAATGTTTTAGATATGAATACTAATTTGTTATATCATGTTTGTCTTGCCAAAAAGCCAGATTTTAAGCTTGATTGTGAATTAAAAAACATTGCCTATTATAGAGAGTCATGGTTTTGACTGAATCTGCTTGACTGGTAGTGGTAGGAAAAGTAATAAGACTGTACTACAGTGTAGACTGCATGTGACGGTGATCTTATTTCCATATATAAAGAATCTTCTTTATTGATTCTGATCATATGTATCAATGCAAAAAAAGAAATGTGTGTTTTCACAAGGTGTTATAGCAATATACTTTGTTGTAGATTCTTGTAACTTTTGTAACCTTTATTGTAAACTTACCTATTCCAAAATGACCATTCATTTCAGTTTTTATGAGAAGATATTTTGTATTTGTAAAGGGAAAAAAGAATGGCCATAAGCAATAGCGACACTTTTCGTGTCCCTTGCTTCTCTATAGTGTCTATTCACAATAGTCCCTGTCCTTTACTCACATCCACCAAAACCCTTAGTCCAAAAAAATCAAAACCCCTATGCTCATGGACACCAGACCTCTTTTTTCACCAAGATTTCATTACACATATTATTTCAATGGTCAACAGCCTTGAGTTCAATTAATAATGATATAAAGATACAAAGATATTCTCTATATTAGCAAAACAGAGTGGTGAACAGAGATTCAGAATCTCATAACTCAAGTGTTCACTACACTAAAAATAATAATTTGACCTAATAATATATCAGTGTAAAAAGTTACACCTTCTGGAGTTGTCACTCTTACACACACCCCTTCCTAACATCCAAGCCAGATTTCTAAGTAGCTGCTCACCTTAATTTCAGAACATAGCAGGGGTGTAAAAAGTACCCAGAGATTATACTTAAGTTAAAGTATGGGTACTGGTTCAAAATCTTACTCAATTACAAGTCAAAGTATCTAGCTATAAATACACTTGAGTAAAAGTCAAAAAGTTTCTATTTTTAAATGTACTCAAGTATTAAAATTATTAGAATTGTCTATCCATTGCAATAATAAAAAAGCATAGGGGACATTTTTTGCATTCAAATTACTTCATTAAATTCATTAAAGCCAATCTTAACGCCACAAAAGCCAATTGCGACATGACTAATGCCAATTTTGACATCAAAAAAGCCAATCGTAACATCACTAAAGACAATTGTGATACCACAAAAGCCAATTCAATATTGCACATCCTCATGATCTTGTCAAAGAGTTGAAAAGGATTTTTAAATTGGCACTATGGTTACTGTCCACTGGAAGCTTGTTAGCATTTTGTATCAATGCAAGTGGAAACAAATGGGTTAAGCTAGCCAGTATTTACCAAACCTGATACTGGCTATAGCTTACCCTATCGGCCATGGGTGCCGATCATTTCGTCCTCATTCCTCATAACTTTAGAGGCCATCTTCTGTAGCTTCGCTGACTGTCATATTCTGATAGCAGGTTTCATCAAAGAACCTTGCTTTCTGGTCTTGCACAAGGACCAATAAGCATGGGTATAGGCGGGTTAATTTTCCATTGATAGGGATCTTATTGGTTTTAAATAAAGTGCGGCTGTGGGGTTATTAGTTCAGCCAATGAAAAAAGAATACTAATTTAAAGTTTCTAAAGTTTGTTGGACCTGCGAGACTTACTTGTACTTGGTAGGTCTGAATTTTAAATGTAAGTAGTAAAAAGTATCTTTTTTTTTCTCGAAAATGTAATTGAGTAAGAGTACAAGTATACAAATTGAATACTACTTGAGTGAAGTACAAATCCCCAAGTACAAATCATACTTAAGTATAGTAATGAAGTACAATTACTTTACACCCCTGGAACATAGAGGCAATCAATTACATTAGATCCTGTATTCTGGCACACTGCTCCAATTCTATAATTTAAAGTTTGCTTTATTTGCATTTGTGTTGCCAAAATCCATTTGCCATGCATTTAGTATATACTGTTATACCTATATACTGTTGAGTCCAGTTGAAAGAGGATTTCCATCCTTTTCATCAGGTTTCAACAAGACTAATGGGTTTAAATGCAAAATCTCCCTTATTTTACAGTTCAGTGCTGACAGAGGTATGATTTACTCAGTTTGGAGTCCTGACTAGAAGTTGGAGAACCTCTGTGTTCAGATGAAAAGAGTTGAAAGGCGAGGCAGATATGGAAAGCTGAAATGCTCTCTTTAAGTGTAGATTAGTAGATTAGCTTTATATCCCAACATGTTTGCACCTGGCCTCTGAGACTAAACTAGAAAGAGACACAGATCACAGCAAAACTACGCCACATGACTCAACACAAGATTTGTATGTGCGCATGTGTGTGTGCATGTGTGTGTGTGTATGTATGCGTGTGTACGTGTGTGATGTGGTTTTCCCCTGTAATTAAAGTCCTTTAGAAGCCAGTGCACCTGGCTCTGAATGAGCCCCTATGGCAGAAACACAGACACCATCTATCAGCTTCACAGCACATCTAACACTACTAATAGCCAGACTGAAAGAGACAGACAGACAGACTGTCTGATTAACAACTCACAAATACACAGATAGGGAGACATGAAGGAAGAGAAAGAGACAGGCAGACAGATCAGGAGAGTAGAGCAACAGGTAGAAAGGTAAATAGACCAGCAGAACAACTGGTAAACAGATGGAGAGACAGGCTGCCTGACAGACACGAACACATATGCTGGCAGGCAGACACACAGGCAGAAAGACTGGCAGAGAGACAGGCAAACAGATAGACATATAGACTGTCGAGACAGAGAGACAGACAGGAACTAGAGAAAGACATGGGTAAATGGACAGGTCGATATTGAAGAAAAAAATAGAGCGAGAGGCAGGCAGACAGACAGGCAGACAGACAGGGTTATTATCATGCCCATTCAGTTTCTGTGTTCTTAAAGAAAGGTACCATTCTCATTATCAACAAGTAGAGCCCTTTTCCAAACCTGCATTTTGTAAGTAATGATGTACTAATCAATATAACACATTAACTGTACATAATACGACTGCTAACATCTATGCCTGTGTGTGTGTGTGTGGGTGGGTGTGCGTGTGTTTGGAGTGGTCAGCCTATGTTAGACACACCAAGGGTAAGACCTGAGACTGTCTTAGAAAGTCCCTCTCTGTTCTCTTCTCCTGTGTGGAAGATAGTGATAAATCTTTAATAGGCTCACCACTGCTGTGTGTGTGTATGTGTGTGTGTGTGTGTGTGTGTGTGTGCGCGCGCACATGTGTGCATGTGAGTGTGTGTAGGGGGGATTTCTGGCCCCTGGCTCCTATCCCTGTAACACTGCTCACGCATCATCATCTCCATTGTGCACGCACATGCCCACACACACACACACGCACGCACACGCACTGCACACACACACGCACACGCACACGCACACGCACACACACACACACACACACACACACACACACACACACACACACACACACACACACACACACACACACACACACACACACACACACACATCTTTCATCATTGGCAGCAGCAACATCATCTTGTTCAGGCTCATAAATAATTTCCTGCAGCTCAAGTCTGGCCTGGAAACCTGGCTTTCACTCCATGCCATCTACTCCCCTTCTCCAAGTACAACTCCCTATCTCTCTTCCTGTCACTCCCCGCCATCCCCCACTCCCACTCTCCATCAGTACAGCTATCTTGCACCCCCAAACTCCCCACCCCCCACCCCCCGACCCCTATTCCTAGTTCAACTATATCTATCTCATCTTCAGTGCTCTCCAGGGGAGGGGGGGGGGGGGGGGTCGCAGAACGCATCAAAACAACAGTGCCTGGAGCGCATTAGACAGCGTCCTGGTGCTGTAACTCAATACTGTCACGCAATAAACCGCACTCTGTGACAGCGCTACAGTGAGGGTTTTCTATTAGCCTACAGCACACACGTACATCATTCTCACTGGACTTGCACGTTTATAATAGCCCGCAAATAGTCTGCTCATTTCAAAACATAAGTGCACGACACAAAAAGGCCCATAGGATTCGTTATGTTGCTTAAAGGCCTCACAGAATCCCAATATATTGAAACAGCGGAAGCATTAAACCAACATTAAGAAGGGAAGCACCTATCAACTGGCCACCAATCATAATCGGCTAATAGCCTTTCCAAATAGGTCACTGGTGATCGGCCAAGCACCGTTTCAACTGCCCGATCACATTATCGGCCAACGTTCGCTATTTATGCTCATGTGCCATTTGAGAGTAAGAATTTCCAGGAGAGGCTTGGTTATTTCATATCACTCCTGCCTGAACAGATGTGTTTGTTGTGTCTGAACAGATGTGAGTGTTTAATTATTGTAATTTGCTATCACAAAATCGGAAATTGGAATCAGGAACCTCCTCCTCCTTCATTCATCACCACTAGATGAACAGAAGAGAATAGAAATAAAACCTTAAGTGTGCGTAACTTACTTACTACTGCCTAAAACCGCCAAATAGAGCCCTAGAGTTCTCTTCCTTGTCCCTTATTCCAGGGGTCTTGGACAGGAAACTGGAATAAAGACACTGTAAAGTGCTACCAAGTTCACATCATCTAAAGTTCATAACAGGTCACAGGTGTTTAGTAATTCAAGGTCAACTGAAATAGTTGATCAATAGACAATCAATGTACTTTTTTAATTTTAGATGGTGGCCTTGTCCAGCATCAGAAGTCAACTATCCTCTCAAACAATTTTCTTTGCATTTTAGATGAAATGTGTACAGAATGAACTTTACCAGTTTGCCCCCTTGCGGTCAAGTCTGTAGCCTACTTGGCCGTAGTTCACATGACACTCATATGCTTAGTGTGATCATCTTTACCAAGATTGTTACTGCTACTTATGAATATCCAATTAATAATGCAACTCTCAACCAGAAAATTAGGCTAGGCCTACACAAATAAACTGTTTAGGAGTAAGGGGAGGCTAAAGAGGAATATAACAGATAGCGTTATTATCTTAAGTAGCTTAAATGATATTTTTGGACACACTGTCATATATTTTTAGATATCTGACAGAGGTGCCAGATCTGAGAAAACAGGAGCTTAATTTCTAGAAGGTAGTGGTTCCTGTTCTGGCTGGATCCAGCACAAATAAGCCACACCGTGTCTCTCTAACTCTCTCCCATCTGTAACTTCTCCTCACTGAGTAGCTCTGCCTCATCTCCTCTTTCTATCTCTCTCCCTCTGCCTTCTCCTCCTTTCCCCCCTATATACTCTCATTCTCTCTCTCTCCCTCGCTCTGCAACCCCTCACTGACTATTTTTCTGCCATCTTTGACACTTGCTTATTTTCTCTTTCACCTCCAGTATAATTTTCTGTTATATCTCTTCCCACTAGCCAATTCCAAGCAGGCAACACATGCTTTATATCCTAAACAAACCACAGCCAAATTCTGGATTAATGGGGTGGAAACGACTGCTTCTATAATGTAGCTTTTTAATGCTGAAATATTGGTGCTAACCATAAACCATAACCATAAACCATGCAAAACACTTTGACTAAGTGTAAAATATACTGTTGTCAACCTGGAAATGGTGCTTTTCTTAATTCCTAAAATGTCATTTAGAAATACATGGTACATGCAATAGGAATGATATAGTTGCTTCTCACACAACTTTCTGTCATTTCAAATGGGAGCATAGCAAGCTAGAGTATGGCCATCTTGTTGTCCATAGGAAATATAAGGCCCCTGAGACAAAGTTAAACTATTTAGACAGCTTTGTAAAATAGCAAATATACCTGCGCATCCATGGGAAAATCAACCAGTCAGGGAGGTAGGGAAGAGGAAGGGGAGAGAGAGAGAGGGAGGGGAAGAGAGGGAGGGGGAAGAGAGAGAGAAGCAGGTTCTGTCGGAGTATGAGTGTCTGGTCCCTAAGGCTGTGCTTAGTGACGTGTGTGTGCGCGCGTGCGTGTGCCTGTCTGTGTGTGTGTGTGTGTTTCAGTCAGTGTTTCACAGCTCAATAATGATAAATAAGTCAACCTCCTCTCTCCTCCCCTCAACCCCTCTCTCTGCTCCTGTCACACTCCCCTCCTCCGCTCTACCCCCCTCCCCAACTACACTCCCAGTGGTAATGAAGCAACAGTAGGTACTAGCTGACAACTGTACAGACCAGTTTCATGTATATTCATTCTGCAGTGGTGAGCCACCACAGTAAGGCCCCTACTACCTCTGATAGTGAAATTTTCATCCATCTCTCTGTCTATTATCTATCAGTCCATCCATCCAAAGTTTCTTTATTCAGCAGCATTGGGATTTGATTCCAAGACACAAGTGACATGTAAAGTCAATGTCATAATAGCTCTTTCTTTCCCCCTGAAGACAAACCCAAACCCAAACCCAAAATTACTCCCATCTACCACCGCTACAACAAATTAAGAGGGGAAACAATATTGAAAGCATTCATTATTGCAGCAACATTACATCATTAAGAAAGAAAGAAAGAAAGAAAGAAAGAAAGAAACTACCTATACTGCTGGCTCTGTGTGTGTGTGTGTGTGTGTGTGTGTGTGTGTGTGTGTGTGTGTGTGTGTGTGTGTGTGTGTGTGTGTGTGTGTCTGGAGGGTCCTAATTGCTGCTGAGGTCAGGCTGCTGAGCAGTAAAGGGTTGTGTTTGATGCAGGTGTGTGTGTGTGTGTGTGTGTGTGTGTGTGTGTGTGTGTGTGTGCGTGCGCGTGCACATGTGTGTGTGACTCCTCTGCATGCCCTTGACTTGCAGCTGGCAAACAACGCTTTAGGCCCCCACAGCTGCCTCATCATTACTGCTCACAGGGATCCCCTGCCACACACACACACACACACACACACACACACTCACACAGTGAGAGAGACTTGGTCGCAGATACACAGGCACAGACACAAAAACAGACACACGCAGACATACAGACACGGATACACAGAGACACTCACCCCTTCCCGCAGGCTCCTCATTAAGCCAGTGTAGGCGGCAGCAGGAACGAACCACAGTCCCTCTGGGGAGCCTCTCTTCTCCTCCTGATAGAGAGACAGAGAGGGAGAGAGGGGGGAGGAGGAGGGGGTATAGATTGGGGGGTGGTAGTGGGGGAGTAGAGAGAGAGAGTCAGGCAGAGAGAGAGAGAGCAGGGGGGAAATAAGTAGAGCGAGAGAGGAGTAAGGGGCAAACCAGGGCGCAGGAGGAGGCATGACATCTTGATTACCATGCCTGGATATCAAGGTGCTTTCATTAGCTAGTTCAGTTATTTATGGTTTAATGATATTGCTATTTATTGCTATTTTTTTTAATTGATTTTGTATTGCCATTTTTCACACATATAGCATTTTCCTTTGTGATGTCTTCTTTTAATATTGGATTTTTGTGCAGGTGTATGGGTTTTGTACTCTCATATTTAGTTGTTTGGATAGTATCAACAATAACAGTATTAATAATAATAATAATAATTTATATCACTTATTATATAATTTATTTATATAGTCAAACACCATACTCAAATAAAACAAGTAAAAACAAGAGACAGTACAAGATAAATAAAAGTTCAGAATAGTGGGTAAAACAATAGTAAAAAAAAATTGCCATCACCTAAAAGCAACCTAAAAAATATGGAGAGGCGAAAGAGGAAAAACACATTAGTGGGATCCACACACTGGCCTAACGTAACAGAAAGCTAACAGTGCCACTACAAGGTATACACCAGCCCTGGAAAAATTGTTTCTTTGCACAAAACACAATTTAAACCATGTGACACTAAATAGCTTGACTGAAACCAATTCTAATGAAATACTTTTAGGTGGTCATACAATGTTAGGAGAAACACCCCCTAGCTTGGAGCATATAGAGAATACCAACTCATACTCTGGACATATACGTTGACTTCTCCACATCACTCAGTGGTCATATAGAGTATATCCACATCTCTCTACTGCTAGTCTACTGCTACTATTTCTCTGCTAGTGCTGTCTTACATTCCACAAACGGATTCTTATTACATCATAACTAATATTTCTGTCTTTCTCAAACAGCCCCCTGTCCTCTCTGTGGCCATGCTAGCCTCTAGGCTATATCTAACCTTGAGGATAGAGATGGCACTGCAGGCTACAGCTAATCGTTGTCATTGACTGGTGTTGCAGAAGCAGACAAAGCAGACTGTTCTACCTGGGGACACTTAAAGGGCCATTCCACATAATTCTAACAAGACAGTTTCTCCTGCTACTAAATAGGCAGAGTGGCTCCACCCTGCCACCTTGTCTTGAGGAATTTCATTAGTACTGGTTGTAGTGGAAAGTTTTAGTGTCACCTGATCTATATACTGTTTCAAAGAACTTTGTTAGTAACTGCAAGGCAAAGTTTCTGTGGTGTTTGCCAATGTTGTAACCTTGAGGCAGCACTGCAGCTGATCATTGGCATTGACCAGTGAAACCACCAGACAGTAGACCTGCCAGCCTACCAGGGGACTCTTTAAAGATCCAATCCTCAATCCAAACTGAAAAAATCTAAACTAAAAACCCAGAAAAAACTAGTGGATTTACTGTATCTAGTGAACTATAACTTTCCTTGAGTGGCCCAGCAGGGGAACAGAAGAAAAAACATCCATTCCTCAATTCAAACCTTAAGTAAAGGGTAGCTCTGACACAGAAGCCAACACAGCACTAAACAGCATGCTAATCATTGCCATTGACTGGAAAAAGCAAACAGTTTAGCTGGATACTTTAAAGATCCAATCCTCAACCCGAAGCCTAACAAATGGTTAGTCCTACCACAGAAAGCTAAAAAGGCACAATAGCTAATCACTGACATTGCCATAGACTGTACTAGCAACAGAAACCCAGCGCTAAGCCCTCTCTAGTTTTGAAAATAAAGACAGCACCAGAGCTAATCACTGTCATTGACTAGTGTTGTAGCTCTGAAAACAATAAATGGACTAAATGTCCTGTAAAAAAAAACATGTATCTCTGATTCAGCCATTTGTGTTTTATTTTCTTACTGTAACTGATAGCAGACATTGTACGTCACATGTCTGGTGGCAGGGCAACATAGTAGTTAGAGAGACTGTCACTCAACCAGAGGAACAGGATTCAAACTGTGTCAGCAAGCATCCGCCCTGCTGAAGTGTCCTTGAGCAAGACACTGAATCCCTACCCAGCTGACCCTGACCCTGACCTCTGACCTCCCGGGGGGGGGGGGGGGGGGGGGGGGTTAAGCAAAAACAGAATTTCCTTATGGGAATCAGTAAAGTATCACATTATCATTCTTATTATTATTGTGTAGAGAATTTATTAATTTATTATTATGTAGAAAATTCATTCCCCTAACATCAAGCCAAAGTTTTGATCATATATTTTAAATTGTTTTCCAAAGTGACAATTATTTTGGAGGTACAGGGTTTCTGCAGGATAGTGACAATATTCTTCATGGCTTGAATAGAGATGGTGTAATCAGGTGTAATGATTGATTTTTTTAAGGTTATCTATCAAGTTGCGTAAATCCTGCCCTTAATCGAATTGCCTGGTTAAATTAAGGTTAACCAGAAATAAATGAAGATCACCTTTTCTAATGAAGTCAAATGAGGCCTCCCCCTCCCTTCCCCTGGTAATCTGCAGGGCTGGGGTCAATTTGCTTTCAATTCAATCCAGTCCAGTCCAGTCAACATGTAAATTGAAACTCCAGCTCATTACCTAATGACAGAGCACTCAGTCTCATTTCTTTCACTGACGATTGGTCTCTCAGTCGAGTGAAAAGTAAAAGTCTTTTTCTCTACCCTGGTAGGCATCAGAGTTGTGTTCAATTCACTTCAGATCATTAACTTCAAAGAGAGCACTGAATCTCCATTATTGACTTAGTTAGGAAAAAAATATATTTTTATGAAAGATTTTCATCATAAGTTAAAAATCCACCTCTTGATGAATTTAATCAAAGTGGCCCCAGTGCTAATGGTAAAAGGTTGAATCTTTAAGTCCCTCCTGGAATCAGAGGTACTCACTCAGCTTCCTGGACTTATTCTTAATGGACTTACCTAGTTAAATAAAAGTTAGCGTTAACCTTTTCAGCTCAGGTGTTTGTCTGACTTTGCTGAATTAAGCATGAGATAATAATAAAATAAATAATTTATTTCCAAATTCATGGCTGAATATTTAGCTGATTTCGAGAATGTAGATGAGGCATTTGAATTCGATGGCCGTCCCTATTTATTTAAGCCAGAGTATACGGATGAAGAGCTCCTAGAAATTGAAGAGAGAAGTAGGAGAGATGGAGAGGGGAAACAGGCAGAGGAGGGTGAACCAGCTGCTGCAAGTTCTAGCAGTTCCTCTACGTAAACTCGTCTCTCCGACTCACGTATCAACCGTCCTCTTCCTGCAACAACTCAACCCCCTCAACCCTATACTATCTTTGTATACTTTTCACCGTCCTCGTTTTCTGGGCTGTTTCTGTAGCGAACCTTTCCATAATGTTGTCAGACATTTGGATAATAACACGAATAACAATCTGAGCCCGTCCATGACAAAAACAAGCACTTCTAGTGGACGTACTTTGACCGGCCGTCTATGCCCTTACGGATTACGTTGCCGCCATTGAGCCGCCGTTACGTGACTGCCGGTTGAGCCGATGGACCGGAGAAACTCAGAAACTTTTGGGATCTACTTAAAGGTATGAAAAGCGATTTTGTGGACATAGAGGCCAGGTTGAAAAATCCTGGAATTACCCTTTAACAAACATGTTTTCCAACTAAAAATGAATGAAACACAAAGTACTTTCCCAACACTTTGGGAAAGTACTAAGTATTAAAGTATTAAGTTGACTCAACTGTGGACAGTACATTTCACCAGATTTTGCTGATCTCTTTCATTCAATAGTTGTTAATATTAAAAAGGTTTGGGTCTTTTAGATCAATCATCTATCTTTACATGCTATTGGCTTCTGTCACGTGGAGGTCTATCAGTCTACCTGAGAAGCGATGAGGTAGAGGAGCTCCCCTAGTGGTGGCAGCAGGCACTGCTTCACTTTATTATTCCTCAGGTTATCCCTCAACAGGTCTGTAAGCGTGGACACCGCCTGGGGAGAGGGGGGGAGAGAGAGAGAGAGAGAGAGAGAGAGAGAGAGAGAGAGAGAGAGAGAGAAAGGGAGAGAAAGGGAGAGGTAGAGATAGAGGTAGAGAGAGAGAGAGAGTCAGAGACAGGAGATGAAGGGGGATGGACAGTTCAAAATGACCCAACCAATGTCTAACATCTCTTTTATCAAGACCGCTTTGTTGTTGTTGCAAAATGTTAAGTGAAAAAATACTAACCAGACTTCATGTGCTATAAAACTGAATTTTATAGCAAGGACATTTTATAAGAATCCCAAGATTCACTTTGCTCCCCTACTAGTAAAACTAAGGTAGAGTAGATGTGGTCCAAGTTCGCAAGGAGTTACTCTAGGATTCTACATGGGAACACAAGCTTGATTTACTCTAACGTCTGATGATCATAAACATGCATCAGCAAGACAAAAAATGTCAAAAGTCCATCTAAGACCATCAAAAGTCTGTCGACTATTTTCCTTAACTACCCTTTTTGATGTGGTGCTCTATGAAAACTGTAGGCAGCCTCAAAGAAGAAAAACTACACAGCAGTTTATTTTAAAAAAACAAAAAAACACCATCTGTAGAAATTGCTGCAATCCACTAGCATGGCTCTCTTACAATTCCAAAGGCTACAAGATTCATAATTGTTTTAATGAAAAATCTTTAATTTAATGTTATTTTGATGTTTTCATGAAATTTATTAAAAAACTTAACATTTACGATCTAAAAATTCAACTAACCCATGGCTACAGTAAATATCACTAATAATATTACCATTCTATTCCATACCATACCAGCGTTACACTCATTGTCACCCCATATACTCACGATGGACTAGACATATGACCATAGAGGCAACCCGATACTCCAGACTATCTGAGATTGCGCATTAGTTTCTCTAAGGGTAAGAGAACCGAGGCCTGAGTCACAGAGGATACAGTGATACTTGTGATACAGTAAGACTCGGCTTAGTGCAACATTTAAATCTCTTTTTGACTTGCATAGTTGAATCCTCCCACATGCTAGCATACCAAGATGAAAATGCCTTATATGTAGTGTTTTTTGCTGTTCTTCTGAATTAAGTATCAGTCTCAGAAGGATATGCTCCTCATGCAATCATTATGAGGAATTATTAATCTATCTATGTCAAAAAAGTATGTATGTAACTGGAGCCATTGTTTTGAGCTGTTGGACCAATCAACAAGTTTCCAACGAAAACGTTATCATTATAAAAAGAATGACCTCCAGACCAGTTCTGTTTTGCACCCACAATGTTTTGTGGGGAAACACAGTGGAGAAACACAGAAAGAATATAATGTATTTAAACCAAAGAAAGTAATGGGTTTAAGTATTACATTAGCTGTTAATACAGTCCAATTGAACAGATTATCAAAGGTTTATGTCACCCCTTTCATATCGAACAAAACTATTCAGGATGGGTTAGGGATTTTTATTCTGCTTAGGCTATTATTCCAAGTATTCACCCCCTCTCCTCCAACATCATCATTATATTCTTTCAAGTGTGGATATTGGGAGGCATCTTTTTACATAATATTCCTTCTAAAACAAACTGCTGCGCTGTAGGGATAATACATTTTGACAGGAGGCAAAGAACAGAAGAAAGAAAGAGAAAGACAGAAGAAAAGGATGAGAGAAGACCGGGTAAAGAGCGAGGAGAAAAAGGAGAGGATAGAGAGAGAGAGAAGGAGGAAGTAACAACAGAATGTGGGGAGGAGAGACAGAGAGGGAGGGAGGATAAGAGAGAGGACAAAAAGGAGGGGAAAGAGGGAGAAAAGGAGAGCAGGATGGATAGGAGGATATGAGCTTGGGCAGCAGCAAAAGTCACTATATGAAAACCACAGAATAACTGACTCCTCCTTGAAACACACACACACACACACACACACACACACACACAAGCAAGAGAGCACACAAACACATTAAGTAGATACATACACAATAAGGTACACACACAGGCATGCATCCATACACACGTTAGTGCATCTGTGGATAAGATGCGTGTGCATAGAGAGACTGTTCACTTAAGTATATATACACATAATCCAAGTAGGCACACACACACACACAGACACACATCCATCCACACACACACACACACACACACACTTAAGTATATGCAGAGACAGTCTTGCTGGCTGGCTGCTTCCTGGCATTAGCATTACTGCCAGCTTCCCCCTTCTGTGATCTGATGCAAGTTTATGCTTCGCTCCTCTGTCTCTCTCTCTCACTACTTCACGTTCCTCTCCCTCTGCTTGTTTCTCACATCCCACTCTCTCTTTTTCTTTCTCTTCAGCTATTTCTGTCTTTCCTTTCTCTTATTTCTCTCTCTGTATTTCACAATCTCTTTCTCACTCCGCCGGTCCGTCTCTCTCCTCTCTCACCTTCTCTTGCTTTCACTGTCTCTCACTTTCTGTCTCTCTTTCTCACTGTCTCTCTGAGGCGCCAACTGTTTTTCTTCTTCTCTCTCACAACATGTCCCCCTTTCCCTTCGACTTTTGCCTTTGCACAAGTACCTTGGTGTGCCCTTGTGTTGAGCCTTCTATGGGCATGGTATAGTATCTGTACACTTTGGTTTGTAATTGGCATGCTGAGCAGGTCTGTACATCATTGCAAGCACACTTTGAGAGTGGGCCAGAACTCAATATGTTTGGAAACCTTACCAGCAACTCTCTGGTGTACCCGAACCAAACTCAATTATGCATTATGCACAAAACATAAAATCGTACCATAGTGTACCAGAAAGGGCATGCCACAGTACACCGGTACTGGGTAAAATCTACCTGTTTTTCAGTCTCTTTCGCTTACCTTTCTTCTCTCTCTCACTTCCCAACCCCTACCCAATAATAACAGGAATGGCTGTGTGGGGAGCTGATATTCTGGGGTGTGTTTGAAACTGGTCATGGAGTCACACAGACACACTGAAAGAACTGGTACCGCGCACACGCACACACACAGCTGGTACAAGACTAGTTTCAGACTCTGGTATATAGAGCATGCTTAGCACTGCTGTTAGAAGTAACCTTCCGATCTTCAAAACACAAACTTTTTAGAAAATTATTTTGCATAGGGGGTTTACAGAGGGTGGTGAATGGGTTTAATAAGCTTTTATCAGTTTTCATCAGAAATGTACCACCAGTAGTTCAAATAGTTCAGCTTGCAAGTGTCATTCACAAATGCTCCCAATAGTGTCGTCACTGAGCACAGGCCCTTTGAATGGGTTCCAACAGCCTTATGTGTGTTCCTTAAGATTGCTGTGTGCTCTTAGAAAACCTTAGACTCCACATCCCCATGAAAAACCCAGCACACTGACGGCTTTACCGGCTAAACCCCTGTAAAAAACCTATAAAAACCATAAGGGATGATAAGTGAGCAGGAAAATTATATCTAGTTGGTTTTGAAAGCACAGCTTCTCTAAGTCGTATAAGGAAAGCAGCCAGCTTGCGTTAAGCAACATTAACCCAGAACATTTTATTCACAGTTTATTCTGGAAAGAGCCAGAAAGATAGAATGTCAGGAGAGAGGGAGAGAAAAAGAGAGCGAGATAGAGAGAGGGAGAAAAAGGGGGATCAAAGCCCATTGCGGTTGCCATGGTAACTAAGCCCAGCCCTGACACTCCAATCAGCAGGACTGCAGCAGGAGAACCCCTGCTGAGAAAACACACACACACACACACACACACACACACACAAAAACACAAGCATGTGCTTCCACATGGTCTGGTCTTCTGTCAGAAACACTATGACATAAGAATACAGAGAGACACACACACACACACACACACACACAGAGAGAGAGAGAGAACATATGCTGAGTACACACACACACATAGAGAAAGACACACACACACACAGAACCCCTGCTGAGCGCACACACAAGCAAGCCTGCACGCACACAAAAGCACATGCACACACAGATAGAACCCCTGGTGAGTAAACAGACCCATATGGACACACACACACACACACACACACACACACGCACGCACGTGCACGCACACACACACACACACACACACACACAGGTTTTTCATTTTCCTCAGAATTTGTCACTCTGTGCTAGCTGCAGGGAGGTGGGGGGACATCCAGAAAAAAAAGAATATTGTTTTGTCTTTAACAACGGGCGCACCGAAAACACACCGCTACGCCACGGTCGGCCATTTTGTAAATCGCCGTGACGACTCAGCGGCATGAAAGTGGCAGCAAGTGGAGAGGAGAAAGACAAACTAGGAGAGGGAGCGGATGTAGGAACAGTTGGAATGGAATTCATTGAAAATGAATGAGTGGAAGACAGAGGTAGAGAGAGAAGGTAGAGAAGAGGGAGAGGAAAAGGGCAATGTCTGAATCCTCCTCAGGATGAAAGGATCAAAGGAGGGAGAGAGGCTCCTGATCTCACCTGCATACAAACCTGCTTTTACATTGATGTAGCACGGCACCACTCTGTATGTGTGTGTGTGTGTGTGTGTGTGTGTGTGTGTGTGTGTGTGTGTCTTGAGTCAGTAATTGTTGAAGTGTATGTGTTCCTTATGCATGTGTATGACTGTGTCAGTGCGTGTACAAGTGTGTGTATATGTGTGGACCCATGTGGTGTTTATGTGTGTGCATATGTTGTAAGTTTGTTTGTTGTGGTGTGTATAACAGAGTTCTCTTGTGGCTTGTAGAGAGAGGTGTAAGTGGTAACACCACCAAGGGGATGACTTTTACAATAGTATCCTGGAGTGTATAGCATAATACCTTAGAGGGCCTTCTTTACTGTGGTTATGGGTCGGTAGTGATGTAGCACAGCAGGCACAGCAAAGTGAGACTGAGATTAACTGAGATTATCAGTACAGTTGGAAAATGTCTTTATCCAATCAGATTGCTTGACTGAAACTATGGGTTGTATAATTGGTTGAACAATGTAAAATCATTTGACAATTTTTAAGAACAACATCAAGCCATGAGAATCCACATTATGCTATAATCCAAGGGAAACATACTAACGGGACAAAAACAAACAGCAAAGAACAACTTTGATTCAGAAAAAACCTTTATGGGGCTGAATAGTCTGGTAAAAGCCTATCACATTAGTGTGTGTGTGTGTGTGTGTGTGTGTGTGTTGGAGGGGGCAGTATTATTATCAGTAGTTGTAGCTGAGGCTAACGGAGACATTTTGTCTTGTAGGTTTATAATGCCACCTGCTGGCTACAACAGTAATCCCATTCATATCAACAATGATGGATTTTATAGAATTTTACAGAAGTATCAGGGATGTGATAAGGAATATGACAAAGCAGGAAAAAGCAGGGAAGACTTCCAAATATTAGAAATGACTGAGGTAGAGAAAGAATTGTACCTTCTATTGCTGTTATTTTGCACACCCTGATAATGCTATAATCCATACGTATTTCCATACTCCTTATTCCAACTAACATTTTCTTGCGTTGAAATTGTTGGTGGCATATGTTAGTATAACTCCTATTTTCTATATTTGTGTTTATATTATAGTTTTTCTCTGCTGTATCCTACTACTACTACTACTACTACTACTACTACTACTACTACTACTACTACTACTACTACTACTACTATCCTTACTATTTGCTGCTGCCCATTGAGATCATTAACATTTCATCTAAAACACCTATTATATTGACAAAAATAAATGACAATAATAATAAAATCTCGGAATAATACTGTCATGGAAGTTAGCATTAATTTAGTTAGCATTAATCTGATGTGTTTGTGTGCCACACATTAAATAATACTCTTTTCCATTATTAAAATTCTATGGAAGCTATCTTAGGTGACCTGAGTTAGATGACAATGAGCCACTAGGATGAGTCCAGTCTACCCAGTCTAATTCTATGGTCTGTTACAGCTCTTCCATCTCTGACTTGGCTGCTGCATCTTGGTCAGTGTGTTTACAGGCACAGTAATAGTCCCATCCCTTTCAGGAAATCACTTTTCCACATTTCACATTTCAAGGACATTATCAATCAAACTCCTCAGATGTGCTCTTGAAGGTATATTCATTGCAATTGCATAGAGGCTGAACTCCTGCTGGTATGTACTGCCACCTCTTGGACTGTTTCTTCCATAACAATATCTGTATCATTGGTAGTTGGAGGTAATTTAGGTTTTGGCTTCCACCCCTGTTGTAGTCCTAGTGCAGATTAAAGCTGCTCTTACTGGGATACTTTAACATGTTTCTAAACCTTGACCCCTGACTTGTTTGGATTTTTTTGGGGGGGGAATTTAATTTGAGTAGAAAGTTTTATTGATTTTCCATATTGTATTTCAGTGGAAGCAGCATTGCAGCTGTGACAGCTAAACACTGCTGAATGAATGTAGAGATAACTGTAGTCTGTACAAACTGCTTGTAATGCTGCAGCTCATTCAGACTTCAATGGTACTGCGGCAGTTTGATCATAAAAACGGCACTAACAGGGCTAACCTGATGGCTCAGCAGGCTTGGCTGCACACCACATCCTCCACATAACGTGGGTTTGAATCACAGTCTTTGTGAAATGTAATCCCCCCTCTCTCTCTCATCTTCCCTGTCACTCTCCACTGAATACGGTCTAATAAAGTAGATTTAACATAGCACATACAAATACACACCCTTGTGTGGACACACACACACATACCATACATAAATACGCTCACACACATATATGTAGTGATGCACAAAAATGAAATGGCAAAAGTAAAGCAGATAAAGCGTATGGTTTTTGATAAAAAGGAGATAGGTATGTGTGTGTGTGTGTGTGTGTGTGTGTGTGTGTGTGTTCCAGACCTCAGAAACAGGACTGTCTTCTCTGAGCTCAGTACAGTGCAGAGCCAGTAGACCCATCACTCTGAGAACCTTGCTTCTCCTAGAAAAGAGACACATGTTGTTCATAACGTGCATTAATAACAAAGCAGTGACATCTTTGGTATTCTATCTTCAAAGCACCCAAATCACATGCATACTCTTGTATAAAACAGATAAAGGCAAACAGTTCATTAGGAAAAGGAGAATGTCAAATTTCAATTCAGTGTCTCAAGCGTGTACCCTCCAAACCAAACAAGGTGCAGCTGAACATGAATGACCACTTTGTGTCTCCGTTGCCACTGATTTAGCCTTGAAAGCCCAAGCTGTATTTTGGCTGTTAATATGGCAGTAACATTGTGATATATAGTGACAGAGGTTTGGTCTAAAAATATTTCTAACAGTAATGTCAACACAGCACTGATGTAAGGTTTACTCATTGCATCAATCAGTAAATGCTCTTAAAGATACACAGAGAGAGAGAGAGAGAGAGAGAGAGAGAGAGAGAGAGGAGAGAGAGAGAGAGAGAGAGAGAGAGTGAGTGAGTAAGTGCAAGGACAGATCTTCTTGTAGGTCTGCCAAATGCCTGTCTACGTTGAGAAAATGTTTAGTGTTATGTTAGTATTAATATACACTTAACGTTAAAAAAAATAAAGGTTTCGTCTGGTTTCAGGCTGTGGAGGAGGAACGAACAACAATGTTTGTCTCTTCTTCCAAGTTCTAGCAGTCATTGAAACATAACTCGTTTCTGCCACATCAGTTGCATTTTGCAAGGGTCTTTAGTCGGCCCACCAATCAGAAGGAATGTATTAACACCAGACTGAATGGCTGGCTTGATCCAAGATGTGGGTGTGGGAGCAAAAAACAGTGAATTATGTTCTACTGCCCTAGTTCGAACAATTAGAGTATTTAATTCCAGCAATGAAACATAAAACCGAAATACGGATCAAATCTATATAGAGCCACATGTTTTTGTTTAAATCAAACTGAGATGATAATCACTAATTTGTATTTTTACTAGCATTAGACCTACTAGCATTAATGTGTGTTGGTTCTATCCACTACTGTAACATTCCCCCAAGTCCCCCCGACACAACCTTATTGGCTTCCTGGTTCATAGAAAGAGAATAGATACTTACACATCCCAGTTAGGAGCCTGACGTAACTGCTGGGTCAACACTGGGAGCTGGAGGAAGGGAGGGAGGGAGGGAGGGGGTGAGAGACAGAAACAGAGAGAAAGAGGAAAGAGAGACAAGATTAAAGGCCCAATCTGTAAGGAATGACAATGTGACAACTAAATATTACTTTTAGATGTAGAGTTTGAGTACTTTTGACAAAGTTTGTCAGCTACAGAACAGCAACCCTGAAGCTGGTAGGGATTCAATGTCTTGCTCAAGGACACTTCAGCAGGGCGGATGCTTGCCGACTGTCTAAATTGTGTGCATTTCACATATTAACAGTTTGACCCTAGAAGGAAAAATAAGCTTTTGGCACTTGATAAACCTTTCATACCTCATACACAACACATACATGCCTTGTGTTATTTTATAGCCTCAACTTCACTCGGTTCGGCAGCAAGGACTCCTACTGTTATGCAATGATGAGATCCTTTCATGTCTAAAAGCTTAGCTAATGTTGTTCAAATTCATTATATGAAAAACATGTCCTATGTAAACAAAGCCAGTAGTGAGGTAGTGAGGCAACAGTGTTTCAGTGGGGAGCCTTATGGAGCCTAGCTAATACAACACGTTTTCCTACCAGTGTAGAGTTAATCAGCCTGGTAGCAATGTCTTTATGTCCAACCACACAGCAGAGGTAGCACAGCAGGTTGAGTCTAGAGCGAGAGGCTGTGGAGGGAGGAGGAGGAGGAGGAGGAGCAGTGGAGGAGAGAGGAGCAGAGGAGGAGGTCTGTCCCTCTAAGGAGGAACAGAGCTGCTGGAGGAAGACACTCCACTCCTCATTGTTAAGAGAGTGGAGCTTTTCAACTGGAGGAGAGAAGAGAAGAGAAGAGAAGAGAAGAGAAGAGAAGAGAAGAGAAGAGAAGAGAAGAGAAGAGAAGAGAAGAGAAGAGAAGAGAAGAGAAGAGAAGAGAAGAGAAAAATTAAAAATCAGCCTCACACTAATTTCTTATAACTTTAATGTCCTTCAGAAACCGTGTAGCTCCAATTCTGCCATTCCCCTGTAACTGACAGCTGCATGGCTGTTATGGTTATTGTCCTTGTGCTGGTGCAGTGTGTCTGAGTGCCATTATTTGTGATTATTTTTTGTAGGTTTCTGCAGGAAACTGAAAACTCTTGATGATGACGATGATGACATGAAAAACAGCAATGTGAGAGAAAGAGAGATCCATCAGTGGGAGGAGAGGAGAGGACATGTAGCATCTGAACACACTCCACTGTACCTGAATATGCTGGCACACAGAGGGTTTTAGGGTCAAATCGGACAGGAGGGCTCTTCAGAATCTGGTCAAAACAAATAGAGAGCACCAGAGTGAACCACAGCATGCACCAACTTGGCTTCATACCTCAGCTCTCATCTGCAGCCAGTTCCTGTCCTTCCCAGTGACCACTGCAAAATATAAACAAAAGACCCTCTTCACAGCTAGAGACATCCCCTGTCGTTCTTTGTTACCATTACTTGTTCAAAAATAATCTTGTTGGTTACCTTGTTGGTGATCTCAAAAACAGAATGTGAGGAGAATTTCCTGTAGTACATAACAGACCTACATAGAAGCTGAATGCTTTTAGAGGCCTTGAAAAAACAGGAGCGCTTGATTAGCTCACAAGCAATGGGTCCACTACTGAGGCTCTTCAAAAGTCAAACAAGTACCTGAAATACTTAAAAACATGTTGAGATCTATTTTCTATATGCACAGGTCCTGTATATAATTATATATACTGGGGTACATATAGCACAAAACTGAATGAAAGACTACTAACCATAACTGTGTGTGTATGCGTGTACCTTGGGGTTGTCCATGATTGGGGTGACAGTCAGGTCAGAGTCGGTGTAAAGAAGAGTTTTCACACAGGATGCGATGTCAGAGCCAGCACACACACTGGCCTGAGGAGAGGAGGGGAGAGGAGGAGGGAGAGGAGGAGGGAGAGGAGGAGAGAGGTATTTGCCAGATGGACCAGCAGATGGCAGCAAAAGATTGCCCCAAAACATTTATGTTTTTCCATTTTGATGATTTCCAACTCATGCTTCCAGTCCCCTTACCAAAATATGTATCTGGAAATATATCTGGCCTTAGTGGAGTGGCTACTGACCATAAGGACCATGGTACACAGGCAACATTCTGGGGTAATGGCATCAATAACTGTGACCAACACTATTTATTCCTTACAGCCCATCGTATAACCCACATTGACTTTGTCCAAGTTGCCAATTGCTTCTAAAGGCAACATCATCCATGTTATGGAGATTCCTTCCAAAGACAACCCATTTATCATGGCCATAATAGCATTAATCTCTCCTGAGTGCTGTGTACATGTTCTTGTAGGTTTCGGAGTATATGGTGGCAGTAACCTGAGGTGCAAGAGTCTGGCTGGGAGAGTCTGGGATACTGCAGCTCCTTGCAGTGGCACGAGAGCTAATGGAGTTAAGAACAACAGGAAGAGAATATTGAAATGACTTGCTGACTGGATGAAACATGAGGGCGGTCCGATATAGCTCAGTGGGTAGAGCCTGGCACCTGAGCTGAATATATTGTACCTGAGCAGGAAAATGGCCTCAGTGTTGTCGTTATCCACACCACTCTTTGGTCTCAACTCTGATACACTATCTGGAGGAAGAAAACACACGAGTTACCAAATCATTTTTTCTGGTCTACATTATGAGAAATGTGTGTGAAAGACAGGTGAATGCCTACTACAGGGCCACAGAGGGGGAATTAGGAACATATAGATAAGATAAGACAACAATAAACAGTGAAACATTCCAAAATGTGCAGTTGAGCAGAAAAAGACCCTCAATGCTGCCAAATTTATATAGCTGATAGTGAATGAAAACAGAACAAAAGAGCTAGAAAAGTAAATGGTAAGAAGAGAAAAATATTCAATATTCATATAATTCACTACATATTTCCTATGTTTAAGCAAGGAGAGTTTGCTGATCGTGCCTGCCCTTTATCAGCAATGCCAGCTTGCACATACTCTCTACTGTTGAGAGAGCCTTGCTCAGGGGCACAACGACAGTGGTTGATGAGGGAGGGCAATGCATTACTCATTCACATTTTCACCAATATCTCCCATCAGATTCAGGGATTCAATCCAGATTCTCTAAACCTTAGGCTACCACCACCTAGTAATAGCCTACTATTCAGTAGAAAGTATGAAATGAGCAGTAAAATCATAATGACAATAGCTTTGGCAAAGAATAATAACAGAACAGTTTTCAGTAATGTGGTTGATAGGGATGCACCAATAAGGTTTTTGGGGCCAGTTCTAACTACCTGTTTTGTAACAGTGATCGGCCAATCACCAATCCGATAGCCAACTGAAATTATGTATTTTACCAGGACCTTCAAAACAGTAAACTAAACAGTAAAATTTCAATATAGCACAATGTTGTTCTTCTGGCTGCATGATATCACTGCTCTTAACCACGTGTACATAAGTCATATCACATGTTAGTGTGGGCTTGATGACTGAAATGCTTACTCATCTCTTGCTTCTGGTATAGTGCATAAAAAATGTTTTCATTGAGGCAGCATAGGCTATGTCTTCTCTCCAATATATTAAAGTGCTTCTAATCATAGACCCTACGATATTTGTAACACAACATCATAAACAAGTTGTCAAGGTTTATTAACAGTTAATAACAGAAATAGCGACTGAGTACAATCAGCAATCACTTAAAATGTTCTCTTCAGCAGGGAGCAAAATGAAAGTCTCTCTACTGCACTCCGTGCTATTCTGAAATTAAAAACAGCAAGGCCACTTAAAGAACGGATGGATTTGTTGTCACTTTATAATGATTCAGCAGTGGTTGAGTGTTAGTGTGGATGTAAACCCAAGAGTAAAACAGAGACAGAGGGAGAAAGAAGTGGTGGAGATGCAAGATGGTTAGAGAAATATGTACTGTATATCACACTGAATCTTTTTACCAGAAAAAGAATGACTACATTTGAATTGTTTGTTGATTATAAGCCAACTAGGCCTTATCTGGCACACACCTCACCTTGTTCCATTTTGAACAATCTACAGAGCTGCCATGTGGAAGGCGGGAGGCATGTGTGTGTGTCTTCCATATCATATCATACCATATGATGTTGAGCAGCAGGCCTTTCATATTCACCCCTATACACAAACATGTGTGTACATGCACTCACACACCCTGCACACGTTCACATAGACACGTACTGACATTCAATACCGGTAGACACCGTACATCATATTACCAAATCACAGAGGCCTATTCATAGGGGCACTGTGCACGTACAACAGGCCTGTGCTGTAGTACGTGCAAAACTACCATGTCTACCCCAACACACACATGCACACACACCAGGGGATGCATTACCTAGTGTGAATAACTTATTGAACTGCGGTGTGTGGCAGGTCTGGTTGGCCCCAGTTGGCTTTGGCTTGTCTCCTGTCTCTCCTTCCCTCTCTCCTCCTCTCTCTCCCCCTGCCTCCCTCTCCAAGCCCTGGCTGTTCTTGGAGGCTCCGTGGGCTGCCCGTCTGTTGGTTAGTTGGCTGTCGGTCAGTTTGTCACTCTTTCTCTCTGAAGGGGCTGGGTCAGCGGTCACTGTGCGTCTCTGGAGGTCACTGAAAAAACACACCAACACCCAACACACCCGTTATAAGCATTTTCTATTTTTTACTTTTAAAATTGCTTTAATTTCCCAAGCTTCTGGCTCCTTCGAGCGCTCTGGTTTCAAAATCAAAAGATGCTAATCTATTCTTTTGACTAATCTTTTGATAACAAATCGACTAAATGGCAAATAGATAACGAAATGGCAAGAAAGTCCTAGAAAGGACAGGATAGCCAACACACCTCGAGCTGGTGGAGCCATCTCCCTCATCATCATTTCCTTCTTCCTCATCCTCTTCCTCCTTCAGTACGTGTGTCCAGAAGGGGTGGGCCAGCAACTCTGGCCAGTCCAACCTAAAGAAGAAACACGAACATTAGAAAACCACCAAACCATAAATCTAACCCCAACAGACGATGGAAACCAATAGTCTAATTCAGTCATTTAATGTTAAAGGTAATTGAAGGTAGTCGTCTATGGTTATCTGAGTCGGATCAGCTCTGGTCAAGCTAAAGTATTATGGTGATATTATCAACAGCAGTAGTAGGACAGTGTGTTCTCGACAGGGTCTGACCTCTCATCAGGGTTTTTGTTGAGCAGGCCTTTGAGAAGGCTATGGAACTCCTCACTGGGAGGACTGGATGAAGACACTGGGACAGACAACACAGTAGAATACAACTTTATAAGACTATAAGACTTCAACAGGGCATCATAAAGGTAGCACACCAACACCTTATCAAACCAAATATCAGCATAAAGTTGCATTATTTATGACAAAGACATCACCTTATCGCTGTGCACTACCTCCCCACCCTGTCTGCTGATACATTCTTGACTTACAACAAAAACACATCTTAGAGATATCAATATGTGTGTATCTACCTGTCTGTCTGGGAGGTGGTGGTTCCTGGTGTAGAATTATCTTAGTCAGTTTAGTGTAGTTATCAGAGTAGAACGGAGGTTTACCTGGGATACAAAAAATAATCTTTTGGTGTACAGTACAGGACAATACAGTATAGTATAGTACACAGAGGTCAGAGTAGCTGTCAGTATTATTGCCAGGCTCTTTGTCCAGCATTTTTGTAGTTTTTTAGGATTCATCTGTGAATTACTCAAACTCTGTTCCTTGGGTAAAAGATTATAATTAAAATGAAAAAATTATCTGATTGATCAAACCAGCCTCTTATCACTGTGCTCCTGCTACAGAGCTAACGGCTAGATATGAATAACTTATGAATATGAATAACTACAATTTTCCCTCCAGAGTTCAGAGATGAAAATTAGAAAGGAGAAAATAACTATCAAGTGTATTCATGTTCATTTGTAAGGTCTGTAGTAGGAGGCTGGTATAATAACTCAGACTCTAGGCTACTTGATCTCATTCACAGTGTGTGTATATGCATGTGTTTCTGTGTGCAAGTGTGAGTGTGTATGCATGTGTGGAAGCGGAAGGTACCGGTGTACATGTAGTAGAGTATACAGCCCAGAGCCCACAGATCAGAGCTGGTACTGGTCTCTGCACCCTGCAAAAGCTCTGGAGCACTGTAGACTGGAGAGCCTGATCATTCACACACACAGAGATACACACACACACACACACACACACACACACACACACACACACACACACACACACACACGCAGAGAGAGAGTGATTGAGAAAGAGAAAAGGAGTTTTGAGTCAGCGTTAAACAGACAACAACAGATCATTTTAGATGCCAAAATACAAAGAGGGTGGAGGTAGTGTGCCTCTGGTGTATTACTCATCAGCATGAACGAAACAATGTTTGATTAAGGCATGCATTGCATGCATTTTTCAGCCCTGTCCCCATACACAAATATTGTCCACGCTGGGGAAATTTCAGCCCAAGAAACCAATTTGGGTTGAGGAGGAAATCATTTTACAGAACAATGACAGGTAAACACAGAATACATCATCAAATATGCTTCAGCATATTTCAGATGTTTAATCTGCAAATCAAAGTTTGAAAAGTGTCTCTTGCATGAGGAAATGTTTGTTTACATCTGTCTCAATCCAAAAATGATGAAGGTGAAAAAGATGGTTTTCTCTATTTGTCTATTTATCTTGTTTTCCTGCAACGTAAAGGTCAACCTTTCACCACTTGTTAGCTCTTTGGCTTGACAGATAGACATTATGGTGGTTTGCTTCATATTGGCCACCATCAGTATATCTCCAACACCATTACAAAATAAGCAACTTTTAATGACCGATGAGCTTACCCATGACTTGGTAAATTATGAACAGTATATGTTTTGTTTTGTTTTTTTATATGTTAACACGTGTTTCAAATTGTTGATGGATAGTGAACTATTTTAGACCACTTCAATGTTAGTTTGTTATTATGCTCTTCCTCTTCAAGGTACAGCATGTCTGCAGTCATGTTTATTATTTCAATTTCCAATGTGATAAGGAGCATTGTGGTTGCACGATCAAAACCACACTAGAGATGCAGGTCACCACTGAACAATGACCTGGGGCTTTTAAAGTGAAAAAAAGAAAAATAAAGACAGTTCTTCTGACCTTGTAATCGTTTCCAGATGTTGTTGCTCTCAGAGTTCTCCCTGTCATCTCCTCCTCCTGCATCTTCAGAGGTAGAGAGCAGGCTAAAGAGCTCTTCCAGTGTCTCTCCCTCTGCCTTGGACAGACAGAAGTTACTCAACTTCAGAATACCACTGCCGTCCAATAGGAGCTATGGGACAGAATAAGAGAGAGAAAAAAGTCTATTGAGTCTATTCAATCCTATTATGTCCTGGGTAGACACAGGAAGAAGGCCAAATAGTTTGTGCGTATAAGCAGAAGTTAGTCAATCTATTGATTTGGCCAATTTGAGCTTTTATAAACATCGGCAGATATGAGCGCCGTTTACAGCTGATTACGCTGATTACATCACTCCAGTAGTCTGTCAATGCCCGCATGGAGAACTTCTGCAGTATTGGCTGCGCATAGAAGTTTTGTATGTAAGAAGTCAAAGGGGTCCAATTTAGAAGCACCAGTTGAATCCTTCATTCTATGTGCGCACCTTGATATGACCTTTCTGTGATCAACCAGTCACACAAAAATGCAATTATTAGGTGCTTGGCAGTAGCTCTGTAAGTGCCGGGCTCTCTGTGTTTGTTGGTTTGTTCATGTGTAACACTTGAAATGCGCAGTGTTTAGGGGAATTACAATATGCACACTTTAGGCCATTCCAGTCATGCATACCCCATATCCCCACCCCACCCATACACCCAAGCACCTAAAAAGTGCTAGTGCAATTGTTTTATCATGACTTGTGTAAATCTATTAGAAATTCTGGCTATTAAATAATATTATTTGGGGCATATTTTTGTCTTTAGTTAGCTAGTTAACTAGTGTTCCCTCTAGTACTGCTCTACTCTCACTTACCATTAAATACTGACTGAGACACTTTTTATCTTGACACTCTGTAAGACACTTGTCACTTTTATTCTATTGCTATTCTATTGCTAACAAACCACTTACTTACACTCATACAAATACACAAACCTTGGCAGGGGTGAGCTCAGAGAAGATGATTCCTGATTCGTGGATGTGTTTCAGTCCTCTGACTAAGTCCCACCCAAAACCCCTCACCACCTCTTCTGGCAGACACCCATCTTGGCCAATCACAACCTCCAGAGAACCACCTAACAGAGCGATAGATAGAGAGAGAAAAAGAACTTTCAGATCCCACCTCAATTCGAAGTACAGGCCCATTTTGTTACACTGTTTAAAGATAACATAAAAATGTGCAAACCATTTGCTGCCTCAAAATACATGTAAATTCACAGTGAATCTGTGAATTTAAGTGAAAAAATGTATTCACCCAATAAACCAAAATATTAACACTCTTACAGGGTTAAATCTAATGGTGCAGGTACACTTATCGGGAGTGCCAGTCACAACTACTGACCTGTACAGAGCTCCACTACCAACCAGAGGTGGTTACTGGTCTCATACCACTCATAAAAGGACACAATGTTCTGATGCTTCAGATCATGGCTCAGACGGACCTTAGAGGGGATAGAAAAAAATCATTATAGTCGAAAGAGAAATCCAATACAGAATTTACAAGTACTAACCCTATTTTAGTAGAGATTTGGGAAAATGAACACGTTTCTCCTAAACGCTAGGAACAAAAGAGCCAAAACTCTTGCTGATGTCAAAAACAGAAATTTGTAAAACACACTGTTCAATGGCCGGTGATTACAGACCCGTTATACACAGACACAGACAGTACATACACTTTGAACCAGTTTTGAACGGTGGGTGATTTCAGGCCACTTGGTTCTTGTCAGTGCAGATGATGCAGGCTGAGTAGTTGATAAAATATAAATGTAACAAGTCTTAATAATAAGTTATGTATGGTGTGAAGCACATCCTTACATGGTTAGTGATTTCAGGCCTCTTGGTTTTGTCAGTGCAGATGATTGCTACATAGCTGAGACTGCCCTTCCTTCTGCCTTTATAGACCACAGACTTGCTGCCTGCTCCCAGCTCCTCATAAAGGATGAAGTTCTCCATCTTTTCTGTAAAAAGGAAATAGGAGGACTAGGAGTACATTACCAGAGCTTTTAAGGAAATACAGGATAGAGCCGTCCATCTGTGCGGAAAACAAACAGTAAAATACTTGATATAAAGCAGAATAAATGTGGTGCCATTGGCCAAATTATAAAACTTCTTCATGGGGGCGCCGGGGGAAGACATATGGCTACATTTGAAATACATTTTCTACCAATTAGATTACATAAAATTATTAAATAATAAAACTGAAAGAGATTCAAGTTTGTAGCACGTTTGTAGTTTTGTTTTGGCACAGGTCATGTTCAGTTCCCATCTGCGAGGGAACTTACATTTCGAATACATTTTTTTACCATTACAAAGTATTAAATCAAAAATAAAATACAATTGGTTAGTTGCTGTAAAACTGGAAACTTTAAAATGAGCTGCAAGCACAATAGCATCTGACACCTGTCTCTCGGCCTGCCTCTGGGTTTTAACGGAAAAACTGACGGAAGTTTAACTTTTAGAAAGTTTACAAAAGACTCTAACGTTACTCTTAGTGGGGGCAGATCAAACAGTAATTCGTACAACATTATATATATATATTTTAATGTGCTAGTTACCTTCTAGTAAATCAAATAATTATTAAATTGGATGCAACCGCACTCCACTTTAGGTACCGCTGAGCTATAAGCTAACGTCCAATGAAAGATGTTGTCTGGCCACTGCATTGCCAACAAACGTCCATTCAAAACAGTTGACAGTTAATTCGCTACTACAGCACTATTGAACAACGGCATTTCTTAAGTAAGATGTGTCAAATAGAGCATGTAAATAGTATAACTTAACTTACAATAAAATATGTCTGCAATTTTGGTTACAACTGCTTTCAAGTTGCGAACTTCTTTATTCAACAGCCCGTTTGTTACCGGAAGCGTTTTGGGCCACGTTATTTCAACTACAAGGGGGGTGTCACGAACTTTTCAGAAAATATAAGGCTAAAAATCTAATATATAATGTATACAAAAATGTAATATATTATATAAATAGCGTAAAATTAAATGCTTTTTCATACATCTAAATCAAGCATAACCTTGTTGTTAACTATGTGTTTTTATTGGTTTTACCCAGATCGCCTCCAAATGTGTTATTCCTGTGTTGCTAGGATACAAGACAGAACACAACAGGCAGCATGCACGTATGATGTGCAGACGAGAACAACACATTGAAAACTAATAATAATAGGCTACTTATCATCATCATAAAGAATACAATTTGAAAATAATATTTAGTCCCATTCTTTTTAAAATAAAACTCCCATAATTTAAAAGGTATAGGTAGTACAAAAAAGTTATTTATAAGCAACAAGTTGGTCAAAGTACAGGACAAACTAAAGGTTGAATAGGATATCTACTACAAAGCATGTAGGAGCATGCAGATGGACAGGTAGGGAGCCAGACAGGCATCAGCTATTTTGATACAGAAGGGCAGACAGATGGAGGGCAGATGGTCTTTTGAATCATCAAAGACTATTTTATTATTAATGTGTCTTTCTCTTTTAATGTATCTGTTTCCCCTCTCTCTATGTGTTTTCGTTGTCTGTCAGATTCAAATTCAAAGATGCATTTATTGGCAAGACTTAAATTAACAATATTGTCAAAGCAGTTTACAGCACGTTTTAATATATAACAATCATATGAAAGCAATACAGGTTGTGATATTATATTGCAAGCAGTGCTGGTCTGAGGTTTGTGACACTGAATGGCTGACTGATATGTCTTTGAAAGGGCACTGCTTTCAGGGGGCAGCTCTTGGGTTCACTTTTGATTGAAGTGAATTTGGGGAGCTCATTTTCAAGTGTGAAGCTCTTTTTTTTTTTTTTTAAATGTTCATTATTAATGGAAAGTCTAATTCTGCCCTGCATGCATTTGCACTTTCTTTGGACATTCAAAATATTTCTACTAATCTCTGCATATACAATGTTTCTGCTGGGTGATTGTCCCATGTAGTGTAGATATTTTGATTTACTGGACGTCCTTACATAACCAACAGGCTGGATCACATTATCAAATAATTTACAACAAATTTTAATATATATTAATATCATTCTAAAATGATCACACCAAGGAACTTAAACATGGTGTGCTCTGTTGCCACCTAGAGTGAACTGTGATCTATATTCTGACATTTTTCTGGAAGACCATGATTTTCATCATCAGCAGTGGTGGAAATTGTCATTTTTTCTTTTATTGAAACAAATACATTAAATGAAATTTGCTCCTATCCTGAAAGATCCAAGTCAGGTCCTCTTTGAGTTTCACTATTTTCCCATTGTGGTGTTGATATCAATACGTTTTTTACTTTTTACCCAAGTTTTGAAGCACCAATGTTAAATTTATCTTGAGAGCTAATATTGTTTTTTACTTGTTTCCTCGATGTTGCCCTTGTTGTGTGTGTGAGGGAGGGAGGGAGATATTTCTCCCTCCCTCCCTCACACACACACACACACACACACACACACACACACACACACACACACACACACACACACACACACACACACACACACACACACAAACTCCAGCTGAGCGTAGAATGACGTCATGCACTGAGTGTGACCGGTAGGACACAAAGCACCCGGCTTCATTCCTGAATGGTTTTATGCTGCCTTCATGTGCTGTCAGAATTATCGCACCAGTAGCGCAGGAACGACCCAACACACTGCGAAATAACGAGCTGCAGAGATGTGACGTTTAGGGTACAAAGAGCATGGAAAGCGTTTTACCAACTGATGGTAAAAAAAAAAAAAAGATCTGTATTTTATTATTAGCCTATATGTTATTGTTTAGTATTCAGTGTAAACACGTAGTGTTGTTGAGTGATTTTTATTTTCACTTTTTGATTAACATACAACAACTTTTGTCTGATAAATTACTTAAAACATCAATTACATCCCTGATTAGCATTTTCTCCTCTTCATTCTGTCACCTTAACTCTGTGTCACTTGATTTCTAAAATCAAGCAACAGCCACCAAGAAAACTGCTTTTGTTACAGTGTCTAATATGTCATTATCTCAGACCCAAAACAGTACTCATACTAGTCCTATTACATCTTCCGATTACGAGGAGCACGGGAAGGCATCATTAGAGTGGATTACTGTATCTGCCAACATTGTGTCAGAGGCAGATTGTTAATTCGGACCAATTAGAATTAAAATCTATTGAAAAGGATCACAATCAAAAGTCAAAGGCAAAAGTTAACTAAAAACAAGGAATGATCTTGAAAAATGGGTGCAATCTTCCACCATCACAGCCAACAGCCAAAGGCTTAAAATCACATATGAAGAGCATTGCCGCTTTACCTAACACAATCTGAATCACAAACTATAATAATAAAAGTAAAAAAGATCAATGTAAGTATTTAAGTAAGCAAAAACAAACAGATTCAAATAAAGTGAAAGGCTACCATTCTTATAAGGATAAATTCTATCATATTTCAAAGATGGAAAGAGATTGGACACCCCATAAAACGAGGAAATCCTCTGTGGTCCAACTTCACTACCCTTATACAGTTGCCTAAAGTTGCTAAGAACGTAGTTTCCGGTTACTGAGTTTTACCTAAAAAATAAAACCGCTTTTTAAAATTAGTTTTCACATGTACTCATTACAACACTTGTTTTGTCTGTATAAAAATCAATGCAATCAAACAAAAATATTCAAATATATTGTAAGGAGTCCTGTTCTGGCAGTTGGGATATATTGGTGTGCACACAGATTGAAAGAGTACTGAAATATTTTAATCAAGTATTTATCAAGTATTTTTTCCCAAACAGAATTACTCAACAGTATGTCACAAAAAAATAAAATATGCTTTCAAAATAATCAATAAATTATTATGACACACTATTTTTAGCAGGTTTTGTGTATGGTACTTTCCATGTGTGGTCACACAGGGATGTATGTAGGCCTAGAGTTTGTAACCTGGTACATACTGTAATTTCTTTAACATTGCTTAACAATTGGCAACTTTTCAGCCAGAAGTCCACTTCTATTCCCAAGTCACTAAGGTATGATAGAGGTGTGATGATTGCATTGGTGTTTGTGGATTTAATGTTTCTAGTTAAACAACATAGTTTGTGAATAAACCATGACATGTTACCATGTCTCTATACAGAAAGCAGAAATGTCATAGAATAAAAATGCCTTTCCATTAAATGTATTTGTTGTGTTGTGAAGGTCCCTCTGAGTACAGGAGGATGTATTTTATTTTGACACTTTTGCATTGTGCGTCTATGCAGGTCATTATAGCTAGCTTGAACAGTCAAACCATAACAATTTTATCATCATGGAACTGTAAAGTAAGGCATTTTTCTTTGTCATAAAATCTACATAAACACAGGTTTTTATTTTGAAACCCCCAAACCGGAAGTATCTTAAATATACTTTCTAACTTCGCTGGGACCTGCCGCTTACTTTGTTTCCATCAAGCCATTCAGCCACCCTGCAAAGGAAGCAAATACGCCTCTGAACTTTTCTGGATACGTTGATTGCTGAATCTAAAGATTATTTCCAACAAGTTCCTGCAGTCACGCGTTCACTTTTCGTCTATTTCGCTCCGAAACGCATTTCACGACCAACGGATTTACGCCACATGTAGTTTTATGTCGAGAGATAGTGGCTGAATGAACCGCCGACCTACCTCACATGTCAGAAAAGGGAGAAAGGGATTTATTTGTCTCCAAAAGGACTCTCCTCGCCATCTGCTGAAGTGGTAAATTGAACATCTTTATGTTGATTTAAAGTTTTGGATGATAATATTACGGTAACGTGGCTTGTAGCAGGTGCAGGATCACACACACTCTCCCCACTTGCTCTCTCGCCAGGGGGCTTTTCATTTCACTTTTCTCTCCGTCTGTCGCTTCTAACTCAGCTGTGGTTTAAACCCCTGAAGCTAAGGGGGTTTTCTAGTGCTGTGATTCTGTTGCATTTGAATCCCAGTTTAAGTGGCTATAGTTAGGATAGGATAGGATGTAGGTGTTTGTATCTGAGTCCCATTTTTGGACGGGAAGCAGTCAAACCTCCTCCTCTTCTTCAGTCCATCACTGATTTCAAAGTCATTGCCTCTGTTTTTTCTGTCGTCGTTTGACTTGATAAGTAGTGAAAACTGGCCTACTTCAACCTTATTCCTCGTAATGTGAATTTTAGTCAGGACTAAGACGTGAAAACGTTCAGCCTCGTGTGTCTATCGTGGTGGCATTTAATAAGCTTTCTTCCTACCAAACAGATTAAAGTAATCCGTTTACACCCAATCTGCTTCCACTCATCAAAAGTGACTGGGGTTATGATGACCACTCTCCTCACTCCCCAGAAGTAGCAGAGATGATCGCAGCCACCTCTCAGTCAAAAGTATGATTAGAAACCAATCTGCTGCCATTAATGTCAAGTGATTTGGGATTATTATTATTATTATTATTGCCAATCTCTTCTGTACAGTAAATGTGATTATTAAGACCTGCTTGTCCTCAGTTGTTCTGAGTGGTAATAAGCCAGTATCTCCCATTAGGCCCAAGTGACTGCCCTATAATAACCGTGACTTCTCAGTCATCTAGGCCTAAACCAAGATTTTGACTGACATTTTAAAAGCTGTCAATGTCTATTTGCTGATGAAGGACTTCCTACGTCTAACGATGAGTCTTGTATTCTCACACACATGCTACTGCTGGTTAGACTGGGTGTGCTCAGCCAAGAACAGCATTAGCCCAAATTGTGCTTACTGGCTGGAATTCAATATGTTGTCTGGCTTATTGATTTTTTTATTTTATTTTTTTATTTATTTTTAAATCAGGAAGCCCCGACCACAGGGCCCTCAGAGATGGTACTGGCTTTGGTATAGTAGGCCTACAGCTGGGACCTGCTGATACCTTCTGTTACCAGTTTCTTAATGTAAACGTATACAGGGAACAGTCAATGAGGTCGTGCTCCCCTCAGCCTGGTTTCCTAAATCATGGGTGAGGACCCAAAATGACTCAAAGGCTTGTTTTGAAAATTCAAGTTACTAGTACCGAGGAGCTAAATAAGGGTTTGAGTCAGGTTGCCAACTAACGGCACATGATCTGTGGAAGGCCTGTGCACTGTCACTGTCAGACAGCAGGCCTCACTGTTAGCATGTCGACTGCTGAGAAAGATCACACAACCAGGGCCGGCAGCCCCGGGGGGGTAGGGGGGGGTTGTCCTCAACTTACCTGACTCACACTCACGCACACGCACTCGCACACTCACACTCAATTAGGCTGTATACCATATAGCTTTCCAACACCAGCTCTTTATCACACAACTTTGTCTGCTGAGAAAGTTGTTTCATTTTAAAACAGACGTGAAACTGTTTATGAGTTATGAGTTCATGAGCTTTTGATCTCGATGTCCAAATCAGCAGGATGAATTGAGTCCCACATTCTCTGTGATATTTCAAAAGGTAAAATGAATTTCCTTACCCAAGGAGTAAATGCTGTTCATTTGTTTTGGTATGACATTCTTTGAAAGTACAGAACAACTCAAAGGCTATTTTTCTGACTGAGGCTCCTGATATTAACATCAAAGGCCTTTTTACTGCACCATGTCACAAAGACGAGATTTTATGATTCGCTCAATCATCAAGTCACAGTAACAGATAAGGATAAGGATAATAACAAGAGCGAAACAAACTGCAAGAAATGGGGCCAGAGCAAGTGTGTGTGTGTTCACACTTAGAGGAGATTTTATGATGTCATGAGTAATGATCAGCCCAATCAGAAGTTGAGGTTTGGTCGCAAAGAATAACTCCAGTTCAAGGTGCGCTTGGGATTGTGTGTATCAGCATTTATTCCACTCATAATTCAATTATTGATTGATTGATTGATTGATTGATTGATTGATTGACAACTATACTACACTACTGTACAATAATAATTAGATGTAGACGTTTGGATGCCGTCTGGGTGTTCACTCAGCCTCTGGGGAGCATATGGACTTTGGAGCTAATACTGAATCGTGTTTTGGTGTCTGTTCGCGTCTCATGTGTCGAACCCTGAAGAGTATTTGCAGATCATTTTTGTGTGTGTGTGTGTGTGTGTGTGTGTGTGTGTGTGTGTGTGTGTGTGTGTGTGTGTGTGTGTGTGTGTGTGTGTGTGTGTGTGTGTGTGTGTGTGTGTGTGTGTGTGTGTGTGTGTGTGTGTGTGTGTGTGTGTGTGTGTGTGTGTGTGTGTGAGAATGCATCCCGACGACTGAGCGGCTCGCAACACCGAGCGGTGCAGGTTATATAATGAAAGCAACACGCCGGGGCTGGAGGCTGCTCAGCCAGAGATTAGAGAGCGAGCGCACTTTTTCGGAGACACCTCTGCTCTGCCAACTTTGGTCATTTATTTTGACGCATCTGGTGATACGTGTCATTGCTGCGGTGCTTTTGCGCTGCACCTCCCAAAGATCACTTGTCAATTAAGTACTGTGATGTCTTCTTCCTTGGATTTTCTGTTGATGAAGTTTGAGCTCCTGTAGGTGGCGCTCTTTTTGTCCTCAGCCATGGTGTCTATCACTGCTCATACTAACTACCCAGTTTTCTTCTAGTTATTCAGTATTACAGGAGTTTTCCTGGGAAAAACCTACTTGACACCGGGTGTTTAGAACAGCAGATGTAAAAGCGTTTGTGAACTGGCTGTAGGTTCAATCACTGTTGTGTCAGTGTCTGCAATGGAGAGAAGCAAAAGGGACTTTTATTTATATGAAAATGTTGTGAATTACTACTTTAAACAGCTGCTGGTCTAGCCAAAGGCCTTATACTAGTCTGGCACCCAACTGAGCTAATGTGGTCTCTGGCTGGGATCCCGGGGTCATACCAGTACTCTGGTAATGCAGAAGTGACCTGTACTGCTCCCTGAGCCCGTTAAAGAGAAACTGGGCGTTATCTTTTTGGCTTTTCAGTCGACTGACGACTGTAGATGACAGCCCTTGTTTCTGCTCCAGTTCTCTCTCTCTCTCACCATCCCTTCTTCCATCCATCCCTCCATTAGTCCCTCTACCATCGGTCTCTCCCTCCCTCAAGCCATCCCTTCTTGGTTAATATCTGACTTCATTCTCTGACTAGTACAGTGCTACTCTATTGGGGGCTTTTCATCTGGATTTATCACACAAAGGCTGTCAACTTCCTGACTGATCATGTGACCTATCAGTCTTACTAGTCACCAATTCCTGCTTCTTATTTCTCCTCCACTTCTCTCTCTGTCTCACCCTTTGTCTCTCTCTCCCTCTCAAGACAGTTGAACTGAGAGAGAGAGACAGAGTGTATGTGAGTGGATTAGATCTGGGGTCTCATCGATCACACATCATCCAGATTAACTGTGTCTGACAACAAACCTGCTAGGTTTTAGTCTTCATGAAGCTGCAGGACTTGTTGCTGTGTGCGTTTTGAGAATCGGAGAGCGAGAGAGGCTGAGAAACGCACGGAGAGAGAAAAGATGAAGAAGAAGAGAGTGTGTGAGAACGGGTATCTTAAAGAGGGACGGAGAGTGGAAGATTTTTTCTCTTGCTCCTCTTTTGTCTGAGACCCTTCCCACTCACCATCTGAGCCAATCACATCACTGGAGGCTGCGTGGTTTCAAACATGCTCGGGCAGCTTTTACTGAGGGGATTAACCCGATATGACAGAGCAGGACAGGAGTTCTTAAACTTTTTTTTTAGCATCCTTTTCCTCACTGCTGCTACGGAGTTACTAGGTCTGGAAGAGTGTGTGTGTGCGTGTGTGTGTGTGCGTGTGTGTGCGTGTGTTTTAAGGGTCACCACTATAGAGCTCCGTGCAGAAGTGCAGGATGTCAGTTAGGAAGAAGTGAAAGTACTGTTGGAGACCTGCCCTGAAAGTTAATGAGGAAGACTGAGTAAGTGAGGGAGGAGAAGAGAGTAGAAAGATGTGATCTCTCTCTCTCTTGAGTGAACATTCTGACAGGTATTGATTGTGTCTGTGGTCAAACTGAATAGGGTATTGGGATATTGATTGGATTAATTGATGTTTGGGCAGCTGACAGGAAGGCCATCGGCTGGGTTGGCCTTCATTTACTGATAATAGTCACTTTCCAGGAAGTGAATTTTCTACTTTTAAAGATTGTAAAACTGCTTACATACACAAAAAATAGGTTTCTTGGCTGAGAGTAGCTAATGATACTGACTAGTCTGTATGTGGTACGCTAACAATGCTAAAAGACAAATGTAGAAACCTTTTACCCCCATAATGTAAGTGACCGGTGAAGACAAATACGAGACTAAAATAAAAACGAGACCGTATTAACAGCCAGTTTCTAGAGAGGTAGCAGCAATATGTAACCATAATAAACTCTGTAGTAGACTTGTCTGACCTCTAGTAAGACATGGTCCTCTAAGATCTCTTTATGCTGTGAGTGTTTCACACAAAAGAGCAGCCTGAGGAAGTTGTTTACGGTGTACACAACCTTCCCTGTCTGTTGGAGTACCAGCACGCAGCCAGGAGTCAGGCAGGACATGCACAGGCACACTCACTGGTGTAGACAGATGACTACTGGAAACCATTATTAGGCAGCATAGCATACCATCTTGTATTCCATTAGCATGGACACACACACACGACACACACACACACACACACACACACACACACACACACACACACACACACACTGGAAACAAACTTCACTCCAAATCAAAGTGCTCTACACTATCAGCTATTGTAAATCAGGAAACCCCCTCTAGCAAGGACAAATCATTCCAGCACATTCCAGCTGTAAAAAAAAAGCTCTATAGAGGCATGGATTGTCACGCTGTGTTGATGGCCATGGCAACCCAAGAGCATACAGGCTAGTGACATTTAAAAACTATTAGGCTACCAGGCTATCAAGATAAGCTGCATACCAATAGCTACTGTATGAAAGGCAAAGCTGTCCTATATCGACTCTTACCTCAGGATAAATAACTACAGACTGTAAAGGTTTTGTAGAGTAATGGGCATTGAACAAGTTGAAAGAGTCAGTTGACAGGATAACTGGCTCTTACAGTTCCTCAGCCATTGGTCATGTCACTCACCGTGATGAGACTTTCACATGGAGACTTTCACATATCCTCTTAGTATCAAGGCAGTGACAGTGGGCAGTGTGGATGTAATACCATCCACCCTTCAGTCACCAGCTCACAGCTGGAGTACGACCTCCGTTTCCTGTTTGTCCTTTTCCATGTAGCAGGATTTAGTTTTGGTGGATTGGACCAGCATAGTTAACTAAAGATGAATCACAAAACAGAACAGTAATAAAGGAAAAAGTAAACAATGATACTCGAGCTTCCTTTTTAGTAGAGTTGCTCAGTGGCCAACAGTGATAGGTCTGTCAGACAGATCCCAGGTGTGAACGTGTGTAACTGTAAGTGTAAAGCAGGCCGTTGCTAAATTAGTAAGTAAGTAAATGATCGGATTTCTATTTCCAAGTTAGGTCAATAGCTATTCCTTTATACATTTGTTTAATGGCAGCACTGTTAACAGACTTCCACTGTTAATTGATAAAGTGCCTTCTGTTGTTATTTAATCAGTGGAACACTGAGGCCAGACGGTAGCTGGCTGTTCATTAGCTGACTGTGTCTGTGCTGGGCTGGGGTTTGCTCTTTTGGCCTGTTCAGCCTTTCTGGATACTCTGTCATCCAAAATGCTAATGGAGCATGCGAGAGACCGAGAGAGTGATAATGACACTGTGGAGTTGGCGAGAGAAAAAAAAAAAGGGGGGGAGGGGTTGACAGACAGAGCAGAGAATTACAGGGCAAAAGAGTAGAGGACACGCATACACACACCATGTACCAGTTTTTTTTGTGTGTGTGTGTGTGGTAAGCTGATGATGTGTTGGTAATGTGATCAGGACACGCTTGAATTCCTCCATGTGGCGAGACTATAACATCTGTGTGTGTGTGTGTGTGTGTGTGTGTGTGTGTGTGTGTGTGTGTGTGCGTTTGCACATGCTTGTCTGTGTGTTACTTCATATCTGTGTGTAACTGTGTGTGTGTGGTCTCATTGCTGTAAACACAGACTCTATTCATGACAACTAAACATCATGCATCTTAATAAGTAGCAAGATGCTGGTGTTTTTTTTATTATTAGCTGGCCTTTGACTGGAGTGGATGTGTTGAGAAAGTTGCATGACCTTAGGGCCCGTAGGAAACCCATCCAAAAATGCACAGCAGAAAAAATGGATGTTGACCAGTTTCTTTTGACTGCTATTGGCTCTGTGTGTCTCTGTGGTCACGTGGTACATCTCTATGACACACGTCCAGGTCTGTCCAGGTCACGTTACCATGGCCACACAGCCTCCAGAGGGATTTCAAGTGCCTGGTGTTTATATAGATAGATAGATAGATAGATAGATAGATAGATGTACTTTATTAATCCCAAGCTGGGAAATTACAGTGCAGCAGCAGCATTACACACAGAGACAATAACAACAACACAATGAAATATATAATATATATAATATAGAAATATATATTTCGAAAGCGTGTGCGTGTTGAGACAGAGGGGTACGCACAGTACAAGGGAGAGGACGAGGTTTTTACACCGAAGAAAGTCGAGACGCAACGGCAAAAACACTCCGTGTTGAGTCGGTCTCGACCCAGCTGTCTAATGGTACACCTCGGCTGAGAAGGGGGAGGTGTTGTTACTGAGAGAGGTTTGGCTGGTGCTGGGATGATTTTGCATGCTGCAGCTGAGAGTAAATATTTGTGGTCTGTGTTGTCATGTCCACATTGTTTCAGTTGTAAGCACAGTGAGGGGTAACAGGCTGTCAGATTACACTGTGAGATCAGCCTTCAGAGGGATGCATCACTGTCTGACGCCTCCTTGGTTTCTTCTCCTAGACGCAGAGCTGACAATGAATGCCTGTGGTCTGTGCAGTAATTGCTATTTCTTCTGGGTTATTATCAACAACAGGATGGTGTCTGTTTTTTTTTCTTTTACGTTGTTTGTAATGCCTGTGTGTGTGTGTGTGTGTGTGTGTGTTATTTGATAGTATACAGTGAAGAGAGAGAGGGCAACAGTCTATGAGGCAGCGTCAAATCTACAGGGTTGTTGCTGACACAGGGGCTTGAACCCGAGTCCTTTGGTTGACTCGCTTACGTCCTCTTAAACAGAATGAATATGACTGTGGACTTAGAAGCAAAAAGTGAAGGAATGGACAAAGAGGTCGTTGCATGGAGAAAATTGAACATTCAACGCTGTGACTTTTTCAGAGTTGTTGTTACTCTCGCAATGAGGAAACAAAGCGGAAAGTAGAAGACACTAAAACAACTCGCCACCAGGAGACAAATTCCATTGACCATTGTGTTCTGGAGAGCCGGCTCTGTCCGTCGAGTTCACATCCTCACAACTGGACTCCACCTTGGAATTGTGAGCCTAGCTGTGGGACAGTAGAGGGTGGGAATGTTGTGGTCGTAACAAATTAAATCCTGTTTCTGTTAGTTTAATAACCATGAATAAGATGTGTTTTTCTCTTTAATTCCAAAATTATTTCCATTTTAAATGGGATAAATAAATACATTTCAAGAAAATGTGAACAGTTATCCACCATTTATTGTTTTCACACTTTGGGCTGTACAAATAAATGTGATTTCATCGGTATGGTAACGACCACAACGAACTGTCCCCATCAGCAGGTACCATAGCAACAATCTAGTTTTCCTTTGGTTCAAAGGAAACATGAAGTCATTTATAAGCAGAAATACTCTGCTGTAGGCTTTTCCATAAATCCTGGGTCTCTAAACGTTTCCAGCCTGGGACAATGAGAAATTTCGTCTTGCCCTGGAGACCCTGGATAGCTCCTGAGCCACAGTTTAAGAAGCATGTCCCTGCTGCATGTCCCATGTCATGTATGTGTTGTCATTAGCAACTGTGCTTTGGGACTTGGATGTCCTTTAGTCCTAAATAATGGAAACTCTGTGACCTACATCCTGCTTCCCACAATGCACTGAGACTTGACTCAATATGTGTAAAGGGGGGGGGATGGGTGGAAAGAAAAAGAGATGGTGCGAAATGGAAAGAGATGGGAGTGGGAGATGGATGAGGAGAGAGAGAAAGAGTAAAGAAACGCCAGAATGTTTTTAAGGATGGATAGCGAGTGAGTCGGAGTGTAACTAAAACGCATCGTGTCTTCAGGGCTGCTTGTGTGTTTTTGAAGGGTCGACTATTAATAGCAGCTTACCCAAGTTCCTCCTCAGCGCTGAAGAGTTGGCTGAGTGATACGACTGTGTTTTAGCCAGCCAGTCAAGTTTCCTGGTAATTGACTGACTGATATGAAAGTTAATTGGTCGGCCAGATACTGGCTCTCACTTGCAGTTGATATGGAGCGTCCTGTTTATGTGTCAGCCATCCACTCACTCAACTTACTCCCGAAAACAACCCTCCCCACTCTCCTCAGGATGCAATTTTACAGCCATTGTTTTTTATGCAATCTTTCACTGCTGTTGAGGCAACACGTGTTCTTTCATCAGTTCCCCCTGCCACCATTTAGTGTTCACGAAATGATTATCTTTTCTCACTTCTCTCACTGCCGTTCCATTAGATTCAATATTATAGCCAAGATTTGTCTATAATTATCCACTGTTGAATCTTTCAACATGCGTTCAGTACGTGAGCCAGTCAGCCAGCAGTGCAGCTGAGGGTGACACCATGTCTATAAATACTACTAGTTAGGGAGAGAGAGAGAGAGAGAGGGTTTGAGTTAAAAGGTGTTTTCTATTAAACACTTCAAGACGTGGGAACAACAGAAGAGATGGTTACTGAAGTGATGGATGTTTTTGAAAATATGACCACTTGTTTTAGATATGTGGCTTGAATATGATGGAATTTACTGTCATCCGTAATTTCCTTTATGCACCTGCATTGCTTATCATTTCAACATTATATATATATATATATATATATATATATATAGTAATAACATACTGCTTTTCTACATTTGTTGTTGTTAGTGAGCTAAAAAATAAATCGAAATTAATCTCCTCCTCCTCTCTCTTCTCCTTTCCTTTTCTTTTTCAGGTATCCACTGAGGAAACACTGGAGGACTCTGGTCTTGATGCAAGAGTGTGGTTCTGGTTCTACACCCATTCCTACCTGTCTAGTCCAGTCCGGTCCTCACTCGCTTATCCTGTCAACCAAGACCAGGTTTTGCCCAATCCAGTCTAGTACTGCCCTGAAATCCAACCCACTCCTGTTTTGTGGCAGTCCGGGACAGGTCTTGTGTGTTTAGGTCCAGGTTTTGCCCATGGCTGGTCCTGTTTTTAATCAGTGACCAATCAGCGCCAAGCTGGACCCAAAGACTCCGCCTCCACACACCTGTTCCTGCTCCTCTGCCCCGCCCCCTAAGCGATCCTCCAAACACACACCTCCGCCCCTCAGCCCAGGACTCCGATTGGCTAGTGAGGAGGAGAGGGAGTATGTCAGTGATGCCCGTCTCCCGGCCACGCCTCAGGAGTTCGCAGCCAACTACAGAGATGCAGAGACCATTACTGGTAATGTTGCATGCATGCACAGTAACCATCGGTAGTTAAAATACACTGGAATGCTTTTGGCAGTGGTGAATGAGCACAAGATAGATAGGAAACCGTATAGCTGAACTGTCAAAACATGAAGATGCTCTCCATTTCACTGTCTCCTCTGTCTGTCAGGGAGTTGTGCTACCGTCTGATATTGGTCTTTCACAGATATATGGGTGTTAGCATTTGTGCCAGAGGTGATCCACCTGATCAATATGTAATATCTCCAAAATATCTTGATACAGTGGCATTTTTAGGATGTGGGGTATCATTATTGGATTTTTCTGCTCCAATTATTAGCATTAGACACAAAACCCATGTGGTGTTTGGTTGTGTGCCGGGGATCTGTACACCGCAACATCACAGCCCTCAAAATACTTGAAATCTAAATGTGTCCTTCTTGTTTTCAAATGCAAATCATGCTTAAATATACGTATGCAAATAGTAGAGGAATTAAAGAGGAATTAATACTTAATACTGTATTTTACAATCCCCGAATCAGAGAAGCTGTCCCTTCTGTGACCCTTTCCTCATGTCACATCCTGTCACTAAAGCGCCTCCAGGGGGACCTCAGCTATTTGTACATGCTTGCATGTGAAAGAAAGTTCCCAGGCGTCCACTCTTCTCTTTTTTTCTCTCTCTCTTCCTTTCATTCCTCTCTCCTGGGGGTCGGGGGGAGAGGGACTGCTATTGTCTTCAGTGGTCAGAGTTTAGCTGCCAGATGCTTTTCACAAAAAAGCACGTGAACATGATATCAGATGAGGTAGAAACGGTTATCGATTCTGTGTCGTTTCCTGCACCGGCAATCATGCAATGGTCCAGCTGGTCCCAACGTATTGACAAAAAGTGAAGGTAGGCAAATCTATCAGAACGGGCAGTCTGACCCCAGTGGACCCCAGACGCAACTGGAGAGCTCAGAGGCAGCCTCAGCACAACAGACTGTGTGGCTTTCAGAAGTGTGAGTGATGACTCCTACTGTCTGCTCCTGCATCTATTGATGCTTAAGTCTGCCTTGCAAAGACCTTTATTAAGCGCAACAACATTAATACCCTGAGGAACAGCAAGGAATGTGCTCAAAGGAAGCGAAATGGAGATGAATACAGCTTGGCCGAAAGCCACCTCAACAAGCCATTGGCACCAAACTGAACGGTCAGCTTGTCAACAGTGACTGAAGCTCGGTACACTCACAAGCTACAGGAAAAGACCCTCCCAAGAACACAAGAACACCCTTCCTAATCTTGACCTCAATTCCTTCCTTTGTTTTGAACAGCAAGGTCCCACAACCTCTCCCCTTGTAACAGCCACTTCTCCACCCCTCCATTGCCTCCCCAACAGTCCTCAGAGCCCCGGCACCAGCACCCCTGCCCCTCTTTCTCATCGCAGTTCCAAGACCTTTTGTGGAAGCAAAACCTCAAGAAGCTTGCAGTGCCTGATGGCATCTCACCTGGAACCCACCTGGACACTTGGCGCTGGTGTTCGCCAGCATCTTTAGCCGCTTGCTATCCATAAGCAAAGTCCTCACCTGCTTCAAGTTGTCATTACTGTTCACCAGAAGGCTTAGATAGTGGAACAGTGGCTCATTAGTTTGCACCGTCGCCTCACAGCAAGAGGGACCTGGGTTCGATCCCCGGCCCTTTCTGTGTGGAGTTTGCATGTTCTCCCTGTGTTCACATGGGTTTCTTGCAGTTGCTCCGGTTTCCTCCCACATTGTGTGTAACAACCATTTGCTACTCCTCTTTGCTACTCCTTGCTGCACTTGCCTAGGACTTGTCCTTTGTCCTTCGTCCGAGTGTGTCAGCATTTTCTGTGAAACTTAGTATGTCTCCTCAGCATTGTCACCAAAACAAATAACTGTGCTTTTTATTGCGCTCTGTGATTAGAGTGCTTCTCATCTTCACATGTATCAATGTAAAATAAACACCTGGGAGAAGAATGACTGTTGAAACTGTTGGTAATCTGTCACAGTTTCTCTTTTTGTAGTGCTAGAACTAAATTTAGATTCCAGGTTCACAATATGCGCTTGTTATTTTCAAATCCTCTTGTTCGCCGGCTTTCATCAGTTGTATATGACAGTCCTCTCATTTGTGGAGGATTTTTGTGGTGTTTGAAAGTTGGAGAAAAATCCACGTCACTTTCAGTTCTTGAACCCAGTCTTGTATTATAAGATATACTAGCATTCTTGTCATTGTGGAAACCAGACTGAAACTGGTTTGTAACCTATTTTGTGCTGCAACCCATAGTTGAAGTAACACTTGCGTAATGTACTGAATGCTGCTGGTGTGGAGCGTATGGTGAAATGTCATGATGTGCTGACTGCAGGCCTAAGGTAAACTCAGTCAAGGGCAGTACGGCTGAGGTAACAAGTCAGTGCTGCCACCTGCTGGCGTCTGCATAGAACTAAAACAATGTTAACTTGGTACATAAAGATAACTTGTTACCTCCCCTCTCTTTTCTGTTTCTGTCTCTCCTCTATCGGTCTCTCCCTCTTTGCCATTCTCTATCTGTGTCTCCTTGGTCCTCTCTGTTTGAATGAATAATTTCTGACTGTGTGTGTGTGTGTGTGTGTGTGTGTGTGTGTGTGTGTGTGTGTGTGTGTGTGTTGTGTGAGTGATTTCACTAAGTCTAGAGGATGAATGAACACAAAGAGCTGAATGGAGCAGCCCATTGCCATGGGACATTTCCTGGGCGTGAGGTTAATTCTCCGTGGTTACCAGCCTGCGGTGATGTAAAGAGTTGTGTCACTTAAATGATGGGATGCTTGGTAAGGAGAGAGAGATAGACAGACAGAGAGGAGACAGAGAGAATGTGTCTGCCGAGGGAGAGAGGCAAACTTATCTAAGTAGAAGAGTAGACTCTAAATCGCTGAGCACACTTCCTGACTCTGATCCAATCACAGCATGGGAAAACATCCATTGTATTGCTCTCAGTGTGTCTCCAACACAGTGTGCAAAACTAGTGTGTGTGTGTGTGTGTTGAGAAACCTGTTATTAGTATGAGCTAGTGCTAGTGCGTTGTGGAAAAAACAGTTTTATGGAGGCAGTGTGGTCATTCTGTAGGATTCTGACTCAACAGGGTCTCTCTCTCTCTCTCTCTCTCTCTCTCTCTCTCTCTCTCTCTCTCTCTCTCTCTCTCTCTCTCTCTCTCTCTCTCTCTCTCTCTCTCTCTCTCTCTCTCTCTCTCTCTCTCTCTCTCTCTCTCTCTCTCTCTCTCTCTCTCTCTCTCTCTCTCTCTCTCTCTCTCTCTCTCTCTCTCTCTAATACACACATATAAACTTGCAGGGTTGCCTGTGGATACAGTGTTTTGTAGATAAACAGTCTGAATCATCCAGTGTAGGACTGACATTAAGATTTGAAGATGGCTAGACTGGCTGGCTACGACAGAGGAACCAAAACTGGGTCATTTTGGTTCTTCAGAAACCTTACTTGCAGGGCTGCACAATGAACTAATATTGATTATTTTACTAACTATTGTAATCGTGTTTGGGGTGATTTTTTTTGACCAAGTTCATGAGCTAGATTCAAATCCATGACATTGTACACATGTTATCCACCTTCAGACCACTGAGCTACCAGGTCATCTGCTGCATTCATTTTGTTGTTTATTTTGATGTGAAATCCAAATTCCAGATCTCAACATCAGACTAGCTCCTTATGTCCTTAGGTGGGTTTCTGTGAGTTGATTGTGCTTGTGGGCTGTTGAACCGTAAACCATCTGACGTCACATGTGAATGTTTACACAGACGAACATGCATCGATAGCGCCTCTCGCTGAAAGCTGCAGTAACCATATCAACAATACTATCAGCCAGCAGGTCACAGGGGCTTTGTACTACAACTGTTCACAACATGTGCAATAGATTCTAGATGGTGAACTGAATCGGGGGGGTCCAGAGCACAGTATGGGTGATGAGTGAGTGAGGTGACCGTAGACCCAGGGTGCGCTTACTTGGCCGTAAACTCTGTCAGTGAAGTGGAGAATGCACTTTGCCTATGTCAGCACTGTAGTAAATGCAATGCAGCAGACCTTGACCTCCACAATCACACTGGAATCACATGCCCTCTTCCCCTCTGACCTCCCAAGACTGGTGGCAGTACCACCTTGATGCAAAACACACATACTGCACACATACATATTTCCAATGCTATTAGTGACATTTGAACACCTTCCATGAAGCCTCCTTCTTTAACACGCGCACGCACGCACGCACGCACGCACGCACGCACGCACGCACGCACACACGCACACACACACACACACACTGTCCTTGCAGGCTGGCAGTGATATTTGACCACCTTGTATCTCCTGTATTTCATGTCTGCACCCTCTGTGACCCGCGGCAGCTTTCAACTACAGCTCAGTCTAATTCTGGACAGGCCTGCGCTGCAAGTTGCTGAGAAAAGCATTGATGCAGGATTTGGTAGGATGGCTTTCACTGGAGATACTTGGGTAGGGTAAAAAGGGTTATTAAAGGGTCTTCTTAAAGCACATCGGTCTTGGACAGGTAGTTATGTGTTTCTCTGGACTGGTCCGACCACCTTAAATTCAGCTTAGCTAGAGTTTAATTGGCTACTAAATCCCAATGTGCACATTACCAAAATAAAAGGGGTTGCATGACAGAAATTATCTGCACTGTAACTCAAAGCAACAGCACAATATTTCTGCATGCCCTTTGTGCAGATGTAAGGCCGATGTAAATAATACAAGCTCACAGTATAACAGTAGTTATTATCAGTATTCATGTCAATGTTATTTTCAGCCGTTCTAGTCAACCACAATGCCAAGTTGCTCCTGGAAGGTGCCAAGCTAAGTGGGTGGTAACCAGACAACCCTCTAACCCACTTTTCTCAGTAGTCCAGACTAGATGGGATATGCCCCGACTGCTCACGGTGCAAGCAAATGTATTACTCAAATTACAAACTAACGAGCAGCTACCAGGCCTCTAGCAAGAAGGCCTGGTAGCAAGCTTAGGAAAAAATTACCCATAACTGGTGCCACCCACTGACCTGGGACCAGTAGTGGAGAGGAGAGAAGTGAAACTTTCAGTTTCTCTTGTGCACCTCAACTCATTTTGTAGTGGCTGTGACTATTGCCCAAAACCAGATTTTCTTTCAGGCTACTGTTGCTGTGAGAGTCTATATTTTTCTTAATGGGAAAGCATTCCTAATATTTCTCTCCTCCCCCTTTCTATATTTCTATGTAGGTTGCTTGTATGGACAGAAACTGTCTTGTAGAGTCGCTAGAAAGTCAAATAGTCAAACAGTTATAACGCCTCCGGGCCGGCAGTTAGCTATGTTTAGCCTGGAGGGAGCAGAGGGTGGGAGCTGAGGTTACTGGCTGTAGAGAGAGGAGAGGGTGAGAGAGAGAGAGACAGAGAGAGAGAGTGAGTGTGAAGTTGGTACAGCTGGTAGGCTGAGAGGTCCAGCTGGGGTTTCTGGCTGTGGGAGGGGGGACAGAGAAAGAGAGAGAGGAGAGAGAGAGCATGGGGCGGTCCATGTGGATATCGTCATTGGCATGTCAGGCATGACGAACCAGTTTGGCTCGGGTCTCTTCTCCTCCTCACCCCTCCCTCTCTTCCTTTCTCTCTCTTTCTCCCAGTGCCTTCCTCTAACTCTTGGCAGCTTCTCTGTCGTTCTTTCTGTCTCTTTCTCTCTGAGCGTGTTCTCTCTCTCTCTCTCTCCTCTCCTCTTTCTGTCTTCTCCTGCGACCTTGCCCTTTCTGGACCAGTGGAAAATGTGATTCGAGGGCAGGAGGGCTCGTGGTTGTTGGGCCGCAGGCACCATGAGTGAGTATACCGGACACAGCATGGCTGTCCGTTTCAGCTTCAGGCTCAGGGTTACGACTAGTCTGGCTAACGTCCGGATCACTTGTCATCTTTCTTTGTCTCTATCGCTTTCTCAATCTATTTCAGGATCGGGTCTTGAGCTGTCTGTCTCAATGAGTCAGTCAGTTGTTTCCTCTCCTCTGCAACTTGAATAGTTCAGGGTGCTTTTAGGGAGTTGGCTTTACAAGTTTGACAGCGCAGAGAAGTTAGTATTTTCATGCTAGTCTCATTTCTTATGTCTGATGACTGTAAATGTTCACACATATATTGGAAGTTGTGTGAAATACAACAATAAAAGTAACTTTAACTTTGATAGTTGTAAGTTACGCTAGTTTATAGGAGGCGGCCGTGTTGAAACAGCATTGCACTTCGATTTCAACTTGTCCTATGCTAACATTTCTGAAGGGTGTCCCAGTGGTTCTGCAAGCTAAGGCATACACCGTGTACTACTGACTAGTGGGTTTGAATCCTGCATATGACCTTTGTCTCTCTGAGTCTCAGTGTCTTAGTTATACTACAGTTTCTTTGCAATTGTGCTTGTGTGGGTCAGTTGTTTTAGGTAGACTGACAGTAAGCCACTGGTCTGTTGTTATACTGGAACTTGAACTTACACTGCTTTCGCGTTGGTTGGACCAAACTCTGCCTAGCTGTGGCTCTGGTGTGCTCATTCACCACTGGCACTTAACATTTCCATAGCCTGCAAAATGACTTGAGTTTGCAGTTTGTCTGTCTGTCTGTCTGTGTGTCTGTCTGTGTGTCTGTCTGTGTGTCTGTCCGTGTGCTCTGCGTTAGTGTGTGTGTGTTTATTGCTCAGACTGACAGCAACATTGGCCTATTATTACACTGGAACTTGAACTTCCTTCCTCAAGTGGCTCCTATCCGCTACTAGCGCTGGTATGTTTTCTTTGTGCCCGTCAGTTGTGCTAGCAGGGTAGCCTGGCAGGGGAATATCGATCTATAATTACATTTGAACTTGAACTTCTCCCGCTGACTTTAAGCGTTTACTGCCGTTCCAGCTGGCTGCGGTTGGTCCTGGGACTCTAAAACGTTTTGAACTTTTTAAAGGTGTTTTTATTTGACCATGCATAGAGGAGGAAAGGTGAGAGCTGGAAAGGGAGAAAGAGAGATGTGTGATCACAGTGAGCATCTTGCCTGTTGTTATACTTGAACCTCAAACAAAGTCAAGTACTAAAATACAATACCAGGAGCCATGTGTGTCAGAAATCTGCCACTTTCTCAAGATGTTGGATCACTTTAGTTTTAGTCCATTGACCTCAAATCTAATCTGTATTGTTCAGTATATTATTGAGATCATAGTATTGAACATCCCAACTAGATCTGAACTTGTCCTTGTGTTGCTGGTTACAGGTGGTCTTTAAATGTGGTATTATGTCACAGAAACACACAGAAACACACAGAAAACACGGTGCACAGTGGCGAGATACATATAAAGCAACATTCACAAGTCAACAACAACTACTCACGTGTCTATCAGTCTATTGACTTTGTACTTCAGACAGTCCTGGTGGGTGTTTTGTGCTCTTTAGCGTCTTTGCAGCGTCAGTGTACACAGCACAGACAGGTTTGTGCTATTATTATCACTGCTTGGTTTAGGGCCATGGACACATTTCAAATCAATACAGATGAACAATTCTGTCTGCAATATGTTGTACGTATAAATATGATTATTACGCTTTTGTTCTTCGGTCTGTAGTGCATGGTGTTATCCATGTTGATTGTATCAGACATAGTCTCAAAATAGAGCTCAACATTCATGCCCAAACCTGAGAGGACCTTACTGGACCCAATGTGTTTGGGCCAGTAAGGGCTGAGTTTCATTGTTCCAGTGAATCCTCGTTCTCCAATACAGCATTTACTTAAGTGGCATCAGTATGTATTGTAGCTCGCTCTAATATGTGCTGCTGTGTTGGAGCCACATTGGCAGTGTTTGTTGAATGATTCACCAGCTGCTGTGTGTGTGTGTGTGTGTGTGTGCGTGTGCGTGTGCGTGTGTGTGTGTGCGTGTGCGTGTGTGTGTGTGTGTGTGTGTGTGTGTGTGTGTGTGTGTGTGTTTCAGCACAGTCAGTCATTCTGTCTGGATTAGGGAACTGAGAGACAGCATTGTTGGAGAGAGAGAGAGATAGACAGAGAGACAGACAGCAAGGGAGAGAGAGAGACACACACAGAAACAAAGGGTACATATGTATAACCTCGTTCTGTGTGTGTGCCAATTCTCACTAAGGAAATCTGTAGGAAAGCTTCTGTAGCTCACTTGCAGCGTTACATGCATCTCTCATATACTAGTACTGCATGACGGTGTTTTCCTCAGACAGTGTAGATTTAGCTGGAGTTCGAATTACTGGTGGCAAATTGGTCCAGAGTCCAGAGTTTGAGTTTGTTTTGTAGATGCAACGCTTCGTCACAGACTAAACTCTTCTGTAGATAAACTGGATACAGCCAGATTCTTGTGTTTTAACGGCGGGAAGGTATACTACGATAGAGCCCCCAAATGGATGTTCGGTAGAGCACTAAACAGACGTGGGGAGAGAAGCTGGGAAGCTTGGGTAAGAGGACTTGACTTTCCACCGCCGCACATCTCTGGTTGACTCAGCAGGCTTCAGGCTCTTACTGGATCAAACAGCAGCAGTGAGGTTGTAGACCGGTTTGGCTGTTCTACTTTTTCAATGATGTTTGTCATGTCAGTGATGATTACTTATGATGCACTCTCTTACTATGCCCTGTATGTCCAGAAGTAAAGGTAAAAAAATACTAGTTGAAAGTTTTTCTGTAATTCTACTTGTCAGGTACTCATTCTACTTGTTAGGTATTTTCAAAGGTATTTATTTGTAAGTTTTGTCAGGAAGTAGAGAAGTGACTACACTGAAGTCTAGCAGTAAAGCAATCATTCGGTTCTGCTCCCATAACTTAAACAATAGCTTCTTGATGTTTCCGCAAGAGAAGAAGAGCAGGGTAATGTGACCCTGTTAGGTATTCTGGCTGTGTGTGTACATAGCATGGAGTACAGGTCTTTGTAAGGCAAGCAGGCACACTCTTTCTCATTTTTACACTTACACATGATGGCAACCAATGAACACAACTCGTTGCACAACATATGTATGGTTGCATTCAAATTTACATGAGCATGGTTTTGAAGAGCAAATTTGAGCAAAACAGTCACGTTGTACAGCCCCACCCCCATTTGTGTTCATTCAATTGGGGATTCCAAAGTACACAAATGAGCATAACCTGCTACTAGTTTCCATTTGAATGCTGGTGAGGAGCTTTAATCAGAGGTAGGTTAGTTCCTTAATGTGCCACCAGAGGTCGTCCTACACCTTCAGCTCCAACAGATCACGCTCTTAAACTTGGCGGTACCAAAAAGAGTTTGGACTCTTTTAAAAAAGGAGAGAAAACTAACTTATTACAGATATCTAGAGCTGACATTTATATCTGTTTTTTTTTGGTTTGACTGTTTTTATTTAATTTACTTTACTTTAATTTAATTTACTTGAAACAGGATGAATGTGAAGGCAATTCTTGATGATGGGCATTTTTAGGTAGTCTAAATGGGCAATACTGCAACAAGTATGGCAACAGTACTTCTTCATTACACTTTTGTTCTGTTTTCTCCACAATGATTTTGCCCCACTCCCCAATCCTCCCAGCTGAGGGCAACACTGCCCGTCTCCATTGCCTCTAAATAATGCTCATTCATCATGACCTTAAGGATAACATCTTGCCAAATAAAGTAACAAATATGTTGTTTCTCTTTCTCTCTTGCCGTCTCTCTTCATAGATGTGTGTAACAGTACTGATTTGCCGGAGCTTGAGATTATCAGCTTATTGGAGGAGCAGCTGCCAGTCTACAAGCTGAGGGCGGATACCATCTTTGGCTATGATCAAGATGATTGGCTGCACACGCCGCTCGTCTCCCCTGACTCTGCCCTCGACCTCACTACCCAACAGATAGAGGAAACCCTCAAATACTTCTGTAAGTTGATCAAGTACTGATTTCAAATACTTCATCAAGTACAAATAAATACTGTTTCAAAGCCTTCTGTATGTATTGATTCCTGATGGGAAATATCAGGATGCTATCCCCTCCTCACATCAACCCCTGGTTCTCCAGCGTTTCATTATTGCTCAGTTCAGAAACGTCTGTATTCCTCAAATTGCCATGATGAAGTTCTGATACTGAGCTCCTATCGAACACCAGTGACAGAAAAATAGATTTCACTCTCAGGAAACAGTGATTGCGGAGTGACAATGAGGATTAAAGGACCGTAAGGCCTGAGATCTGACATTTACACTGACCTTGAGAGAGAGAGAGAGAGCAGGGAGGAAAGTGAGAGAGAGAGTGGAGGAATTGAAGGGCGAGGGAGCGAAGGGGAGGGGGGACATTTCTGATGGCTATGTGGCTATCAGAAGCCTGATAGCCACCACAACAAACAGCTGATCTGTCTGTCTGTCTGTCTCTCTCTCTGTCTGTGTCTCTGTCTCTCTATCTCTGTCCTGTCTGTCTCTCTATCTCTGTCTGTCTGTCTGTCTCTGTCTCTCTCTGTCTGTCTCTGTCTGTCTCTGTCTGTCTCTGTCTGTCTCTGTCTGTCTCTCTGTCTCTGTCTGTCTGTCTGTCTGTCTGTCTCTCTATCTCTGTCTCTCTCTGTCTCTCTGTCTCTCTCTGTCTCTCTGTCTGTCTCTCTATCTCTGTCTCTCTCTGTCTCTGTCTCTCTCTCTCTCAGTGGTGTTTTTGTTTGAGTATGCACGTGTCTGCTGTTGTCTTATCACACTAAGAGCTGTCCTCGTGGTTGACCTTCACGTCAGCTATGAATTACACACTCACACACACACACATGCATGCTCACATGCATGTAAAGAAACACATGCACACACACACACACACACACACACGCTGAGGGAATGTAAAGTGGATGTTTTCCCATCAATAATTCAGTTTTTGGTTGAGGTTGTGGCTTGTAGCTACAGTGAGTCTGGGTAAAATAGTTCCTGAAATAGACAGAGGAGTTTATAAATAGTTCCTAACAAGAAGTAGTAAATTGACCTCGATCCCCCATGTCAACACTGCCACCTTGGACCTGGTGTGAGGCAATATCAAGACCGTGGTACATAAGCAACATTTTGAGACAATTTGGAGGAGGGATTTTGCTAACAATCAACATTTCTTGCCTTTGTTCCTTATCCATTGTGTTATCCACATGGGTTTTTTCCCCCGTTACTAATCCTCACCTCTCATCATTGCCTCCAAGGGATGTATCGGCACCCTCAGCTGTATGTGTTTATACATAAGCAACATTTTGAGGAATTGGGGTTGGGAATACTGGTTTCATCATTTAAAGGTGTATCCTTTCCCTGTGGTGAGGTCAGCTGCCTCCCCCCCCACACAAGGTGAATAATCAGGTTGGCCCGCATGACTGGGTAGGGCTGACGGCAGATATGGCTCTATAGGTCTATCAACGGTTGGAAGTGCTTTCCAACATCTGTTACCGTTGCCGTTTGAATCCCGACTAGATGAATTGTATGAATTGAATGTTGTATGTATGCACACTGTCACATCACCCTATTATATAATGTCCCAGCATATCCAAGATTATTCATTTATTTATTTATTAAGTCTGTAACCTGCTGCATCAGAGACACAAAGTCAGTGGACCAATAAGAAAACAGCTTTTTTACCGTGCTCCATGTTGTGATGACATCACACCCACATGGCTGGCTAGACAAGAGTAGAACAGAGGAGACAGGCTGTCTGATTGGCAGATATTACACAGGGGCTGATAGTCATCCTGTCCTCCATGGTGTTATTGTCATTCATAAACAATATATCCATAATCGATCAGAACTTCAGTATCAATGTTGTAAAAGTCAAAAGTATGTATATTTTTACTCCTAAAATCTAATCTAAATATATTCATATGGAATGAATAGATGTTATTTTCTTTTCCTTTTCCATACAAGATACAGACTTATTTTATTTGCCTTTTTGGTTCAGCCACCGTGAACTCCCAGTAAAAGAAGAGTGATGGAACTTCACTGTTATATTTTCATATGGGAATAATATCCCCATGTCTTCATCCAATAATCCATGTTGACCTGTCTGTAAATGGAGGCTGATGTAACTCCTCTGTGTTACACAAGTCCAGAGATCCGGAGATCCAGGACAGTTACAGTATATGACCCTTCTTGCTTTTTCACACAGCATCACCTTTACATACTGTGTAAGCCAGCTCGCTTTCAGTAAACATCAATTTGAGGTCGTGTGCAGTTAGCTTGTTAGCTTGTTAGCTAGTGATTATAGGCCTCATGTTAGCTCCAGGCCTGCCAACAGCAGCCAGAATTGAAGGATACGTCCTTGTTCCATAATAGAGTAACCATCATGGTAATGTCCCTCAGTACTTCCAAGGTTGTGTTCATGTTGTCATGGAAATGAATATAATTTTGCAGCCAACTCATAAAGTTTGTATTCTCAACACCATAGGCCAGTGCAATGTTCAGCAAGATGCTTTTGCACACATCAGCTCTCATTCCCATCATGCACTGTGCCTGTGTTTATTATCATCTTCCTCTAGCAGCCATCTGAAGTGTACCAGCTAAAATGACCAATCCATGAATGCCCATTCTAACCATTCACACCTTGTGTGTGTGTTAGCCACATAACGCCAGCTCTGCCAACACTACAGGGCTGTCTTGCCAACTGCCTTCACATGCTGTTCAGCCTTGCTGGAGTCTGAGCCTGTTACTATAGCAACCACACAGAAGGACAAAGTAGAGGAGAGGAGGAGGGAGGAGGGAGATGATGCTGACGTACGAATGGAGGGTGGGAGCAAGCTGGTGGCATTGCGTCCCTCTGATTGGACGTGTGTGTCCTCTAACCCTGCCCACCCCCCTGAGTCATCATTATCATCATTTCTGCTGCAAAACCCGTGACTGCTGCTGCACTTTTCTCTCTCTTTCTCTCTCTCTCTCTCTCTCTCTCTCTCTCGCTCTCTCTCTCTCTCTCTGTATTTATTGTTATGGTTAGAGATGCGGTGGTCCATGTGTAGAGCTAGGGCTTTCACTGTGCAGGATGTTATGAAAATGCAGACAGCCATCAATATGACCTTACTGAGACAAGACGCTGGACTGAGGACAAACTCACAGGAACATGGGAAGATAAATTGATAGTTTGGCAGGTCGATAGACAGAAACTGGCACATTTGCTGAAGCCTTCTACATCAAAGGACTGTTTGGGGGAGAAATTTGAAAGATGGACAGGAGGGAAGACAGACAAACAGAAGGACAGACAGATTGACAGACGCTGGCATATTTCAACTGCTGAAGCCGTCCAACAGTTAAGGATGGACAGACGAACACACAAAAGGACAAGGTAATGAAGATGTTTTGTTCTGCTGACAGCTGATCGCGATGGAAGTAACAGTCGGCGGTACCGGCACCAGGACAAACATGGACCATAATACACTGGCAGTTTGCTGCTAATGAGTGTGGGACAGAAAAGACATATGTTCCGACTGGGCAGACTCTCACTAACAATGACTATGGGACAAAACCTAGTACCAGCTGGTAACTGCTGAGCATGCTGGGATAGCAGAACTGGGAAACCGATTGACTGCCTGACTGACACTATCAGCGACTATAGGACCCCCGATGACAGCTGGTCGCCTCCAAGCATGCTGGGACATTTAATGCACGGGAGATGTTACAGCTAAGAATGCTGGGACATTGGAAACAGCGTAGCCGTATATCTGAGCAGTGAGGATGAACAGACGAGGCCAGGCAAGAGGCCAGAGGTTCGTCAAGGCAGACTACTACGAATTGGACTGGTACTATGAAGAGTGTACCGATGGTAAGAAAACAGTTAGCAGTTACATGTGGTTGCTATGTGGAGTCCACACAAACCAGATCAGACCACTAACTGGACTGGTGCTATGGGGAACATGGTAATAGATGGTAACTAGCTGGACTGTATAGACAATATAGTACTTTCTGTTGGATAATTGAACAAAACTACAACTGCAGTCAGCCAGAGACATCACGGCCAAATACTACTAGCTAGACAAGGTACTGGGAAATATACTGTACGGTAAGGAGACAATGGGGATGGCTTCATCAAAACTGAACGGCTGTGGTGAATAAAAACATGCACTGACAGTAAGACAATGAGCTGTCTAGAAATCAGATCTTGACTTATTAGTCAGATGCTTTGAGGATGGCGTGTGTACATGTTGTAATATGTACCTGTGAACAGCGTGTCAACAGAGACACTAGCTAGCATTGATGGGTGGGTGTCATCATAATAATGTCATATTAGCTGCTGAGTAAAAACAAGCTAAGTTGGTCAAGGAAAAGTTAAAGGAATGGCCTTTGGTGGGATTGGGGATTGCCAACACTGATGTGAAAACACCGTGAGATATAAGAGACAAGAAGGTCAGAAGACAAAAAAAACAACCTTGAGTGCAACCTGCTGCTCAACCTGCTGTCTGTGTAATGATGTACACCCCAGTTTGTCACAACAGCTGGCGGCGTTGTCTGGTAATAGCTCTGTAACCTGCACTGTAACGATTCCCCGGCCCAGACACGTGGAGGATTGATGGGGCACGGTCATGTGATGTGTCACGAGCAGCAGGTTATATCACAGTGTGAACCACAGAAGGTGTGTGTATATATAAGTCTCATGGATGCTTTGTAGAAAATGGTTACATAACTGTTTCAGATGGTAGTGGAAGGCTCAGTACTTCCCTATTGGCCAATGTTTGAATTCCAGTCCCTTTTTGGCGACAAGAGGTTCCTTCAAGGTTTTACTATTCTGCTTGATGTTGACATGATCAAATCGCCAAGTGACAGGGGATGTGCTGTCTATGGGAGTCGGACAGATCTTCTCACGCAGTAAAGGCAGAAATAGACAGCAGCTGGTTTGGTGTTATTCTGAGATGTGGGATCTGGAAGTAGGTTGTCTTATATTTAGCCCATTGATTTGCATGCTGCTCTAAGCGGCTCTTGTCGATAGCAGCCTGCCAAATATTCTCTGGCACTTCTAGAGGCCTTCAAAAAAACGACTGGTGGATGGACAGAGGGCGACCAGGACAGAGGGCTGGGGGAGAGGGCTTCTGTCCTGCATGGGAGGAAACTAGGCTTCCAGAGGGGCCGTGGAGTTTGGGGCCAGGGTAGATGATGTAGAGCTGTTATAGGAGACGGGGCTGGAGGGATAATCCTGGGGCTCAGAATGAAGCTGGGGTACCAAACATGGGTTTTCAAACATTTTGAGCACCGGTTTGATTCCTTTGAACCATCACATCCACTCTTCTTGAACTTCTTTTACCTGGTTTTTGAAATCGTTAGAAAAGCACTAACGTTTTATACAGTATCTATATACAGGTAACAGATTTCAAAATGAAATTGTCTCCATAATGTCATGTTAGGCTTGTATACACTGTTAGAAAACAAATACAAACTCTCTGAAAGAATAGAAGAACCTGGCATTGGACTATTTTTGCTATAGTTGCAGCATCAGTGGAAACACATTTTTACAAACATCACAAGATGCAAGTAAAGTTGTGAAAAACGTCAAAATAAAACATAATCAAAACTAAGCATTATAAGTCTGCCAGTGTGTTAGGGGTTTAAAGATTTCTAAGAGCCTGAGGGAAAACAAGTGAAACCATCCGGGGAGGAAGGAGCTGGATTTTGGCCAAGGGTGGAACCAGGAACCCAGTGGCTGTTTAGCTATGTGAGTGTTGATATCAATACAATACAATATACAATACAACACAACACAATAAACTTTATTGTCCCCGTGGGGGAAATTTGTCTTGGACTCAAATGTTTGCACACATATCACTGCCTCCATAATAAAAACAAACAACATATAACAAAGCAGCACATACTGGAGCAAATCAACGCAAATTCCACATATTGCAAATTCCACATAGTGGGTGGGTTTTATACATGTGATTTAAAAAATAAAATAAAGTAATTGTCTAAATTGTTTAAATTCCTTGTCTAATTTTGCACTTTTCCTCAGAGCTACTTTAAAAACACCCTAAAAAGGTCCTTACAAAAAACCAAAGTGGAGTGAGGGGAGGGTGATGAGGGAAGGAGAGGACAAGCAAGTGGAGTGTAAAGAGTGAATGTGACCAGAAAAGCAAGGGGAGAGCGAAAAGGGGGAGAGGCAGTGAGGTTTTTTCCCAGGACTCTTTTGTTGCCTGCAGTGTGGTATCCATGGGACCGTTCAGTGGGCTTACTCAAGCATGCAGGACAGTACAAAGCTGGTATCAGTTTTTAGACCAATTACAGTAATCATAACGGCTAGGCAGTGGCTAATGACCTGAAACATGGTCCGCTTTGATGTGGCCCATATTTAGATGTGTGGGATCGGGTCTGACTAGGTCAGCTCACATGGGTAGCTCCATAGAAATCCACTATTTACAGTCATTATCAAAATCTTGCACTCCCCTTGACATTTAACCATTTTATTGCTTTTTTTTATGTCTGAAAAAAGAAATACAAAAAGACGTCTATATCAATGTGAAAAGAAAAATCCGGAAATTGTGAAGGTAGAAGATAAATAATACATGTAGAGACACCATTGATTGTCCTTTTAATAGACACTATGAGCAATAAGGCCGCCCTGTCATGCTCATTTTCATAGGGCACTTCATGTAAATTGAACTTTGTTGGGTATAGCACTCACGACCGCTGATTATTTTATGACTGAGAAATATCAATATCAATAAACCTTCTGTTGATGCTCAACCACTCAACCGACAAAGGTCACAGAGCCGCCAGGAAGTCTCTCAAACTGACTGGTTAACTTGGAAAATATGACACAGTGTAAAAATACTTCCTTCTTTAACCTGTTGCATCCCCTTCCTCTACATCTCCCGCTCAACACTGAAGTGAGTGTTATAGTTTCACCATCTGTCTGTTTCAAGGACGAGAGCAGATTTGTCCTAATAATTAATACAGTCAGTGTATACCGCTTTAACTGTGCAAAGTTCCTGCCAGGACCTTCTGTCCCTGTTTTTCCCAATACTGTGTCCCTCTCAGCCTTCATGCTATCTCATTAAAAGAAAAAAGGGGAGGGTACTGCCCTCAGTTTAAAAAAAATAAAATAAAAAAATTTGTTAGTTGCTGCGGCTGTCCATTCCAGAGAAGTCTGTCCATTATCAAAGATTTACAGTTTGGTACATATTGAAACACGCTTTGAATATCCCTGCAATCTTTGGATGTAGCCCCTCCCTTTTTTCCCCTCCCCAGTTTCTCCCCCTTTTATCCACTGTTGACCAGAGCAGGTTAAACTTGTCAACACCTTCACCTGCCTGGCCCCACCCTAGAAACCGGTGCACGTCTGCTATGGTGTGGTCTGCGCTGCTGTTACCATAGAGGCTGAGCTGGACTGTACCATGTTACTTTCACTTGCGGGGCTTTGCATATATGGACTCGTTGGTTGTGCCTTAGCCCCACCATGTGCAATGGAGTATGGAGTAAAACTAATTCAGTTAAAAAGTTGAGGATTTAGAGGATATTATAGACTCTTATAAAAGCTTTCACCTGTTATGTTGTCAGTTTAACCTAGTTTCATAACCTAGAAAGCTCTTTTTGATGGCCAGCTGTGTGTGTGTGTGTGTGTGTGTGTGTGTATGTATGTGTGTGCACCCCCAGCTCTGTGATAAAGTAGAGTAGGCCATTCACTGGCCAGTCAGAGAGCAGAGGGGGAGGGGCTAGGCTACCTGGTCGTCTAACTGAGCCACTACAGGAGACAAATAATACACACACACACACGCTTACAGAAACAAACACACTTTCTCAGAGAGCGAGTACACAGACTTGCTCTCTCTCTCTCTCTTCGTAGGAACAAACACTTTCTTAGATACATACTTTCTGTAACACACACACACACACACAGATGCACGCAGCCAGGGTAGGAGCCATGGCATTGCACCTGCAGGCTGTGTGTTTTAGTAGTTAGAGACAGTGTCCAGGGTGGAGCATGGCACTGTCCACTTCTCCCGGCACTGACGGCAGGCTGGAGTGCTCCAACCAGGGAGAGGAGGAGGAGGAGGAGGTGGAAGAAGAAGAAGAAGAGGAGGACGAGGAAGAAGAGGAATATGTCTGTATTCCCAGGCATAGACACACAGAGGAGGAGGAGGATGAAGAGCAGCAGGTTCTGTGTGAAGGTAGTCTGTGGTCTTTGCTTGTGAGAGCAGGGGGCTCTGGTCTTCTTCTTGATCAAATGCACTCTCTCTCTCTTGTGCTCTTCCTTCACTCTGAACTTCTTCATTCTAGTGTTTTTGTTTTCTTTGGACTGCTCCTTTGTCAGCTCCCTCCCACCTTGCTTGGCGTTTGGCACCGGCTAGTCTTTGAGAAGCGCTGTGGTGCGGTTGTTTAGGAAACATTTTTTTTTTTTTTATCCATGTGAGGGTTTTGCTGAGTGCGCATATACACATTCACAACTGGGAGCTGTCAAATTCTGTATCGTCGGCCACTGAACAGCTCCACTGCAGCGACTGGGGTTTAATGGCTGAGCGATAACTCCCTGGCTGGTAGTTATTGAGGGAGGGGATTACTCGTATATTTTTTTTTTCCAGGGGGTCAAAAGATTCAAACCGGCAACATCTCTGTAACAAGTAAACTCCTCTTACCTTTAGACCACCTGCTCCACCTTGTTGCCTCAACAAGGTTTTATTAAATGGTATTATTAAAGCATAATCATGTTATGCCTGTGTTAGCACTGCCTCAGTATCCTGTCTCCTGTGGCTCTCTCCTGCTGGTGATAGTATTTGGTCTAGTCCCCAGCACAGTGTGGTTCATCTACCTGCTGGTCTATCATGTTCAGCAGCTCAGCAGTCCCTCCAGTGTTGTGTGTGTGTGTGTGTAAGTGTATTAGTAAGTGTCAGTAGGCTACAGTTTCCTATTTTGAGCGATTTCTGTTGTCAGCATGTGTCTGATCACTGTAGTTTTGTCTCGAGGGCCAAGTAACCATCCTGAATTTCACACACACACACTAGTCTTTAAGTCTGTTAGACAGCCATACTTGTGACAGACAGGCAGATAAATGACAGACTGTGAGACAGGTAATGAGAGACGGATAGCGTAGCGATGGCTGTGTATAGTGACTAATGGTCGCATGCACGGAGGCAGCATTCTTCTGTGATGCTATCAACATGCAGACAGACTGGTGAAGACGGCTGGGCTATGACTGCTGATGATATTTTCTTGAAAAGAAATGTGTTACTGCGGCAAAGGCGTGATTATGTTATAGTGGGAATAGTGTTGCAGATTATCACACTGTCCACACAGGAAACGGGACTCATTTCCATGACATCATTGCAATGCTAGTCATCTTCAGCATACCGAGGGCAATGATTGGGATCACAAGTTTCTGTCCACGGTCATTCTATGCGTGTTGTCCTTGAACCTGTGTGTTGTCTGTGTTGCTCAGTAGCAGCCGGTATTATTAGTCTGTAACTCTAGACCTCTGGCTCCATCAGCTGCCCTGCTGCTGCAAACCAGACGGACAGAAAACTCAAACAAAAGGGTTTGATTGTCATTCAGTATGCATCGTTTTAGGTATTAGGCACTTTGTAATATTTGGTTTGGAAAGGTGCAATATACATGAAGTTTATTATAATGGGAGATGTAGTTTGTTTGACATTATACCTGTTGTGATGTAGGCTTAGACGTAAACGTTGGACCTGCCTCTCTCCTTTATCCTCTACCTGACCGAGACTCTGTCTTAAGTTACCTAGCGTCATTATAGAAAACCTCAGGAACACCTTCCAGATCACCTTCCAATATGGAGTTGCGCCTCCTTTTACACAATCCATGTCTCAGTTGTAAAATCTTTAACCCTCCTTTATGTACATCGACCCTTTCATGCCTGAAGTGGATTTAATTGATAGACCAAACTTGGGGCGAGGTGTTACCATGGACACACACACACACACACACACACACACACACACACACACACACACACACACACACACACACACACACACACACACACACACACACACACACACACACACACACACACACACACACACACACACACACACACACACACACACTCTATCCTGTTGATGATCATGCTCATTTGTTTCCAAGGTAGCACTCCGCCCCCTAACCACCCAGGAGAGAGTAGACTGTTATTGTGTGTGTGCACATGCAGGTGTGTTTTTTTGCATTATCATGTCTGCAGTGTTTGACAGAGCATGTGAACTACATACACACACACACACACACACAGTCACACGCTCACCTTTTTTAATGCTGCATCAGATTGGCGTGAGACACAAGAACAGCTAGAAGCTTTTACGTTGCTTTTCTTTCATTATGTGGGTTTAGAGCGGGCGGTGGTAACTTCAGGGGTTAGAGAATCAGGAAAAGAGGAACTCTCTTCCGTCCTTCAGCAGCCCTTGTGCACCTCAAATGCTTATGTGAAGCTGCCCAGTCAAGCCTTCCCTGGGTTTTGTGACTCATACTGATGATCTCTATCATCAAAAGTAGAGCCAGTTTAGGTCAGTAGCCAGGCACTGTTGTGTAATGGCATGGAAATATGTCGTTTGCATTGGACAGCTCTGTTTTGCATTGTTTCCAGTGAAAGGACTGGGTGTCGCTCATTAGGACTTCCAAATTCACAAAAATATTTTTTTCTTGCTGAAAATTGCCAATGAATTCTCCTGTATTGTAATGGCTCTTATCTGACTGTGTGGTACATAATGACATGAGTGATGAAGTCATTAGGACCAAATATCTAATGAACTAAGGACCACGGTGAAAATCCTCATGGGGAATTAATTACACCCAGGGAGTGGACAAAATAATCAACTGCAGTCTGCATACTATCTCTGTAAGGCCTCATTCAGATTCTGACCAATGAGGAGAATTTTTCCACTGGACTGAACACAGACTTCCTTGAGTGGTATGACATTATATTCAGTGCTTTGTTGGAGGAGAGAGGGACTACTGCTGCTTCTCTAATAGCAAGGTGTGGGTGTGGTCCTTAACATTGTCTGCCCTCAGAAATGTCTGAATCACTTAGGAGGTTGACAATGGGTGGGCCTGTGTGTAGGTCAGTCTAAAGGTATCTGCACCTCTGTGTGTGTGTGTGTGTGTGTGCGTGTGTGTGGTAGGTGTGGACTTCTCAGGAATCTGATATGAATCTGTAACTAACGATAAGAAAAGAAAGGACGCAGACATTGAGGCTAAGTGGAAGGAGTGAGTGACCAAGGGGGGGTAAATTGTTTGTCCATCAGTCAAGTTACACGTTACAGCAGGATGAGAGAAGGTACTGACTGTGTACGACAAAAGACCAAAATGAGATGTCCACCATTTGAAAAAAGTGACACCTACAAAATCTAGTACTTTTTAAAAGCTATAGTAGGTAACATGAGTCTTTTGTCTGTCTCTCTCTCCCTCCAGTGCTGTGTGCTGACAGAGTGGGCCAGATGACGAAGACTTACAGCGACATTGACGCTGTCACTCGACTGCTGGAGGAGGTAAGAGCACGCTGAGTAGAATAAATGCATGCAGTGACACAGACTGTCAGGCACCTTGGACGAAAGCTTCCACCAAATGGTCTGAATGATAACTTTTATATGGTGTGATAGTCCAAGCCCAGGTTGCGTCATGAAACAAAGTAGCTTTTACAGAACTGCATCATAAAACCAGTATCACACACCTGATATTCAAAACTAGACCGCTTATTTGGTCCGTATGTAATCTTGGCTTCATAGAAAAAAGCTCTTTTTTTTTTTATTTAACCAGGCAAGTTGATGAGGAACAGTAAGACATACAGACATTACACACATATAGACACACCTGAGAGCTGCCCAGTACAACCTTACTCTTCTATTGTTGTCCACTTAGCAGTTGCCGTGCAGATTTTACAAAGCCAGCAACTTCCTGGCCATAAGCTCCCTCATTCATTCAGTGGGGCGACAGTAGCCCAGAGGTTAGAGAAGCAGGATTGTGACCGTGACCACGAGTACTGTCAAGGTGCCCTTGAGCAAGGCATGTAACCCCCAGCTGCTCCAGTGGAGCTGGTCAGTGGCCAGCAGGAGAAGACTGGTTGTACTGGGCAGCTTCCATATGTTAATTTGTGAAACTATAAATGTGAAGAAGGGTGTTGCTGGAAAACAGCAAATGTGCTCAATCCACTTTCCCTGGATGAAGAAAAAAAAAATAGGTTGCCGCCACCTTCTGATGTTTGCAGTCATTAAGTGAACCACAGAGCTGTGTATCTATTGAATAAACATGGCAGGCATAGAGGTTTAGTTCTGGTGTGATGCCACTGACACTGACAGACTGGTAAACTGGAGGATTCATTATTTGAACAATAATTGGATTTACTTCCATTAGGTTAAACAATTTACTTCCACTCAGTTGACAGCACACTAATAGTCAGCATTTTAATGAGTCTATGTCCCTGGGTGAGTTGAAGAACCTCCTGATCTGTATCGGTTCTTGTCATGAGGCTAAATGTCCTTGAACCTGTGTTCCATTGTACTTATTGACGGGTGTATTTGAGTAATTTACTTGTTACTATACTTAAGTACTATTTTGGGGATTTGTACTTTACTCAAGTATTATTTTTATACTTGATACTTTTTATACTTTAAGTTTGTATACTTGTACTCAGTTACATTTTTGAGGAAAAAAAAATACTTTTTACTCCTTACATTTAAAATTCAGACCTTCAAAGTACTTGTTACAAATCTCACAGGTCCAACAAACTTTAGAAATTTTAAAGTAGTGTTACTCTTGGCCGAACTAATAACCCTGCGTCCATACTTCATTTAAAACAGCCAATCAGATCCCTATCATTGGAAAATTAACCCGCCAACAAGTTTGGCCAACTTTAGAACTGGACACTGTGATGTGAATGCTGTCCATGTTAGTTAAGTGATGTCACACTTTGGGTTTGTGATATCTCAATTGGCTTTTGTGGTGTCACGATTGGCTTTTGTGGTGTCACGATTGGCCTTTGTGATGTCTCGATTGGCCTTCGTGATGTCACGATTGGCTTTTGTGATGTCTCGATTGGCCTTCGTGATGTCACGATTGGCTTTTGTGATGTCTCGATTGGCCTTGGTGATGTCTCGATTGGCTTTCGTGGTGTTACAATTGACTTTCTTGGTGTTACGATTGGCTTTTGTGATGTCTCAATTGGCCTTCGTGATGTCACGATTGGCCTTTGTGATGTCTCAATTGGCCTTCGTGATGTCACGATTGGCTTTTGTGATGTCTCGATTGGCCTTGGTGATGTCTCGATTGGCTTTCGTGGTGTTACAATTGACTTTCTTGGTGTTATGATTGGCTTTTGTGATGTCACAATTGGCTTTTGTGAAATGGACTTCAAAACCTGATGCTGTGATGTACATTAAAGTGAACTAGAAAGTACATTTCCTGTAGAAAATGTGAAGTGGGCTAGCTTCGTGCAGCCGGAAGTATTGCCTACGCAGCTCTGTAGTTACTAAGGATAGGGTGGCAAGGGTGTCCCCAACCACCGGGCCACCTATTGCCGGGCAAACGCCGGCTGTGCAAACCCCAGAGCAGAAGTAGAGGCCAAATAGTAAAAGCAGAAGTATGAGAAGCATATGTAGTAAAATAAGAAGTAATAGTACTACTACCAGTGCTACTAATAGTACGACTACTACTACTACTACTACTACTACTACTACTATCATAACAACAAAACCTAGTACTATAAATACTACTACTGATACTACAACTACTACTACTACCACTAGTACTTCTAATACTACTGCCACTAATAGTCCTACTACTAGTACTACAACTGTTACTACTGCAACCATGAAAGTTTAAGAATACATAAGAGCCAATGAGAGAGCTGATCAAGGGTCCCCAACCACCGAGTCACCTAGGACCGGGTAGTAAATACTACAGAATAGTACAACTATCAGTACTACTTCTACTACTATCATAACAACAAAACCTACTACTATAAATAATACTACTGATACTAATACTACCAGTAGTACTTGTAATACTCCTACTACTAATACTGCTACTCGTAGTACTACTATTACTACTGCAACCATCATTCTATACTATCATACTACCTAGCTGCTGTTAGTAATGCTACTGCTACTACCATCAAAGTTTATGAATGAAGACACAAGAGCCAATCAGAGAGGAGAGTTGAGGTCATATTTGCATAACAAAAATGTATTGGTCGAGCCACTGAGAGCTCTCCCAATGCATTGTCTATGGGAAAACATGTAGGTGTTCATAGCTAAATGTTACAAAAACTATAAATGGCATTGCTTAGATATTTACATGTGAGTGAAAGCATAAACTGCTGAACATTTTGATATATAATATGTCTATGTAGCTTCAAAGCTGTAAGAGTAGCGACAAGTTACAAAACGACTACAAAATTTCAAATCTCCAACTGCTGCTAGAGTGGAGACCCAAACATTCTACAATGTGTGTGTATGTGGAGCATGATGCTCAAACAAACTTGAATATTTCAAAAACTATAACTCATAGTACTAAGATATTTACAACTGGGTGAAAGCATGAAAAGCACAACATTTCGATGTATAACATGTCCATGTAGCTTAATAACTGTAGGAGTAGCGACAAGTTGGAAAAGTACTATAAGATTTCAAATTTCTAACTGCTGCTAGAGTGAGAAACGAACATTCTACAATGTGTGTGTATGTGGAGCAAAATATGCATAAAACTACAAATATTTCAAAAACTATAAAAACTATTAAAACTACAAATACATTACAAAAACTACAAAAGATTATGAACATTTTGATGTTAGTATGAAGTTTCTAGTACAAAAACTGACAAACTAGTTAGACTTTAAAAAACCAAAAAAAGTGGCGGAATAATAATAATAATAAAGAAATAAAACCTAAGAATAACAGTAGTGTGCTAGCTTGCTAAGCTAGCCCACTAATAATAAAGAAAGAGAAACTAAGAATAACAGTAGTGTGCTAGCTTGCTAAGCTAGCCCACTAATTAGCAGACACTTTTATCCAAAGCTTCTTACAAAAGTGATAGTTGACACTATGTGGGGATCAAACCGACAACCCTGAGCCTGAGAGTCTCATGTTCCCCTGACTGAGCTGTGCGGGCCAGACAATGCTAATGCTGTCCATGTTAGTTTACCTCAACATGTCAAATTTGATGGAGAAGTGCATTAAAGTAATTTTAATGCAAAATGGTGTCCTCTGTTGTATTGTATATCCATTGCAATAATAAAAAAGTTAACTTTTTACTTTTTAATATTTGAGTATATTTAAAAATATAAACTTTTTGACTTTTACTCAAGTGTCATTTTAGCTAGACTAGTACTTTTTACACCCCTGCTTATTGATAGTCACCACCAGGCTTGCTGACAAGCAGGAATGTCTGATAGTCATTTGAACAAGTTCACAATAAGCTTTTAATTGTACTTCAGAATTGTGTGTTAGGAGTTTCCTGGAGATTTGTGCTGTTGTGGAAATGTAGTGCCTTGGTCAAGGGCACCTTGATGCTAGTTATTGAGTGAGGTGAGGGCATTCTCTTGTCTATTGTCGCATTCATTCTTCCGTCCAGCTTGTGGCTCTCTAACCATTAGGCTGTTGCAACGCTTTCACATGCATCATTCCTAGAACACAAACTTGCACAGTAATCAGTCATTTTATTGCCATATATTAAGCTTTAAGCAATAAACTAAACCAATCATATGTCTGTCTCCGCGCAGAAAGAGCGAGACTTGGAGTTAGCGGCTCGTATCGGCCAGTCACTGTTGAAGAAAAACAAAACCCTCAGTGAGAGGAACGAACTGCTGGAGGAGCAAGTAGAACACATACGAGAAGAGGTAGGGTGTGTGTGTGTGTGTGTGTGTGTGTGTGTGTGTGTGTGTGTGTGTGTGTGTGTGTGTGTGTGTGTGTGTGTGTGTGTGTGTGTGTGTGTGTGTGTGTGTGTGTGTGTGTGTGTGTGTGTGTGTGTGTGTGTGTGTGTGTGTGTGTGAATTACTGTTTTTTTGAGAAACGAATTTTTTAACACATTCTTAAGACCTCAATTTATTTCCCTTCCCTCTCTCTTTCTCTCTTGCCACCTATATTCGTATATATAGGTATCTCAGCTGCGTCATGACCTGTCTATGAAAGATGAACTGTTACAGTTTTATACCAGCGCTGCCGAGGAGAGCGAGGGGGAGTCTGCCACCTCCACGCCGTAAGAGCTTCCTCTTCTCTCCTCTTCTCTTCTTCCATTAATCTCCTCTGCTCCCCCCCATTCCCTGCTTCTCATTTTGCATTCTTCCTGATTCTGTGTTCATTCTGGTATTCTGTCATGATAAAATCTCATATCATACAATTATGTAATGGAATTCAAATGTACACAACCTATAAAAAATACAACCAAACTTTTCCCTATCAAGTTCTCATAAGCTGACTATTTTGAAGAAATGCACTTTTCATTGACATTTGGAGAACCAACAAGAATGTAGCTGTTTTACTGTGTCAAGCAATGGCTACCAGACAGCTTATGTAGTAAACTCAGACAAACCAGAATAAAGGATGCAATGTAGTATACATCTTTTTCCCACTACATCACTGATGAACATGGAAGGAGATGTGAAGTGTGTGTCTGGCAGGAGTTGAGGAGTTGTGTTCCACTAGTGCTAAAACATTGATTCCCTCAGCTCTCCAGCCAGGACTTACTGATGAATTATCCATGGAATTCTTTCCTCGCCTTCGCGCTCTTCATTTCTTTTGTCTCCCTATGATTGGTTGTAATTGTTGGTGACCTGGAAATTCCTTTATTTGTTGTTGTACTTATTATACATTTCTCTGGATAAGGGTGCCAACAAAATGCCTAAAACGAGAATGTAGGCTGATTTATAGCATATTGATTGATTGAATTATCGTGTGTGTGTGTGTGTGTGTGTGTGTGTGTGTGTGTGTGTGTGTGTGTGTGTGTGTGTGTGTGTGTGTGTGTGTGTGTGTGTGTGTGTGTGTGTGTGTGTGTGTGTGTGTGTGTGTGTGTGTGTGTGTGTGTGTGTGTGTGTGTGTTTCCAGGATACGTCCTAGTGACCCCAATGTATCAGTCCCCTGTTATTTCCCCCTGGACTCCTTGCAGAAGAAACTCAAAGATCTGGAGGCAGAAAATATATCACTGCGGTCTGAGGTACACACACACACACACACACACACACACACAGGAGAACCTCTTACCTAGAGTCTAGATACACTCTTGTATCACTAGATATGAGCTGTAACTGGTAAATGTTGGACTGACCAAAGTAAGATTAGGTCCAGGAAAGCAAAGTGTCCATCTATAAACTATAAACTTGCCTCCAAAATATTTAATGGAAAATAACTGCACTCTGAAGGTATTTATGATAGGAGTGACCTGTTAACACCAAAGTGCTATGGTAGCAAAGTGGTGCTGTGACTATAGAGAATCACTGAACAAAATGTTTAATTCATGTATTGACTTTGTCACTGCAGTTAGAAAATCACTGAGCTACTTCCTGGTACGTGAATGTAGTGCACACCAACCTGCTCATGCTGCTCATGCTCATGTGACTTCTACCGTACCGCCTGGTGTACGAGCGCACACTAGATTTAGGACTTAAGAGCGCGTACTGTAATTCCCCTAAACACTGTGCGTTGCAAAAAACATTTGGAAGGAACCGGCCAGCTCTTATAGAGGTGTTTCCGAGTACCTTATGAAGTCTATTGTCTATGGCATTGATGAGTAATGACTGTGTGTATTTTTCCCATTCCAGGCCAGTCATTTGGAGACAGAAACTATCTGCTATGAGGAGAAAGAGCAGCAGTTGGTCTATGACTGTGTCAAAGAACTACGTGAGTATTGGACTGACTGGAAGGTCAGTCTGGTTATCTGTTGGTATTAAGCTCTGCGGTGCCATACGGTCAGCATTGTTGTTGTCTCAGGGATGTCAACATTTAGGTGTCTCCCTAAAGGCAGCGAGGCAGTCCACAGGCAACCTTTTGGACAAATCTGATGGGCAGCCATGCGCAATGTGTTGCCACAACATTGTTGCATTTACATCTTGTTGCTAGGAACAACACAAGAACCAGAACTAAATGTCTGAGGGTGCATGCAGTTTTGAAGGAGGGGGGGGGTGCTCACAGGGACTATAAATGGAGATTGGAGGGAAAACCAGGATTTGGCTTTGGCTTTTTCTGGCAATTTTTCTGGATTTCCATCTGATTTGATTGTTTGTTTGTTGGTTGATGTTGCCAGGTGATGCCAACCTGCAGATGTCTAGCCTGGCTGAGGAGTTGGCCAGGAAGACAGAGGACGCCTCCCGCCAGCAGGAGGAGATCACGCACCTCCTCTCCCAGATAGTAGACCTCCAGAAAAAGCCAAGTCGGTACGTACCCCCTTCCCCTGGTTTGCTTTCTGTTGCCATCTATTGCTGATTGTGTTGGAAGTTTAGCGTCTGTTGTCTGTATGTGGATGTTATATCGGTCATTTAGTTTTTCTCTCATGCGTTGTGTTTGTGCTACACAGAGAGAGTTACATGGATAATACATGGATTTAATACCAGTTTTCTTTCCTGTGTGTGGTGGTCGTAGTATTCTGTGGAGAACGAGGAGCTGAGCCAGCACCTAGGAGCAGCCAAAGACGCCCAGAGACAACTCACTGCTGAGGTAAGGAAATCTACAACCATTATCCTGTCTACAAGCCAAGTAATCTTACTGGTCGTGTGCTTTATTGGTTGCTATGCCAACTCCTGTGGTAATAGAGAGCTAGATGGAGTTCACCTTCTACTGTTTTTTTTATGTGTAGGCTGCATTACTAGATAGCACATCTGTTGGTAACCATTGTATGAAGCCATAATACTATGTCAAGCCCACTGTCCCCAGGCCATACACTGCAGCCAGTAACTAGCCCACTATCTGTAGCACATTATAGTAGTACATACAACATCTAGAACAGCAATACATTTTACTACATGCTGTTACAATATGGCAATTAACTTTATTTCATCCAGTCTCTCAATTGCTTTTTTTCCAGTGAAACAACCATAAAAACAGAAATATCTCTACATGTTGTAGCACAATATAGTCTGCATCTCGTGATTTTATATATGAAGCTATTATTGTATCTATTTTCCCTCTCTCCCTCCTCCCCGTTTCTCCGCCTCCAGTTGAGGGAGTTAGAAGACAAGTATGCAGAGTGCATGGAGATGCTTCACGAGGCCCAGGAGGAGCTGAAGAACCTGAGGAATAAAACTCTGCCACTCGGCACACAGAGACGTTTCCACTCCCTGGGCCTGTTCCCTATGGTGAGGGGGTGGGGGGGGGGCAACTGAGGTCCAGGGAGAGTTGTGTGGGCAGTTGAAAATGATACTCACTTTATAATGTCATCCCTCTTCCACCAGTCTAACTATACACTCAGCTTTATACCTGCTCAACCTGTCCGTTGTCTGAGACTTAAAAATCCTTCTTTAACCCACCTCTTCCCCTTCACTTCCATCTCCCCTTCGTGAATTGGATTAAATACCTGAAATCAATCCAGGATTTCAGCTTTCACCTAGACAGTCTATTTCACAAAGAGAGGGGGATTGTGTACAGTGATACCCAGCCGGTGCACAGGTGAGCAGGCTCTACTCAACCATGCATGTCTGCTGGGAGCCAGGTAACTCTATTCCTCTGACCTGAACTGCTGATGTCACTGTCAGTGACTCTGTACTCGACACAATCCCTCAACTTTACGCAACTTTACTCTACCAGACCAAGTATCACCTTACCAAGTAGTTTGTCGTGTCATTATACTGCTTAAAAACATTATACCCATAGCCTGAAGCTTGCTAGATAGCCACCACCAGTGGAACCGACTCTGGTACTGTGTTCCACTGGGATTCTCTGTCATGTCAGCTACTAGTGAACCAGCTGTCAGGGCCCCAGTAGTTGTCACATTTGTTTTTAATCACGATTATTTTTGCCACTCTCTCTGTCCAGGACTCTTTGGCGGCGGAAATAGAGGGCACCATGAGGAAGGAGCTTCGGATGGATGACCCGGAAGTAGAAGAACAGAAGTATGTCCAATTAAGAAATCTGTCATATTCACACATATTGACACATTCAAAAGCGCTGCTAATATTATGTTACTCTATTGATGTGTGTGTGTGTGTGTGTCTCTCTTTCTCCAGACTGCACCCAAAGCGAGTATTTCAGACCGTGAAGAACCTCAACCTGATGCGCCAGCAGCGCTCACCGCTAGCCCTGTCCCCGCTGAACATCCCAGGCTCCAATCGGACGTCGACTTTCACCTCGGGGCGGTCCAGCAGGGTGGGCACGCCGCGCTCCATCTCCATATATGGGAGCGAGACAGGAAGTGGGATCATCCTCGACAACAAGACCAGCAGTATCCTGGAGACTCCTGATGACGGGTAGGTTTTTTTTTTTTCTTATCTCTTCATGTCTTTGTCTCAAGCGAACGAGTGAGTGAAGTGAGCACCATCAATCTTTTTGACTTTCTCTCTATGTTATGCTCACAGTTGAGTGGTAACTTTGGTGTTTGTTAGTGTGTTTCTATGGTATGTGTTAGGATTGGAGTAACTAGGCACCAAGCATATAAACCTGCAGCCCCGCTGGCTTCAGGCTTCAGTTCATAATGGCTGTTGCAATTTTTATTATGAGCTAACACAACAGGGAGCGACTGAGCTTGACAAGCTAACAAAACACAGACAGAGAGAGGAGGCCGGAGGAAGTGCATTTCCTCTCTGTGTGTGTGTGTGTGTGTGTGTGTGTGTGTGTGTGTGTGTGTGTGTGTGACTGCGTCTGTCTCTCTCTCTCTCTCATTCCCAAGAGCAACCTCATGTGCTGATATTCGATATTCCGTGTTTCCCCTCCCCGCAGTTTTATTTCTGGCAGGGTGGAACAGCCTCTGAAAAAAGGCCTTTTTATCAAATATAGATCAATGCATCTGTTCCTAACCTACAGCAGCGGTCCTCAAATCCGGGCCTCGGGGTCTAGAGTACTGCTGCTTTTCTATTCTTTCTATTCTATTCCCCGGATATGAGGAACTCTGCTCTACAGTGACGGCTCAACACAGGTCTCTATTTTGTCTATCGGAAGGCATTACATCTGTCTACTAGTTATCGTCCAACACAGTCCAGGTGAAGGTGGCTGTCCCCCGTTAGTAAAGGGATCATTAATTGACATTATCACTGTGGAAATAGTGCCTAGTCCAGCTCAACAGAATGAACAGTTTTTAGTTCCAGTTGACAAGGCCCTTTTGTCTTTAGTTTGACTACAGAATACTGGTTTTCTGGTGAGCATATGTAACATTGCTCCCTGTATCCTCACACCCTTTCTCTCCCTCCCTCTCCCCCCCCAGGTCAGAGGACTCTAACAAGCGTCCCCCCGGCACCCCGGGGACGCCGGGCAGCAGGGACCTGGAGGCAGCCCTTCGCCGCCTGTCTCTGCGGCGTGACAACTACCTCTCGGAAAGACGCTTCTTCGAGGAGGAGAGGGAGAGGAAGCTGGCCTACCTGGCCAAGGAGGAGGAAAAAGGAGGCGGGGGGAGTAGCGGAGGAGGCCCGGGCACCCCGACGGAGAGCCTGTTGTCGCTGTGCTCGCATCCCTCCTTTGGAAGCGTCTGGTCGGGGTATTCGTTCACAGGCGAGGTCCTACCTGCCTGAGAAGCTGCAGATTGTAAAGCCTCTCGAAGGTGATTGTGCGTCTCAGAATCCCCCTCAGATTGAAAATAAGAATCAAAATCAGGCGGCGCAGAATGAAAATGACATTTTTCAGAAACCCCAACAGAATCAAAACCAATCCTTTGAGAACCCGCAACCGAATTACAATGAGATTTTTCAGAAACGCTCACAAGTCTTTCAGAGCACCGCGCAGACTCGCCACACCCTGCCGAAAAGCCCCAGACTGGTGGTGCTGAGCAGTCTGCCGGGCTCCCAGCCTCAGCTCGGGGCCCCCCTGGCTTTAATCACAGGCCTGCTGGAGGTGTTGGAACAGCAGGAAGGGAGTTTGAATCTCCAACACTCCTTTTACTTCAGACACACACAGCCACGCTGCTGGTTTGAGATATAGACGACCAGACAGCTTGTCGATATATATAGTTGCTCAAAAAAAAGCATTCACGGACATTTTGTTTGTCTGAAAAGTCACACGTATGTCCCCACATATATCTTCGCATTCGCAACTTACTTTGACTTGGGTTGATTAGGGTTAGTTTTAGTTTGTACACACACGCACACACGCACTTACCAAAGTCAAAATAACAAGCATAATAAGTTTTGTTTTTATGATGCCTTTTCTTACATAGAATCTTTATTTTCCTATGATTAGATTTTTATTTTCATAATGTGTTCAGAGTGTCAGAGAGTTTTCACAAACACCAAAAAAACAACTTGAAATTATTCTGGAGAAACTAAAACTACTGGTCACGTTAATGTTGCCAGAGCCTTCCCATATACCCAGCAATGTACGGCAGGCTGTGGGCCAGTGCATTACTCGCCAAAAACCAGGGGGTATCTTGTTATATACCTGTACATTATCTAGCCTGTTAAAACATTTTTCATCACCTAAGAAATGTATCTAAAAAATGTGGATCCCGTGAAAAGGAGAACAAAATGCGAAGACTACTGTTTTAGAGGTATTTCCTGTCGTGTGGCACCACCCAGTGTTCAAACCCAGAATTACACCAGGTGCAAAGTTAACTGTGTGATTGTGATAGGCTACAAGGCCATGGTAGACTTGTGTGTACACCTAAGCACTTGACCAGGTGCTTGATATAAAAAGCAGGACAGAAAAATATACCAACAAACCCAAACCTATGTACAGATATACATTTTTCTGTAACATTTTATTTGAAGGGGTGTGCATAAGACTGTCATGACACTGTCATAACCATGACATGACACGTGTCATGACCATAACCCTAACCGCTTCATGAATGTTTATGACTGTTATCATTATGACATATCAAGTGTCATTCAGTAAATTATGTCATTGTTAATGCAAAGTTGACATTGTTTGAGATGTCTTTACCGAATGACACTTAATGACAACAGTCATAAACATTCATGAAGTGTCCTTCATGGTCATGACAGGTGTCATGTCATGGTTATGACAGTGTCATGACAGTGTTATGCACACCCCTTCAAATAAAGTGTTACCCATTTTTCTTTTCTAACAATATGATAGAAACTAAATAATTTATTTCAAGTCTAATGATGGTTGGTTAACGACACCCTCAGAGAAACCCATACTGAGGGTTTTGAGTTTCATGATGACAACCAAGCACAAATTCCAAATTAAAAGCATAAATCCTCAATGCTGGTTTCTAATCCTACATGTTGTCTAACATATTTCAGCGTCTCTCTGAATTTCTGTTTGTTTTCTCTTTTGCTTCATTCTGGTTTTTGTCTTTTCCTCACACTTTATTAAGTTCTGTTTCTGTTGAACTTTGTCTGTTTTCTTTGTCGAAGATTTCTTGAATAAAATCGTACTAATTTTCTCACCTTCCTCATCTCATTCTTCCTCTGTTTGCATGTCCGCTTTGAGGCCTGTTAGTGTGCCGACATCTGTAAAAGCCCGCCTGTGTATCATATGAGGGAACACAACCATTCATTGGACTTGAAATGAAACTACTTCACGAGGTTCTAGGTGACTCAAGTACACAGACTGACATTGGCTAGAGTGTGTGAGAGAGAGAGAGTGTGTGAGGGGAGATAGTGAGACAGATATATTTGACCTTTATGTATGTAGACACACTCTAGCAACCTAAGGAGAGTTTGAGAGTGTGCTTCCAGTTTTTGTGTATGGAAGTGTGATTGTGAGATTGTGTGACTGTGCATGCCAGTGACTACGTGCATGTGTGTGCATGTTTCCTGCCTGTGTGTGTGTGTGTGTGTGTGTGTGTGTGTGTGTGTGTGTCTATATCTTCCAGTAAACATTTGTAGCACATTTAGATCTTCTAAACATGGAAATTATATATACATGCCAATATGTCTTTGTACAGTATGATGCATGTTATGATGCCACTATTTATAGCCTATTCACGCTTTGATGCAGCAAGATACAATAATAAAGCATAAATATTTTAGGCTCAAACAAGTAAACTATGAATGCTGCCTTCACTCTGCCTCTACTTTCAACATCTACTGCCCTAGAATTCTGGGCCAACACCAACATTCAGGCTTTGCAGGAAACAAACATCACCAGCAGCCACATTACCCTAGTTCACATATGTGTTAGACGTATGAGTATGTTTTCAAAACCGCGGGTTCCAATATTGAGCAGCCACTACTGGTAGTTGAAAAAATACAAATGGTGCTAAAAAATTGGTGCTAAAAAATAGAAATGTCCTACTACAGTTGAATAATGCGTTCCATCCGTCCTACCAGCCTGAGTTGTGGCACACCTATCAGTCACTTCATCTGTGGACTGACCACAAATCAGGAGGCACTAAGGCTATGAGGAAGTGAGGAAGTAAGGCTATGAGCAGCAAACATCTGGAGGGGCACGGTACCAATTAGATGAGGTGTGTGTGTGTGTGTGTGGATGTAAACTTGAGTGTGGATCTGGATAACATTACATGTTTTGTTTTTTCCTGGCTTTTCTCCAGGCTCTGCCACCCTCCATGCATGGCAGCAGTTGGCCCAACCCCACCTGGGAGGTCTGCTGGACCACCGGCCTGGTGTGGTCACTAAGGGCTTCCGTACCTTAGAACACGACCAGGAACAGGAAGACTGGCACCTGGACCAGCCAGAGGAGGACGAGGCCTCAACTGACTCCTTCGCTGACCTGTCGGGAGAGAGTATGGCTTCCTCGGGCCAGCCACTTTCTTCCTCTCCTTCCTTTTCTCCCTCCGCCTGTTGCGACAAAAGTGGCGGCGGTGACGGTAGCCAATTACAAGCGTTGTATGGAGCAATGGGAGGGGTTATGGGAGCAATTAGAGGAAAAGATGGACACCACGTTCTAATCACGCCCCCTGCTTCCTCAAGCCCCTCACCTTCTCCTCCTCTCCCGTCGTCTTCCGAGATGAACGGGCAGGTGAACCTCAAGGAGCTCCAGGCCCTACAGCCTGGCACAGTGGACAGCATGCCTGGTGAGGGAGCCTCTTAGCTGGGGTCACAGCACTGCAACACTACCCCCCCCACCCCTTTCAACCCTGGAGCATGGGGGTGGGGGTCGGGGTTGAAGAGGGCGGGGGGGCATTCACTGGACATTTCACAACCCCAACGTTCCTTAGCCGTCCCATCCTGCACGATCACACTCACGTGCACACACCCGCACACCCACCCATCCCGCCACCAGACCTTGTGTGCAGCCGTCATACCCAGTCAAAGCAGAGTACTTGTTTTTTTTAATTTAATTTTTACTTTAGTTTACATCTTCCTGGTCTATCGCTGTCATTTATTCAAACTGTCTTATGATTTTCTTGCTTTATGTGCTGGGAAATGAAAAAAAGTTGATGATCAAATAACCAGTCATGTCAATCAAGAGATCATTGACTCTACCAATATTTGTTCTTTCTTGCTCTCTCTCTCTCTCTCTCTCTCTCTGCCGCTGTCTTTCTCCTCCTCACTGTCAGTCTCTCTCTTCTCTCCTCTCTTAAGTCTTCTGTCATTCCCAGCACATATCTCGTTGATTTAATATGCATGTCACATTTCCCTTCATATACATTGTCACATTTTTGCTTCGTTTCAACTGATCACACTCGATTTTTAGATCTTATGCCACCCCACACCTACAATATCAAATAACCCAAGAGTACTGATCTCTAAAGGCATGGAGTTAGGACCTATATAGTTGGTGTCCTGCAGAACCCTTTGTATTTTATTTTTTGCTGTAATTGACAGCCTTGTCTCCAACATATAGAAAATATATGAACTTGGCACTAAGCCACGCCATTAGTGATGGAAAATTATAAAAACACACATGTCAATGAGAAAATTAGCCAGTTTTTCTGGATTACAGGGGAAAAAATAGAGATATGAGGTTTCTTGAGGACACAGATGATATCTAATTATATACAGTATAATTAGTCAACTGTAGACTTGGAGCCTTTATACTGAAACACTAACCACACAAACACACATGCACGCACAGCAACAGTGTGTGTGTGCGTGCGTGTGCATACATCAGGTGTTATTACAGCAGCTGTCCAAGTCACATGACATCACATGGTTAGTTAATATTGGAGCTGGCCTAGTGGCTGAGGGCTCGGGTCACCTTCACACAGCGTTCGTCAGCGGTGCAAGTAATACATGAATCCTTTCCTTCAACTAAAAATGCCCTTACAGAATAAACAACTGAACTCAAAGTAAAAGTCAAGACAAAGCCCTGCATTAAAAATCCTACTGAAATAAACTTATGAAATAAAGTTCATATTAATAAAAAGTAAATATTGCCAATATTTAATTTATATTTAATAATCAGATGCTTTGTGACATGTTTACTTTTCACTGTTTGGCTGTTTTCAACCAACATATTTAAACCTCCACTTCCATTCAACCATCACTTCCTTATTCTTGAATCCTTTGTTTCTCCTCTTAAAGTACATGGTCAGCATTTTGAAGCAATGGAGATGAGTCATTTTGGGATCATCAATATAGTATATACTAACATGTTGTTACATTCAGTGTACAAAACATTTGAACACCTTCCAAATAATGAGGTGTAACCCCTTTAGTAGCATTCATGACTGAAGTGAATTAAATGGTTACAATCTCTGACCTGGATTCACCTGGTCAAGCTGTTTCACGTCCCTAATCTTTTGTAAACTCGTAAGTAAAAATTATGAAAATATGCTGTTGGTCATAACTGTTGGCAGATGACTCCTCTACGTTGCTTCAAAACATTGTCTGTGTATCGGTTTATTCCGCATGCACTCTGGGTGATAACGAGGCGGGGATCAGACTAGAAGTGTTACAACAAGACACAAGTCCAGAGCGCTGGCTAAGAAACAGACTACCTATCAATTGCTGCTGCACTACTATAGCAAACCCAGTATTGCTTGTTAGTTCAACTTAAAAGGCTTGCTTAGCCCGCATGGCCTCAAGATGTCACTGCTTTGGGTATTTACTTGCACACCAAATCTTGACAGCATACTGCGCAACAAAACACAGCGGGTCAAAAACAAGTTGTTGTGCTTCATCCTTGGGTATATGAATGTAAAGAAAGGCACTCACAAGGATGGATGATGGTTGTCCAGAGATGATGATGGCACGGGCCGCTAGATTTCCAGCAGTAGTGTCCCCTGAGCTCAGTTGTACAGCTGCTTCTTGCCCAGCTGGACAGTACGCTGTCAAGATTCACGGGTTTGTGATCGTGTTCAGAATCAAGATGTGTGCAAGTAAATCCAAGTGAAGGCTGTTGATACTAAAGCTAACGTTGCACATTGCACTGCTCCCAACACTGTAAGGGGCATTGATTGCACTCTGGGTTGATAGTATGATCACCGCCTATTTCTCCTTCTCTTGCTGAAGTCCAAATGTTTTATTGTTTGGTACCTTTTGTCTCATTACTAACAGTCTACCCGTCTCCCCTCTCTCTCCTCCAGTTAATTTCCCAGGCAAGTGTATGTCCCATACTAGCTCCACCTACACCTTCACCACCTGCAGGATCCTGCACCCCTCTGATCAACTGACTTCTGTGTCTCCCAGGTAAGAATACGTGTTAGATACCTGAATGCTGTATTTATTTTATTACTGTTATATTCTGCCTGGTATACATGTCCTGACAAGAGGGGGTGTAGTGTTCCTCTATGAACACGTGATGGTGGCAGTTGGTTTTTGTGTGTTTTTCTGCCTGGATACCCATAGATGTCATGATGTCTTTACCAAGTTGCACAATAAGAACACCACTGCTGAAATATTCATAGGATGAGTTTTATTATGTCTGTTTTTCATTGTAACAGTACAGTTAGTGGTTTGATAGTGTACTTGAAACTAGAAGGAGAAAATTCCCCTCTGGGTCGTTTATCGGGTTTCATGCAGGGCCACTTTCGCATTCTCCTGCTGACGTCCCTGCTGTCTGATTGGCCTTGGCAGATCATGTGATGAGGAAGAGGAAGTGGGCGTGTATCATGTGGTTGTGATGGCCGGCGTAGAGCAGGCCCACTGAGCGTGCCCCATGAGTATGATAGTGGGTGAGACTATGCATGGGGAGTGCCTTCCTGAAGTTTGTGGATGTGTGTAAGCAGGAATAACTTGAGGCATTTGCCCTAACTCCCTCCTCTACTGGTTCTTAGAAGATATGTGGGCAACTCTTTGAGGCAAAGAAGATAGTGGGACATAAGGAATATCAGTAACAGGATAAAATGCTGTTGGCTGTAATTGTACATCTAATTTGCCTCAAATGTTACCCGGTAACAAGGCCCTGACTAACATAATGACTCTAACTGAAGGGTTAAAGGGTTCCTCGTACAAATAATACGCTTACTATGTGTAACATTGTGTATAATGGCTGTAAACAGTGCCTGTTAACCTGGCTGCTCCATTTGAAGACAAGTATGCTGTAGACTTGGTTGGTTGTCTCTTTACCTGGTGTGGATTTCTAGATTTCTAATGAATTAAAATGTGTCTTGATGCAGACACGGATACGTCCTTGCACTAAACTAAACGTTAAGTAGCTAAATACTCGTGTAACTCGTGCATGATTTTTCAAGGGTATGTTTTGGAAACACGATGTCACTCATTTCTAACAAGAGATTCCACTCTCCAACATGGTTGACTTTAATCAGATGTGACTTGTTAACTAACTTCCTGTTTCTCTCCCTGATCTCCACCATGTCTTCCCTCCCCTTTTTCTCTCTCTTTCTTCCCTGCTCATCTCTCCCTCCCCCTCTCTCCCTCTCCAGCTCCGCAATGGCCTCTTGCCAGACCAGTGTTTGCGTCGGCACCACCACCCCCTCTGCCTCCCCCATAACCTTCTCCTCCCCCGCCACGCCCTCCTACACCCCCTGCTGCACCCCGCGCCGCCTCTCCCTCTCCCTCTCGCTGGCCGAGTCCTCCACCAACCTGAGGGACTCCACCAAGACCACCAGCACCTCCCTGGGCCTGGTGCACCTCCTCCTGGAGCGCGGCATCTCCGCCTCGGTGTACGACCCCTGGAGCTGGGACCGAGGAGCAGACGCCAGCGGGGCTTCGACGCCCCGGGAGCAGGAGGAGGAGGAGGAGGAGGAGGAGGAGGAGGAGGAGGAGGAGGAGGAGGAGGAGGACAGCCGCCGAGGATCGCTGACAGACGCACGGTGAGGTTGAAGACGGGCAGGCGGAGAGACAGGGCCGACACCCTCCTCCTCCCCTCCACCCCTCCCAACTCCCCCATGCGCCGCTCTCGCTCCAAATCCGCCTCCTCTCCCGCCGCCCCTCCCGTTTTCCAGTTCAGCCCTTCCCGCGACGACCCGCCGTACTACGACACCTTCCTGGCCTCCAAGCCGGCGCGTACCATTCTGAGGGAGGTGCTGGGGGAGGCGGAAAAGGAGCGGGGGGGGGGGTCAGGCGGACGGCGGCGAAAGCCAAGCGGAGGTGTTGAACCTGCGGCTCGTGGACAAGCTGAAGCGTTTCCGTACCCTCTCGCCTCTCGGGGCCTCGAATTCACCCGGGGGTGCTCTGCTAGCCCCGTTCGGCTCCCCCGGACTCGGGAGCGGCGCGCTGGGCGGGGGGCTCCCCGTTTTGAACGCGGGGCTCCGGAGGAATCGAAGCTACCCTGCGATGGTGGGGGCCAGTATGGCTATGAAGGACCCGGGAGGCCCCCACAGCACAGAGATACTCATACCGCATACGCTGCAAACTCCGCACACACAGCGCAGAACGCACGCGCCAGAAGTAGACAGAGCGCTCACCGCTCACGCACAGGACACGCCGCAGACGATACGCGCGCAGGAAACGGTCGTACCGCAGGCGATCCCGCGTGGACGCGCCGGCCCCGACGACCAAGCGTCGCTCAACGTTCTCCCTCGACAGACCGGCCGCAACGAAGACGAAATCGGGGCGCGAATAGGGAAGAGAGATTCAGCGTATTGGCACATAATACCACACACAAACACACACACACACACACACACACACACACAGATCACTACGGATTTACCCCTAGCCTTCATACAGACTGAAACCAACAACCCCTCCATCTAATCCATCATGAAGTGAATCAACCGGTGATGGACGAACCAGACCTGGCTCAGCGCTGACTGATACACTGTTATACTGATCTACTGTGTCAGGCCAGACTAATGGTGAAGGAGCATGCTGCCTTCCTCCGTGTCCGTTTGAGTTGTGTTTTGTATATATTGTACATACAATATACTGTATTATATATAGTATATTGTTAAAGGCCCAATCCGGAATATTGAGTACAGAGCGAACATTTCAATCTCCTTTCAATTTGACCACTAAACATGAGTTTTAAGCGCTAAATGGGTTGTGTTTTGCGCCGTTTTTAATCATGGGAGTTAAATGGAACGTGTAATGCAATTTATTTCCCACCAGCAAGTCTTTTTCCCTGTGTGTGTAATTTATAGTTGATATGCTCAAAAACAAAAATCTGGATTGGGGTTTTAATCTGACTGAATGTTCTAATGTGCCTATAAACAGCCAACATACTGTAGCTCATTGGATTATGGGTTTGTGTGATTGTTTTATTTTTAAACAGAAGTAGAGAGTGACAGGAAGGACGGTAGAGCGTCTTCATGAACCACCTCCCTTTTCTCTTGTTCTTCTGCTTTCTCATTGTCTCTGTTCTTCTAACTACTATTTCTTCTGTCTTCCTGGTTCTCCGATCATGTCCCCTACTGAGTTTGGGTGAAGCGTCCCCTCCTTTGAGAATCAGTAGGGATTATGTAGCACATGGACAGTAATACACAGGAGAGACGTCTAGACAGACTGACAGACGCCCGTTTAAAGCACTTTGACTACCGACAAACTCGGAGTGACATTCAGAAGACGAGCTGAAACCTTTTATCTCTTTGGTGAGCGTCGCTCCTTCTCCTCCCCTGTAGGTCTGCAGCACTGTCATGTCTGTCCTCATGCAGCCAGTATAAAGCAGCTGGGAAGAGGAGGTGGAGGCATCTAGGCATCTAGTTGGTCGTGAGGGTGCAAGACTGAGGCGTGCCATGGATACAAACATCCTTAATCCCAAAAAAAAAAAAAAAAACTTTGGTTCACCTTTACTTGCACCACTTTGTGTCTCTTATTGCACTGACATCACGAGTGGTGACGTCAAGAGAAGGTGAACAGAAGTCTGAATCAGCCACTGCTGCTCCCCCAGAGCTGTCACTCAAAACCAAAGTTATGTCCAAATGAGGAGTGGGAGGGACCAGGATTGACACGGGGGGGGGGGGGGGGCAGTCGTGTGGCTGAAAAAAGAAAACACTAATCTGATTCTGAATGTCATTATGAAAGCAGTGGATTTAAATAAGAGATGAAATGTTGGTTTATTGACACCGTTATTGACTGCGCTTATGTGAATGAAGGAATATAGTAAGAGAATGAGCTTTTATCTGTACACCCGTTTGTCACCAAAGAGAAATTTTACTGTTTCACTGACTGACTGACTGACTGACAGTGAATGAATAGACTGAATGGCTGGTCCTGATGCTGTTGAAATCCCTAATCATGTAGGGGTTTAATGCTGTGGGAGATTAATAACCATACGTTTATTTCACATCTTTGGATCATGAGAAGCACACTAACGGCTGAAAGTCCTGTTCTATTTGTTTGAAGGAAGTTGCTTCAAGACTTTATCCGTTACCTTTGAATGGGCATTTAAAATGACATTGTTTTCCCATTGGGTAGTTTATGTTATGGGGATGAAAACATTAACATTTCTTATTGAAACAATGGGTACAGTTAACCGTAAGCTTACCTTTATTCTGCCCATTACCTTGTGGCAATTGCACATCGTGGAGATAAAAGTCAGACAAAAATTTAGTATCACGCCAAGTGCTAAGATGGAAGAAGCGAGGGGTTGGTGTGTGTGTGTGTGTGTGTGTGTGTGGGTGGGTGGTTGTGGGTGCTCCTTTTCCTGTTTGTCACTTGAATCATCTGAATGTAGGCTATTACAAACAATATTTCTGCTGTATGTCCATATATATGTGTATATTAATTTAAATGATTAGTTCTGCTGTGTGTTGACCCTCAAGGGGAATTATTAATACATTGTAAATGGTAAGTATGCAACGCAATTAGTCATGCTAACTTTTTTTTAAATAAACTGTAAAAATAGAAAAAAAAAGTCAGGATATTCTGTCACCTATACTGAGAAAGGAGGGAAAGAGAAACTGTTCTGTTCAGGGATTTAAAGTGCTCTATTCTACAGAACAGGCTGTCAATAAATTATTGATACTGAAAGACGTTCTGTCTGTCTTCTTTAGCACGGTATAATGTGCTTAAATAATAGTATTTACTGTGTAAACAGGATAGGATTGATCCTGCCTCTTCACAGGCCTCTTCAGGCCCTTCTGCTCTAAGGGTCTGGGCCGGCTGTCCTGGTTGTCACCCCCTGATGGGACGTGTCCACTCTCAACCTCTTTCTTCAAGCATCCAAACCGGATTTCTATCTGAATGTTCACCCTAGGTGTAATAGTTAATTCAACTACTTGTTATGTACTGGTGTTCTGATATAGACCCAAGACCCAAAACTCCTCCTCTATATCGCTGAACTTTGCTGTTTAACACCCCATCCTTTTGTAAATCTTAGCATTGATCTGTCCATCTTTTTCTCTTGGACTTGCTCATCAGTAGCTTGCGCAACTATTCAATTCACAAATGTATTCTATTGTTTGCGCTTATTCTAAGTTGCTCTGAATAACAGCATCTACATGCCTAAAATGTAAGGATTGCAGTTTTCTAAGGGAACGTTTAGCTCACCAAGAACCACTAAAGAACCCTCTATAGCAGTGGTCCTCAAATCCGGGCTTTGGGATCCAGAGTACTGCTGGATTTCTATTCTGCCAGGTAGTTTCCATTCTAGCTGTCTAATCAGGGATTGATTAAGACGTGGGATGCCAGGTGCATGCAATTAACTTCCTGGTAGGAGAGAAAACCAGCAGTACTCTGGACCCCGAGGTCCGGATTTGAGGAACTCTACTTTTCTCTGTGAGTAATGCGGTTACAGCTTTAGTCCACAGGGCGGCAGTGTGTCTCAGAGGAGAGACTTCACAGGTGGTAGTAAAGACAAGTAAGCCTTGGAAGGAAAACAAACCAACATTGGAAGATTAAGGAACGATCACCAACTCTGGACCCGTATGTACTGCTGCAGGCATGGGATCGAATCCTGCCAGAACTTTGTCTTGTGCGTCTCCCATGTTTACCCCGTGGCCCTCTCAGCTTTCCCACCATCTGTCTCAATAAAGAAAACCCTACATGGAGTGTACTGCGCACTCTCCTTTTTGAGAACAGATAAATACACTTTGACTCTGTTAGTCCGTTAGCCATCTTGGTGGAGAGCTAGACTGACCCTTATTGTCTGGTACATCTCTGAACAAATTCTACTTAATCAGTTATGAACAGAAGATGGAGAGGAGGACCACAGGTTGATTTTCAAAGGAAAGTTCCACCCTTGGATACTCTTACACTGTTAGATATCATCAATCTGTGATGTTCAGTGTATACCAGGAGTTATTTTGTGATGAAGTGTTGTAATTTAGTTTTTATTGCATCCAATTTCCTGCAACCTGCCTCGTCTACTCGACTTTTTTACATTTCCCAGAATGACTTTTGACATCCCTCAGAGAATTTGCCTCAACTTGTTTTATTAGCAATAGAGATATTGAAGGCAAGAAGAGAGTGAGACTTTCCAGCAAACTCAAACACAGCATGTCTTGTTCTCTTGTCTGTTGAGGCTACTGGCAGTGGAGAAATTGGTGCCACTTTCTCTCCCATGATGGATTTGTCTCTGTGCGATTGTTGAATGTCAGTGCAAAGAGGCAAGTCTAGAAAGACGTCCTTTTCTTTGAGTGACTGACACCAAAATCTGACGCTGTTGATGTTTTAGATTGCTGAAGAATGTTCTCCTATTAAGCTCCATTGTAGCTGCACTGGAAATATCTCAGCGTGACATCATGTCGTCTACCTTTGGCCACTTATCTGCAGGAATAAGAAAATACAAAGTACATCGGCAATAGTGGATTTTTCCTTTAAGCCTTGGGACAACTTAATATCTGAAAGGTGTTCCCAATGTGTATCGCTCACTGTTTTGACAGGCCCAGACACGTTAAGCATCTATTTGAGTAGAGAGAGATTTATCGTCAGGAAACTGTTCTGTCTTTCTTCACGATAGACTCTTCAGTCCGAGTTTCTGAGGCCGGAAAAGAGAGAGACGAAGTGAAAGAAGACGAACAAAAAGATTTTTAAAGAGATTTCTAAAGGAGAGGCCCAGGCCAAAGATGACGATGGTGGTGAAGAAGAGGGGGATGATGATGGGAATGAAGAGCGAGAGAGAGAGGCGGGATGACAGATGGATAGGCAGCACCAGATCGTTGTGAAATGGTTTTAGATGCTTAGTGGATGACTGGCAGGTCTGTGTGGTCCCTCAGGGGAAATGAGAACATTCTGTAGGGCTGAGTCAGCCAAGAGAGGCAAGTATGTCTGTCTGGTAATGTTATTTCTGTGTGTGTGTCTGTCTGTCTGCAGGTGTCTGTCTAATCTCCCATATATCTTTGTCATCTGTGTAGGTAGTAATCAGATAGGAGCACAAGAACAGAGGACTTTGAAGATTGAAATGGTGTATCATCTCTAGATAGTTTCAAAGACATAAATAATTAAATTCTTTGTCCAATTACTGCAATTTGAGCAGACCTCTTAGAAAATCCATGATGTGAAATCCCTCTGCTGCAACAGAGACAGAGGACTGCATCATCTCACATGAAAGCTTAAGCCCTTCTGCATCAACCTTGTGGAAATGTTTTTGCCTCTTGGCCCCATTGGGAATACTGGTTTCTGTCTCATGGTTTTCTCCTGAACATCCCAGCAGGAAACTTCAGAAACGGCAATGCACCACCAGAGCCTGTGGTCGCCCCCATGCGGATGCCACTGTGACTGCCAACAGCAAGGCTGACTTGAATGACAAGCCATTGCATCCACCAACTCTACTGGCTAGAGCTGTGTGTGTGTGTGTGTGTGTGTGTGCCAGCCCCCAAAGGTGAGGGGAGCCAAGGCCTCTCTCCTGTTGATGTATACAGCTGCAGTTCTGGAGTCCGAAAATGTCTCATTTGACAGGACTCCAGCTCTTCTTCCCTCAAGGTGCAGGCTCAGGTCCTGAATGTGCTCCAGGTACATGTGGTGGTGGCACCATCTGAGCACAAAGCAGCAAAAACCTCTGGGTAATAGGATCGTTAGCCTCTGCTGCTGCGAGGGGCCAGGACTGCCACATCCCTACCTGAACGTGTAGAAAAGTGAGGAAATTCTAGGGAGAAGCAACTGAGGTAAGTCTGGGTTACCATAAGGCTACCGCTACTTGAGTTGCTGCCTGAGTGTGCGTACGCCAACACAAGATCACTCAGCGACTCTTGGGCAGGAAGTAATCAGAAGCAGCATGGACAGCAGGTCCCCTTCAACAATGAGATGTGTGTGATCATGCCCTGAAGAGTTTCAGATTAAGAGGTTACACCCCAGGTTACACCCCAGCATGTTCCATGATGTCGGCCATCAAATCCAGACCTTAAAATCTTATACAACGGTGAAGCCCAAGTGGCTGCAGACATCCTTCAACCAAGCCACTTTACACAGTGACCAGAATGTGACCATTCAGCTTGAGAAATGGGCCCATATAATACCGGGAGACTCAATTCCCTTTGCAAAATAGTCTCTAGAAATAAATATTCTGATAGCACAGTTGGGTGAAAAGGGTCATTCAACCTCCTCTGCTCTTCTGACAAGAGGAGAGGAGAAATGCATCCAAGTCGAAGGAGAGTGCTCTGTAAGAGAATATATTTTACTGGGACCAGTAGCAGGGTTGTGTTGTATGACAAGTTCACTGGATCCGACGGTTTCCGAGTTTGTAGGAAATGTGTACTCTCATGAATTGAATAAACGTGTCCCTAGGGAGTTACCATCCATATCCACGTGGCAGAGTGAGGTAGCTCCCAGGTACACCTTGAGGGAGGAATATGACACGCCTTGCTCAACCAGATCCTGTAGGGAGAATATCCAGCATTCATGTTTGGAGAGGAATGACATGGATGGGTATTTTGTCTTTTCAAGGGGCATATTGTACATGTTGTTTTTGTATCTTATTGTGTATTGGGTGAAAAACACACTTCAAGTTAATTCATTTGATTTGATTAGCTTTGCCTTGTTTTCTGTGGATGGCCACTTCACACCTACCACTCCCATCTGTGAAAGCCTGTCCATTCAGCAGGGTAGCGATACAGCAAGGTCATTTGATTGAACTTTACCATTCCCTCGTCACTGGGCAAACTTGTGATTGCCTAATCCACTCATGTTGAAAATCCACTCCACAGAGAAGAGTATTTTGTTTTTTCCCAACTTGCTGGGAACTGTGAAATGAGCCTTAGGGAATTCACCTGATCGATTTTCTCACACACACACACACACACACACACACACACACACACACACACACACACACACACACACACACACACACACACACACACACACACACACACACACACACACACACACACACACACACACACACACACACACACACACACACACACACACACACACACACACACACACACACTCACATACACACCAGCTGTAGGGTGTTAAAGTGCTGTCCATTAGGGTGTAAAGTTTTCTAGTAAACGCACGTCCTCTGGAAAACAGGAAGTAATAAATATGTTCCCACCAATTATCTTCCCTCTCACAACGTAGAGGTTGTAAAGTACAGGTTGTGTCTTTGAGGTGATATTAATGATTGACTGCGGGTGTGTAGCATATCATTTATTCATGCCTGCAGCTGAGTCACTGAGAAATTATGTTAATAAAAAATGATTATGTTGTCACACCATAGTTCGGTATTTGTTAGTAATTACTTACTAAAATTATATGATCAGGAGAAAATATGGGAATATGGGCTATAGGAACTAATAGCTTAACACACGGTTAGCTTATTATTAAGTGTTTAGGTTTATAGTAATGAAAATATCAACCTGGCTTGGTGAATTCATTCTCAAGCATCTGACTAAACTACCACTACACACACACACACACACACACACACACACACACACACACACACACACACACACACACACACACACACACATCTAGGCCTTTAGTAATTCCTATGCGTTGCTACAGATGAGCCCACATGCATCTTGGGAGTTGGAGTTTTGTAGCTGGGTTTATATAACACTCTACTCAATAATATTTAGGTTTTTGGGAATCTCTGTGACTTTAGAAACAACTAAAACCTGTAAAACATTTGTGCATGTGTGTGCGGTAGAGAGAGAGAGAGAGAGAGAGAGAGAGAGAGAGAGAGAGAGAGAGAGAGAGAGAGAGAGAGAGAGAGAGAGAGAGAGAGAGAGAGAGAGAGAGAGAGAGAGAGAGAGAGAGAGAGAGAGAGAGAGAGAGAGAGAGAGAGAGAGAGAGAGAGAGAGAGAGAGAGAGAGAGAGAGAGCCCTCTAAGCACTTGTCAACCCAGCAGCTGAATGTGACACCCCTGCTGCATGATCGCTGTCCTACGATCAACAAAGTCACTTTACACAGTGGAAAGTGATCAGTCAAATATAGATTACAGGGACAATTTTTTGTAGAGTGACCAACAGAGTTTTCTCATTTACCACACATTCCCCTTTTCAATTTCAGGCAATTCATTGGTCTGGTTCAAGCTGCTTTTGAAGAGGCAGCTAGAGCATGCAGGCATCAAGCACTCGGACCATGAGAAATATGGGCCGAATGCTTCTAGCTTTTATATACGTAAAGCAACTCTTTCCTACTAGGATGGAGTGGATGGAACAACATAGGCTGAGGACTGAAATATCATCGGTCCAGGTGACAATCAGACTGCAAACAAAGCAGCACCCAGGACAGCTGGGCCAGTCAGGTTATTCTAACTTGGTGATATATGATATATGATATATGATATATGAGATGATTTTGTTTGCAATAAGAAATAATTGTGTGCATTCACATGTACACTAATATCCTGCTTTCATTCAGCATATGAGGACGTATATTATTCTGTATAACAAAACACAAGCTATTATCTGGGATACTTGTTATCTGGAATTCTCTCTAACTGTAATATTGAGATTTCTTCAGACAACATTAGCATAAGACAACTGCCTCCTATTTATCTGTGGTTGTTTATTGCAGCAACAACATCCTTCATGTGATTAGCAGCGTCTCCTGAAGGAACAACAAAATGAGAGTTGATATCTTCCACCACTGTGGTCTGTATCTCTCCTCTCCTCTCCTTCTTCCTCGCTCCAGTCATTACACTTTCATCGTGACATTTTTTAACAGTAACAATATTTACATTACATTATTCAAATTTGCAGCACGGCAAATTGAATCCAATAAACTAGAATTGCTTTTCTGCCTGGGTCCCAAACATCAGCGCTGCCTGACGCCAGAAGCCTTTGTTCAATCTTCTTCATTGACAATTTGGGTGAAAAGCCTGAATCCTAATTTGAACGACGACTACCTGACTGCTTAACAATAGAGTTGAAATGTGGTGGAAATCGGCTAAACAAAAAGAACCAGTGTGTGGTTGGTGTCTACCACAACCAGAAGAAACTTTTCTACTCAGAGTGAATAATAACATTAGATTATATATGGCAGAAAAGAATCAGAATCATAATAATAATAAATTCAGCTGAATGTGAGCAGAAGGGGATGGAAAGGGCACTTCCTGGTATAGCATAGTAATGTCTTTGCTGCAGTGGAATTTTAATAAAGTTGTCATTCAAATGAACATTTTTCTATGTGTAGACTGAGAAGGTTGGAGGACGTTTGTTATCTTATGCTCCCAACCAATACTTTCATGACATTATCAATTTTTTTTAAACTAAATGAGTTCTCCAGAAAAAAAAGATTTTAAAAAGAAGACTTTAAGACACAATCACATGCCCTGATTATTGTTTTTCATATCAGGCTACTTCTGAGTATTGATCAGTCTCCATCCAGTCACCGTTTGTATGTTGTTTGTTTGTTGTTTGTTTATTTGTTTGTTCATCCATTACGCGTACTATCTCAGACATCACTGATCCTATTTTGATGCAACTTTCTACAGTGTCCCGGCATGTATAAAATTACAAAGTGTGCCTGATAAAGTGTGAACTGATATAAAATTTGTTGCATGCGTCTGGCTTATCTTTGCTCTAAACAATTGTCTCTAGAAGAACAGAACAGAACCTGCCATTTGCCAAGAACTGTTTTCCTCAATTCTTTGACCTAACAACACCAAACATACTACATAACCTGAGGAGACACACCTTTACTACGTATACTCTTTACTCAGTACAATATATATATATAGATAAACCATATCCAGTCTACTCCGTTTAGTTCTTTGCGGGGTAGTTTCATCTCAAGGCGTTCTGGAGTCGCTCTGCCGGAAAAAACGGGAATGATGTAAAATTCCTATTGAAATGGGTCGTCGCTTCCTGTTGTTGAATAAGTCATTTTGCTTCTCTCGGGACATCATTATTCATGGCTTGGTGGAATCTGCTGAGACTCTTACATGCTCGCTCTCTCTCTCTCTCTCTCTCTCTCTCTCTCTCTCTCTCTCTCTCTCTCTCTCTCTCTCTCTCTCTCTCTCTCTCTCTCTCTCTCTCTCTCTCTCTCTCTCTCTCTCTCTCTCTCTCTCTCTCTCTCTCTCTCTCTCTCTCTCTCTCTCTCTCTCTCTCTCTCTCTCTCTCTCTCTCTCTCTCTCTCTCTCTCTCTCTCTCTCTCTCTCTCTCTCTCTCTCTCTCTCTCTCTCTCTCTCTCACACACACAGATGAAGTTTGTCATAGATAAATAACTTGGCTTGCATTAAAACATCAACTATTATAGTGTTACAGTAGTTACATGTGAAAAATTTAAAAGTAAAATAGTCCTGATGTTATGAGGTCCAAAGAGTATTTTTTGTCATTTTTGTTTTATTAAATAGCACACAGTGGAAGAATTTGAACAATGTGGGAGAAAGAGAGAGATGATGATATGTAACAATTACGAGCTGGATTCTGACCCATAATATTGTCAGTTGTACTTTAGGCTAACAGGATGTAAAAGTGGTATTTGTAGGTGTGGTGAGGTTTTTACATTGATTTCTAACAGCGATGACATTTCCTGTAATGCCTGGGCTCTCCTCGCTATATATAGACGTTTCTGGCTTGTATCACTTGCGTCATCACAGAGGGATTCAGAGCGGGTTGACTTGACATGGAGAAGGAGATGGCTCTTGAATGTGTGTGTGTGTGTGTGTGTGTGTGTTTTGGGAATGTGTTTATGTTTGTTAGCATCAACCTGTAGCCCTGAAATAATCTCCTCTGTCTTGGTATGGAGTTACACTACCAAAGTTTCACCACATTAATGCGTGGCAACAGAGTTTAGTGGAATTTGCAGCTGTACGTAATTAGTTAATTAGAGTATCATCAGCAAATTGTTCACAGAAAAACACGAGATCCTGAATGCACTTGAGTTCTATGGTGACTTTTTCAGTGGTATCACCTGACCGAAGATTCAATCACCATAATAACTGGAATTACCAAAAGATAGGATCAACTATTTCACTAATGCTGCACCTGCTGCTTAGTGCTTTAATTCTCTAAAAGTCTAGTGAAAACAAGTTTAAGTTTGCAGCACAATGAAGCACTAATAGACCGACGGGACAATTTATTTTTTCATACTGCAAGTAAAATCATTTGGAGTGAATGGTGAGTGAATATTCACTCAATACTCAGCTCTCTCTCAACATCGTCTTAGCTTATTAGCTACCTAGCTAGCAAAAACATTTGTGAGCAACACCTTCAAAATGTAACCCGTAGTATACGCTCAAATCACAATGGGCTCCTCTTGTTCCCATAGCCAAGGATGATCATTAATCATCGATGAAAATACTGATTTGTTAATCAGAGTTTGAAATGAAACCGCAACACAGTTAAAATTTAAACAGTTACAATAAAGAAGTCCTACATTCACCATAAACTCTTAATTTGCTTATTGGTGCAACCCACTTTTATCTTACTCACCCTGCCTGCCTCCCTCCTTTCTGTCTCTATGTATTGCTCTCTCCCTGTCCCCACCCCCTTCCATACACACACACACACACACACACACACACACACACACACACACACACACACACACATTGACTCAACTATGTCGTCGGTCTGTGTCGGTTATGACGGCAGGGCTGCCAGTCCCTGTGGTTGTCATGTTACAGCAAGTCTGACATGACAACAATACAACAACAATAGATTTGCCAACACTACCCACCAGTGTATAGGACCAATGCAGAAGTGAAATCAGCTTACTGTAGTCTGACTAGAGTGTTTATATAAGATAAGAGTCTTAGAATTAACAGGGACACAAGTCTGGTATGGCGTCATGAGACTGGAGTCTTCAGTCAGTGATTCACAGGCAACTTTGTAGCTTACGTTGATGGATAAGAGCAATTTTGAGCTTTGATCTTCAGGGGGTCAGGTCCTTGACCCCTGGGTAAGAAAAAAACTATAACCTAAAGACGTGCGAGTGTAATTTGATTTAAATGTTAAGCACATTACAGCTGAGGAAATTACAAGAAATTAGTTCAACTTTATAATTTAATCTCAATTAGTGGAATATCCTTTTAACTTTGTTTAAGTTACTTTTCATAGATTTCATAGAGACTCCATGATCAGACCCTCAAGACCTTGAAGAACCTTATTTGTATAGCACTTAATCACAGTTACAGTCTCGAAGGGCTTCACTTCACTTAACGCCCACAGTATGAAAACAATAAATGAATGACGACTCGACACCCCCTCAAGCTTTGACCCTCACTGAGGAAAAGGAAAAACTCACACAGAAACATAATCAAGTGATTTGGTATTAATAATTGTGATATCATGCAAAGACAAACCTTAAACCCTCTGAATGGCCCGTGTCTCTAGTTGTGGGTGTGAAGCTTCAAGAAGCTGTGATCGTCCTACAGGGCACAGTAGATCACATTAGACAGTAATGCAAAACTGGTGCCTCCATTTAGAAAGGGCTGCTAAGACCACTTACACCAGCACACATTAATGCAAATGGATTCTTTGGAGCCACAACAGTCTAAAGCTTCCAACCAAGACCTGTTTAGAATTGCATGAGTGCAATTAAGTCCCACAGCTCAGTATTCTGTGATCTATCAATCAGTAATGGATCCGTGTTTGAAATGTAATATAGTATGTCTATACAGTAGACATATGTAATACCGAGATCTTAAATTTCTAACAAAAACATTTTGTACTTCAAAATCGAAATAAAGCAAGACATGAGAATACTGGGCGGGTTTCCAGCAAACAATATACATGATGAGCTTTTTGTTTTAGCCGAGTGAAAATTAGCTGCCTTTTTTATGGTCTGCTAGACAAATAATGCCTCCAACATTAACTGGATGTTTACTTTTTCTTTATCCTACAACTCAGTGTGACAACTGCATTTTATATCTTCGAAACACCCTGCCTCGGCTCTCTCTTAACATTCCCCATCTGTATCCCCAACCCGATAAGACACATATTTGAGAACACTTCACATCACGTCATCTTTATTATAGTCATAGCAATGTACTAGACAAGCCTAGACTGAACAGACCTCAATGTTTGAAGTTTAGCTGAGAAAGAATTTGCAAAAATGTTTCATGTTTTTCTTGTTCATTTTCCGTGAACTTTACTGGAAACTTCTACCGCTAACAATATTCAGAAATGCGTGTTGATCGACATACACTGGCCCTGAAGATTTAATTCTGCATGACTGTATTCTCTTGCAGAAGGATTATCAAGTGGAAAATTAATGTTCTGTCTGTTTGATTAGTCAACATAATCCAATTACTATTAAAGCACAAATGAAACGTGGACAAGTGATTTTCTGGATATCAGCCTAGTGTGGCTTTCTAATAACACTGTGGCGCCAGCAGCCAATGAAATCTCTCTTTGTGTCCATTAATAGTCCGTTAATGTGGCCATTTTATTTTATATGACCAACTTGACCAAGCCAAGGCATACACACTCACATAAATTAGCATGGCTGCTGTCAAGATTTCATGTGATAATAATGGAGGGTTGTTGGTCTTCTTATCTGTGCGCTTTGGAAACAGCTGGATTCTGCCGATTCGTCTGCTTTATGATACCACATTAGAGCTACATCTTCCTGTTTGTGTGTGTGTGTGTGTGTATGCACATGAATATATGTGCATGCATGCATATGTGTGTGTGTGTGTGTGTGTGTGTTTTATTGCTCCTATCTCCTGTGGTTATATCTCTAATGCCTGTGGTTGCTTGTAATGGTCAACAAGGGAGGAGATGGAAGAAGTGCAGATAAGTGGAGGAGAAACGAATGGAAGGGAGATGGAGAGAAATGAAAGGAGAGAGACATTGACTGAAGACAGTGTGTGCATGTGTGTGTGCATGTGTGTGTGTGTTTTGTCTGGAGTGAATCACATTTCAGGCCTGCTAAATAATATTTCTACATTTAGCTGTGCAGAACACATATACGACTGACCGATCGAATCATCTCATTCTGATAGGCAACCACTCTCTGTCTTATTTTTAGCGGGAGATGCAGGTAACCTACACAGAGAGCAAGAGCTTTTGACACACAGGTATAAACCAACGTTAACTAGACCAGGTTGAAACCATAACAGAACAATAAAAAACATAAATGGTTCTCATTTATCTCATCTTACTGGTAATGTGTCCACAGTTGAAGCTAAATATGTGTAGGCAAGCTGAACCTTAGCAGCTGCAGGATTTCACTTAAGAAAATAATAGAACAACTTGAACAACATTCAACAAACAAGCAAAGAAGAAAAGATTTTTGATAAAACTGATGTATTTATCCCAGGGTGGAATTTTCCTTGAAACTCTTGAGTATATATTCAAAGTCCTAGCAGTGGATCATCGGCCATGCCCAGTAATAAACACAGAATTATTTTCCCCATTTCATAAAATGATGTTAAAGTGTGGCTCTGTGTCTTTGTGTGTGTATGTGTGTGTGTGAGTGTGTGTCCCAGGCACTAGCTGCAAGGCCTTATACAGTGATTGTACTAGTGAAAGCTAGAGCCAGTATTGAACTATTTTCATGATGACTCTTGACACTGTAATCAACAGCAGCAGGATCCTCAACTCTAATGTAGAGCGGCATTCTCATTAGAAACATCAGCAGTGCAACTATAGATGTTTATAGATATAGATGCAACTATAGCAATATGAAACCAATATTCTGCCACTAACATAAAGCCAACTGCTAAAAGAAACACGCCTCTCTCTCCGGCAAGCATTTTAAAATTAGAAGGGTTGCACTCCAAAATGTTGTATGTCAATTTAGGAAAACCAAGTGCTGAATGTTTAGAGCTCACTATTTTAAAAAGTAAATTCAAAGATATGAGGACAGCTCAAAATGTCATCTTTCCTGTCAGTTTCCATCGTTTACTGTCTAACAGAGCCAAACAAAAGTGTGTAAATGTGTGCGTGAGTGTGTGTGGTACCCCCGCTTAAGTGTGACAGCTTCATAATGAGAAGCATGACATCATCAGTGACCCAGGTCCATAAGCGCCACGCTGACGCCAACACGCTGACACCCAGGGCCCACATAGACATAACACATTATCATCGGACACACACAGGCTGGGGGCACGTTGCGGCCACTTCATTGTTTTGTGTGTGGCCACTTGACTTTTCGTTGATGAGTGTTATTTAGTATGCACAGGCACACTGATGGTATCTAGAGTGTGCTCTCCTCTATCTGTCTGTCTGTCTGTCTGACTGTCTGACTCCTTCCCTCCCTACTCATAGGCCATGAAGTAGCTTCAAACCCTCAACCTGCTTGGTCTGTGCCTCAGTCCTGCGTATCCAATGAGTGCCCTGTTGTACTTACCACACCTGGTATAATTCTCATAGGCTCCAACTGTAAATACTTTAATAAGCTACCATTTTTTTTTTTTTTTATTAAAAACACCTACATGGTCCAGATGACAGAGCCTCATGGTTTTTACTCTAGATTATTCCAAACAAGTCCTCAGTGTAATGTTTGCTTGGCTGGCTATACTGCTATTATAAAATAAGTGACTTCTGCTTTAACTCCCTGTTTCATACTAGCAACAGAGCATAGTATTTTTTAACCTTGAGAGTTCGGGTAAATCATTAATAATAATTAATAAATCAATCTTTTTACATTGGCACATGTCTTAAAGATTACGCAAAGTACATGGTTTAACAGGTACATACCAAGGATGGGTTCAATTCAGCAAGTAGATTTTTTTCAAAAGTCAGATATTGAAAAAAACATTTGGCCTGAGAAAGTCATCATATCCACTCTGTGAAGAAACAACTGAGAAGGAAAGCTCATAATCAGTTGCTATTTACAACCAGTATATGCAAGTCCAGAGAAGGAAGACACTGGAGCTTCTGTTGCAGCAACAACTAGATTGGTCTCCAATGTGTCCATCTGTGCTGTATTAGGTATCGTTAAGGACATTTTTACAGTAGAGTTAGCTATTTTGCGTTAAGTCGAGGCAGTCAGTGTTATATTAAGGCCTCATACACTTTAATATGCTTTGAGAGCTGTAGTGCTCTACAACTGTTAAATTCACATTTCCAGTGGTTGTGCAAATATTTTATTTGAACCTCCGAGAATCCAGTTTTGAATGGTTTGAAAACTATCAGTAGGTATGGTTCACAACAATAGACTATTTGGATGGGAGTATATAAGAGGGGGTATAAGATGTGTACCCTATCAACATATTTTCCCTGTCACCATTGTCCATGGCAACGCTGTGAGCATTTTGATGTGTACGGTCACTTGATAGTTGTAAAACTCACCAAACTAAAAGCCTAACAAACAGATAAACTACACATAGGTATACACTCTAAGACAGTATAATATTGATTTGGCTCTGTACTAGGTATCCCATATAGACATATGATAGATACACAGCATTTTTCATAATCCAGTCAGTAGGTAGAGACAGTATTGATTTCTCTGTACTGGGTCAGTCTCTCTAATGAATTGTTCCACAGTGCTGTATTGACTTACAAAGTGCTGCATGTGGATATAATTAAGACCTCGTTTCCTGCTGAGGTAGCCAAAACAGTATGGTGCCAAATAAATTGCAAATGAGTTGCAAATAATTGTAATTGTGTGTTTGGAGCACGTTTAAGGTGGGGTTTACTGGGGAAATTCAGGTAAACTATCAATCACAGAAAAATATACTAAATTGCCTTTAAAAAACGTTTCTGTGATTGTTGGCACAATTGCCCATTTCCTCCAAATGTTGTGCCACCATTAAAGCCTTGCCAAGCAGTGCTACAGGCCTAAAACGAATGGTTTTATACATTTTGTAAAACCCAAATTTTACGTCTCTTTCTTTTTTATTTCCTTTTGTCTTATCTCATCCTGTTTTATTCATTTTCACTTGATAGGTTGATTAGATTTATAATATGTTTTATAAGAAGACACATGCAATCTAGTATTGATTTTACTGCTGGGGTTATCATTAATAAAACGTTCAACACAGTGTTAAACATGATGTATGATACCACCTGTGCTACACCACTAATGACCCTTACCCATAATGCTGCTCAGCATTCTTACAGGAAGCCATTATGGTAATAATCAAATAATCATAGGGGACGGCAGGTAGTGGTGTGTGTGTGTGTGTGTGTGTGTGTGTGTGTGTGTGTGTGTGTGTGTGTGTGTGTGTGTGTGTGTGTGTGTGTGTGTGTGTGTGCGTGCGTGCGTGCGTGTGTGTGTGTGTGTGCACTCCCATTAATGCAAAGGTCTGTTTCTGTCAACAGTGCTGTACTTAGGATTATGAATGGAGCTCATTATTGATAAAGGGCAAGAAAACACACACACCTAGGCCAGGAGACAGACAGACAGACACATAAATACATACATACATACATACATACATACATACATACATACATGCATACATATGTAGAGACAAACAGACAGACAGACAGACAGACAGACAGACAGACTACAGATATAGTTTTTTCCTAGTCAGTGACTAATGGAAACAAATAGTGACTAATTAGTCACAATAAACACTACGCTACAAAGAGTGACTAATTAGTCACTGTGTGCAACTGGATTTTTTGTGTGCGTGTGTGTGTTAGTGCTCTCTTTTGGAGCCTGGTACATACGAGGCTCCTGGCTGTATTTGCTGACCAACAGAAGAGATATTGATTATTATTTGATGTTTCCCATGCCATGTTTTTTTTTCATTTCCTGATTGAACAATATTCCCCAGGATTTAGTGCCAAAATGATGTTGGGGTTCCACTGACAATATCAAATCATACTCATACTGGAAACTGGACAAGCTTGTGTTGATATTGGTGGAAGCACCATCAATAACGTTGGAGGACACGCCTGAGTTGAATGTATTTGTCTTTAATGGGCCCCAAATCCTGGAAAAAGCAGTTGCCGCCAAACTCCAGCAACACATGTCCAACCTTCAATCTGGTTTTAGAGCCCACCATAGCACAGAAACCGCACTCATCAAGATCACCAATGACCTCCTCATCGTTGCTGACTCCGGCCACATCAATATCCTCATTCTCCTTGACCCCCTTGACCTCTGCATTTGACACAGTCTGCCACACCATCCTGCTGGACCGCATGTCTGATTATCTGGGCCTCACTCTCTTGGTTCCGATCATATCTCTAGGACAGGAAACAGTTTGTCACCATTGGCAGCTCCAGATCCCCGCCGGCCCCAGTCAATCAAGGCGTTCCCCAAGGCTCTGGGCTCGGACCACTTTTATTCACCATCTACATGCTCCCCCTTGTCCAGATCATCTGCCGGCACAGCCTAGACTTCCACTGCTACGCCGATGACACCCAGCTCTACCTCAGCACCAAACCCTCTACCCAGCTCCCTCCCCAGACCCTTGTCAACTGCCTGCACAATTTAAAAGTCTGGATGTCATCCAACCTCCTGAAACTCAACACAAATAAAACTGAGCTCATGGTTGTGGCCTCCAAGGCGCTGCTCCAGAAGGTTGGGGATCTTGTCCTGACCATCGACGACTGCCCCTCCTCAGAAGTCCACAACCTGGGTGTTATTTTCGATGCTCTGTCATTTGAGGCACACATCAAATCTGTCACAAAATCTGCCTTCTACCACCTCAAGAACATCTCCAGACTCCTCCAGACACCTCCTGTCTGGACTATTGCAATGGAGTCTTATCCGGGGTCCCAAGCAAATCCCTGGATAGGCTCCAGTACATTCAGAACTCTGTTACCAGGGTTCTCACCTGCACCAAAGCCTGGCCCCCGACCCTCATCCACCTCCACTGGCTCCCAGTCAAGTCCCTTCACACCCTTGCTCCCCAGTACCTATCGGACCTTCTCACCACTTACACCCCTTCCCGAAATCTCCATTCCTCCGACACGGGACTACTCATCACCCCTCACAGCAGGTTGTGGACTCTCGGGGACAGAGCCTTCAGAGTGACTGCCCCCACCCTCTGGTACTCACTCCCTGTGGAGATCCGGTGCTTGTACAGGAGGGGTTAAGGTTGTCTTTGATGTTAGGGAGTCAATTCATTCTTGAAGGTCGTTGGTTCAGTCCCCAAGACCAACGAGATCATCATTTATATTTTCCACTTTGGTAGAACATATTCAGTTTTTAGCATCCATAGGACCTGTCAACACTGGCATTCAGGCTTTTACTCCAACTGAGCTGAGTATTAATAATTGCAAAGAAGCAGCATCTTGAAACGTTTTGTCTGTCAAATAAAGGGCAGATACTTCAGTTAGCTAATCGCTAGCTGTAGCACGAATGGTGGGATATTTAGCAACGACAGTACATGATTGGTTGTTTGATGGTTGAAGATTTTGCCCAATAATTCAGCAGCACAACTGCTGTGCTGACAAATGTGAAAAAAACTGGGCCTGAGAAAGGACAACTGTTGCTACTGTTGAAATGTCCATGAGCAAAACACCCCAACTGATTCAGTAAAGCTCTTCAGTGGCCAACTGTAGAGGAAGGTGGTTGTGTGTGTCCTGTAACTGCTCCCCCAGGCTGCTGCCGTATGTTAATGCATTCCTACTCAATGTCCCTGGTGAAATGAAGGATAAAAAAGTAGACTGTAGCTGTCGAAACTAAATTTTTAACAAATTTGTTGCTGCAAAGATTTCTCTTCATTTATCTTTTCCCGATTCATTATGTAAAGCCTCAGTTCTCCTAGATTTTATTGTTATTTGTTTTCAGTCTCGTGGCACAGATTTGAAAGAGGACATCCAGCACAATTAGAGCTGTTTTTACAGACGTGGATTACTGGTTGCTCCTGATTTAAAAAGCTGCTTTAAATGGATAATCCCCACAGAGAGAATACACTACACCACTAATCAGTGTGTGTGACTAAACCTGCCTTCAGAGTCCAGGAATTAAAGCATTATGAAATCAGTGTTTTGTGGTGAGAGACAGTGGTTCTCATTAGTACACCACTCTCAGGTGCTAATCATTGAAATCAGCTCCTGTGGTGTTTAGTTGGAATGAAAACCTGCGTACTGTTGGGAATCAATGGTACATGGTTATGAACCACTGGACGAAGTGTCCCATAACATCAGAGGTTTGACATTAGATCATTATATTGTATTATATTATATTATATTATATTATATTACATTATTTCATTTTACAGTATATGAGAATGTGCGTGCATAGAAACAGTCACAAGGTTACTGACACTGGGAAGATATTTTCAAAGGTGTTGTGTATCCATAGAGGCCAAGATCATGTATATAGACCTGATAGCTGTGGAGCTGTTTGTTATGTTTCTCCCACCAGCACCCTAGGGTTAAAGAAGTGAAACAACAGATCCAGATGATTAAGGCTCCTGGTTTAATAAGATGCTTTAGATGGACATCTCCGCTGAGGGAAATTTAAGACCACTTTTGGATGCCTCTACATAGAATCAATGATCTGATAAGTAAAAAACTATCAAATCTTACAGTATGTGGGCTTTTGCTGTTAAGAGAGCTACAGGATGGATGGACGGATAGTAAATGGACAGACCAATAGATAGATGGTGACTGATGATAGTGAACCAACGGATGGACAGATGACAAATTAATGGGTGGGTGTACAAATGGATGGATGGATGATAAATACTCTAAAGGCCAGTTCTAGACAGATGGTGGCAGAGTGTAAATCTCAGCAGAGAATACCCATTTAAAGCATCTTAATAAGGAAAACAGGCTGACATCCAACTCTGTGAAAATGGATCCAATCCTATTAAGTTTGTAATTTAAAATGCACAACAGCAACAGAGGGGGAGAAAATACCAATGGATCTATAAAATATTTAGAGGCCATGATACACAGGCAACATTGGCAACAGAGAAATAGAGAGAGGGGATGAAAAGATGGTATATTATTGAGGCAAGTTTCATTGTAATTGTACTAAGGATAACTTTGAGGACCAGGCTCATAAACCATCCATAGCAGCTTAGTGTCGTACGTCTGGAACAGTTGCAATTCGGGCTTGGCAGCTCCAATAGGAGATGTCAGGCACCTGTTACAACTAATCACTACTTAGTGGGTAGGGCCCTTTTTGATTTCTGTGAGAAAAGATTACATAATAGAATAATAGCCAGTTAGCTAACAACAGTGAGATACTAATGGTGGATCATAATAGAAGCTGTAACAAGAACGGGCAGCTGGCCAGAGCAGAACAATAATGAAATAGTTGCAACAGAGTTTCAGTTCCCTGACAAACAATGACCAGGGGAAAAGTCTCAAGATGCCTAGCTAGGTGTGCAACATCAACTGTTGCTGTAGTTTAAGTTCAGTCAAACAATTTGTATTGGTATTGCTCTGTTGTATTGGCCTCCGTAATTTAGCCAGCCAAATGAGGCAGGGAGCAATCAGTAGCATCCCCCCTTAGTGGGGATATGAACCAGAGCCCATGCTGGGTGGTGGTAGGGTGTGAGATTGATGCGCAGCAGCAGCAGCAACGACAGAGCAACTCAGTGCAGCAGGGTAAGCAGCAGCAGAGAATGAGTGTGACAGCTTAAATAGACCGCCCACTTTGCAATGGCAATGCGGCAGATAACTGGTAACCCAGCTAAGAGGTATCACTTTCCAGCACTTTCCAATCCAGTTACGGGCGCGTTCACATAAAAGGGGCGGGGTTTGTACCAAAGAGCAAATCACATGAAACATGGTTAGATAGACTTTATTGACCCCATGGGTAAATCAGCAGCACCAAAAGTAAAATTCAGCAGGGAAAATTAAATAGAATACAAGTACACCTTTTTGTACAGAATACAAAAATAAGAAATAAAAATAGTTGAAAATAATAATAATAATAATAATAAATAATAAAACAATAAAAGCAAGAAACTAGACAATGAACAATTGTGGGGTTATATATACATAATGCTGCTGAGAAGTGGGAAGTATGGGAAAGGAATGGATTACTAAAATTACTACATAAATAACTATTATGATGAATACATATGAGCAATACAAATAACACACCAGTGAAAAGTAACACAGTTGCTGCTGCCAAGGTTAGGGAGGATTGCTGGAGGAAAACTGCAGATAGTGTACATGTTTAGATAAATAGGCTTAACAATGACCTGCCATTAAGACACAGTGGGCACACTGTTCATTGATACAATGCGTCATCACATTGAGGCTGTGAAAAGATTTTCTATTAACAAAGTCTACCTCAAGGCTGCGGTGATGGAATATAAATATAATCTATTGCACTAATCACTCTCGGGAATCCTAATAAATTTCAGCACAATTATATGCAACAGTAATAAATTATTGATAATTATAGCCAGCTAATGTAAGCTAACCCAAAGGAAAGCAAAATGCAAGACACAAATTAGCTTTTTAAGACTAAGATGAGACTAATGGCTAATGGCACATACAGTCCTTATGGATTTATTATATTAGAGATATTTATTATACTACAGTCTGTTAATTCAACAATTTCCTCTGAACAGTTATTTTTTTCATTTTAATGCAATGTTTTTGTTCCTATCTGGTTTTGTTACTGGAATTTGTGCAGTAAAGCCCTTTGGTCTGCGGTGAGTTCAGCTTAAAAGATCAACTTGGTGTGTCGCCTCAGAGGTGCCTGTTGTCCAACTGGAAGCAACATCATCCCTTTATAAAAGGTATCTCTTTCTTTCTTTCTTTCTTTCTTTCTATCTTTCTTTCTTTCTTTTTGATGATGATGATGATGATGATGAATGATTTAAAGTCTACAGTAGACATGTCCTTAAACTGTTGGTGGTTATGGGTTCATAGACAAGTGCTCCATCTTCTGGGGCAGACTGGGACATGGCCTCCACCCTAGCTGGATGGGAGCTGCCCTTGTTTCCAAGAACATTGTCCCTCTGGAGCAAGTCTGTTAATGGCAGGGAATCAGACACTGTGTCAGTCTCTAAGTCCAGACTCAAACCCATTCACGTAGTGCAGCCTACAATCTACCTTAACACCCACCATGCCAGCCTTCCCTTTGCTCTTGTCTTTTTCCTATGGTGTCTTGTTCAGTCTCTGCTCCTGCGGTGCTGCTCCCACATCCACCCACTCTCTCTTGTTTTCTGTATGTTTGACTTATCCCTAGTATCCATAGTGATTTATGTGTTGTGTGTACGTTATTCTGTTTTTGTCTTTGTTTTATTGATTTGCTGCAGAACGTATATGCCTATGGGAAACTAATATAGTTTGCTATGATTTTTTTCTCTATATATTTTCACTCCTGAGTCAAAGTATTCTAACTTCCAATACCCTTGGCTGTATTAACTCTGCTAAACCCCCCTTTCTGTCCTGTCTCTCTCTCCCTCGCCCTCTCTGCCCTCTCTTAAACCGGTTAACAGCTAATTGGTTGCGGAGGATTTGAGTGAAACAACAATTGGATCCAAAATATTCCTAAAAGTCCAACAGAACTTTCTTTGGCCTTCCCATTCCCCAAGGGCAAGTCTCACAGCAACTGTTTTTACCTTCAGGCGGGCTGTCAGACTGAAAGACAGAGAAGGTCAACACACAATACTTCAACCTACTGTGTGTGTGTGTGTGTGTGTGTGTGTGTGTGTGTGTGTGTGTGTGTGTGAGAGTGTCAAATGAGCGTCAGCATGTATTTTGTATGAGGGTGTGTTTCTTTGTTCTTAACGAAGGACAAACGACTCGAGGGAGTGACTCGGCTCCAATTAAAGCCTCTCTCCTCTTCTCTCATCTCCATCTCACCAATCAGAACTGGACACTTCGTGTGTTTGAAGTCCCCAGGATTAGAACTGGAAATCCTCTCTCTCTCTCTTTCTTTTTTCTCTCTTTCTCATCCTCTTTCTCAACTGCATACGTGCTCTCGTATCTCTACCCTTGTGAGAACATCGATTTTTTTTTATTTCTGAATTGATCGAATTAACAATCCACAATGTTGGGTTGGCTCAAATTATGTGGAAATCTTTTTTTTTTCTGCCGGTGTTGTAAATTGTCCTCTCATATAAAGACTTGCTTGTACACAACGTAAGCTGTCATTTATATTATTTTAATAGCCCAATATGCTTGCTGGTTGATATAACCACCTGTCGCAATAGTTTACTGATGTTGGGAGTAACTGTATTTGATGAAATTGAAATGAATTCATTTCAATTTCATCAAATACAGTTACAAAAGACAATTTAATTGTCTTTTGTAATATTGGGGTCACAGGAAGTTGATGAAATGGGTCAACAATGTATTCTGGGGAATTCTCTACAGCAAAAGTAATGTCTAGTCCTCTGTTGTCTGTCCTTGTTTTCAGTTTGAATGGACAAACTGCCCTCTCATATTTTAGAAAAGCTTGATGTAATTTCAGTTGCTATGGTTACACTTGCCCTATGATGGGACTTTGTGATTGGATGTGACATAACTTAACACATGGCACATGTAACTGGCCAAATCTGTATTCAAAGCTGGTTCCTGTGGAGTTTTATAAACAAACCTCCATACTGGGTGTGAGGAGAGCACTTCTCCTGCGTCTGTCCATATTACTGTTTGCACTTCTCTGAGCCTGACCTGTTCAGGATGTGGTCTGGCTCATCCGGATGACAATACTGGTGTGAGCAGATGATAAAGCTCATCCAATTGAAATGTGTAACTGAAGCCGGCGTGGTTCTTTGAGATCTCATCATGAAGATCTAATGTTTGTCTTCGCTGGTCCACACACAAATCTGTATCTGCATCTTTACATTGCTCTTATACAGTACATGTAGTGAGTGCATTGCATTGTGGGTCTAAGGCTATGATTGCTTTTACTATGTGATTTATTTTTGTGTGAACCTGGCAGGTATGGTAGAGTTTGCTCACATTGTAATCTGAAAGTGGGACGTGGTTACTTTTCTGGATGCAATCCAGCCAGAATGCATCCTGTAAAAAGATGAAGAGGCAGAATGGAAAAACATAATAAACCCATACACTGGAGAGGCATCATTTTCTGGCCAATGATTACATTTAAAAATGGTGTGAAAATTAACACTGGTGCTGAGAGTTAAATTATAGGGTAAACCTTCTCTGAGCAACCACAACCCCATTAGGAAACACAAATTCATCATGGGAAAGCGTCATCATAAAAGAATATATGTGCTCTCATGCAGCTGCTCTATCAAGTTACATAGAGAACAGTGACAATAGGTTGTTGAGCTGGTGATTCATATGAGATGCTTGTCTGCATTATAATGATTGATCACCAAACCCACACTGTAATAGCGGTCCTGTTTGGTTTGTGTGTGTGTGTGTGTGTGTGTGTATGAATGAATGCATTGCCTGTGCGTGCGTCCTTGTGTACAGTATGTGCTTGTGTGTGTGTGTTTGCTTGTACTTCTGTGCATGTGTATAACTCATCCGTATGGTAATACAAAGGTCATTGTGTGTGTGTGTGTGTGTGTGTGTGTGTGTGTGTGTGTGTGTGTGTGTGTGTGTGTGTGTGTGTGTGTGTGTCTTCATGTATCCATGTGTGTACACTATCCTAACAGTAATAATAAGAGCAGCTAATTCTCATATCTGGCACCAGTATGTCTCCTGCGTTAATGCTATACAAGCCAGATAGCAAAAGACATAAACACAGCATAGTGTTAATGAATGAATATGCTGTGTGTGTGTGCATCTATTATTTCTGTACAAAGCAGAGATCATAAGGCTGCAGAGGATGCAGAGGATAGCCAAATGACAAATGCCTGTGTATGTATGCCAGTATGATATCCATTACTTCTATGTCTCCTGTGCCACTGTTTCACAAGGCAGATGGTATATTACATAAAACAGCAAGACAGATATAAACACGGGGGGATGATATCACCAAAAACCCGTTATTATCACAAATCCATTGCCTTAGATTTTAGAGAAAGTGTGAAAATAACAGTTTATCTACCCTCCATCTCCTGGCTGCTTTCGAGTTTTTGGTTCTCACGTTTATAATATTTGTAATAAATGCTTTTTAATCTTTGTAGCTACTTGCTGTAGTCTGCTTTTGTCTGACCTGTTCAACTCTTTTAGGGGTGGAGTACGGGTTGGGAGGATTGGGACGGTTGGGAACCGGTTTTCTCAGTGTTGATTCCTTAACGATCCCCTTGTTGATCCTTTCTTATACATATTACCTTTGCAGACCTTTACACACCCCAGAATACTGTAATTTAATTGATTGAAGTTCCACTATCAAGTTAACTGCTATTAACTATTCATGCCACTGTTGTATTATCGTGTTACCCACAATACCCTTGACTCCAAACGGTCTCCAGCCTCCCATCACAACAATGTGCACTGTCTGCACGTTGCTGAGGTCAGGGAGGAGAGTGTGTTCAGCTCACCTCTACATCACGCAAGAGCAGTTGCCTCGCAGTTGAAGTGCATCGCCAGAGGATGAACTAGAAGTGTACCCACACACCCGATCTCTTCTTTCAACCATTTGCCTCGCTCGCTATGCTGCTATACGCTCCAGTGGGAAGGGTAAATCAGTAGTGAATTATTTTGTGCACAAAATAAGAGCGGGGGAGGGGAAACTTTGAATTGATGACAGGAAACATTGGAACCAGCCCTAGTTGGACGCACCTTCGCGAGAGAGGTTACCAGTCCACAGTACAAAAAAAGTGCAGCAATAACGTACTTATCTCTCTCACAGCAATTTGGGGAAAATGACATGCTTCTCTCTCTCTTACTTTTCCCTCCCTTTGGCTGGTCTCCAAGGTGCAATCCCTTCATTTCCTCTCATCAGTCCATCTTTTGACTGGTGTGTCTCTGTCACCTCTTTATTGGTGCCATGCTGCCTGGAGGAACACACACACACTCACACTCACACACAGATAATACACACACAGACACAGAAACACCCACTCACAGCGATCTCACGCTCCCTGTAGGATACAAATGATGCGGCCGCTGCCGGCGGGTTAATCACTTGTACACAGAATGGATTGGTTTCTCCTCTTGGACCTTTTGGTAGGTATTAGATCCTAGCATTAGTCCCTCAGAGAAGGAGGGAGAGAAAGACAGACTGGCGGAGAGATATAGGGAGAGAATCTGTGTGATCTGTCCTCTCCTTTTTGTTATTTCATTATCCACTTGCAGAAGTGTAAAATCCAGGTTTAGAAAGTAAACTTCTACAGCATGGGGAGGGACTAATAATTGTCATCACCTGGTTAGGAGCAGAGGTGGAGAAAAATCCTGGACTTTATCTACTTTATCTACCTGGATTTTTAACACCTCTGTGCCATGTGATGAAGGATCCCAGTGTGGCCCGGTCTGCAGACACCACTGGTGCTTGCGCGGTGCAGCTGACTGGCTAGCGTTGATACCACTCTCTCTTTATACCTATCAGCATTACAAAAGTATCAATTCTTAGCATTTTTACAATTTGTTGACAGCAGAGGCAGCTAGTGCAACTAAAGACACCACTTAGATGTTTAGATCTGATCTGATGTTTTGAGAGGAACACGTGTGTATCCGACTGGTGTGCTTTTGTGCTGCTACGGGACCACTGAAAAATGGTTAACTAACTGAAAGGATGACAAATAGATAAAGATAGGATCAAGCAGTGAGTACTGTATCTGTGTCACTGACAGTGTTGTTGCTGCTGCTAGTGAGGGCAGGTGTGTAGGTCTGTGTGTAGTCAGCATCTTCCTCCTCTGATAGCCCCCTTCCAGGTAACAAAGAAAAAGGTTTAGGGACGTAGAAACAACAGAGAACTAAAACATCATCTAAAAAATTTCGCAAAATAGTCTGGATTATTATTTTTGTCATAACTGTGCAGCCCTGCGTTAAGCCCTAGTTCTGTGGTGTCTGGCTTCGGGAAATATTCACATATTGATTGGATGAAGTCATCCGATAACAAGATGTACACGCCCTCCCTTATTATCGCCAACGCTTCTTTGAGCTCGCCTTTAGCTGCCTAGTCAGCCGAGTAGCTATTTGATTGTGGTCCTGTCTTAGTTCAGGTTTACAGTTCCTTTTGATGACAAAAATAAAAGCTAAATTTAATTTGATATTGTAGCCAATCAATAAGCCTGTCCCCTTTATTTGTTTTGTTATACCATCTCTTTCAGTGTTTCCAACTTGAGCCAATGACGAAGAGCAGTTTTTTTTCCGCCGTCATTTGTTTCTGTCACTATCAGTATGTACTTTGCATCACCTCCATGTTCAAATTTGTACCTCAGTTGTTCTCTCTCTGTGTCTTCTCATGTATTTGTATCCGTGTGTGTGTGTGTGTGTGTGTGTGTGTGTAGGCGTATGCTGCTTCTCACCACGCTGTGAGTTTCCAACACATTTTCTTCATCCAGCCAGCAAAACTCTTCTATTTCCTGTTAGTGACAGACTGCCTCAGGCTTGTAATATAACTGTCAAAACTCCACAGGAGAAAGCAGGAGAGGAGAGCGCAATTGAGCTCTCCTCCCCATCGCCACTGCAGTATTAATGTAGGACAGATGCAGGATCACCCGACATTGTGTTGTTGGAGAACATCAATTGATCAGAAGGAAAGATGGCATCAAGACTAGAGAGTGACAGCAACTGGTGGCTAGTACAGGAGCAGGATATCTGGTGTTTGACCCGATGGGATCATTTCATTGATTTATCTTTGAGAAACCATTACATCTGGGTCACAGAGGGAGAGTAGGCAGGTAGAGAGGTAGACAGGGAGGTAGGTAGGTAGGGAGGGAGGTAGGTGGTAGGCACCGTTCCTCTGCCCAGCTTAAGATCGACAACAAGGCTAGCCAAAAAGTTGCTCCTGAGTTGTTCAAAATCAGGGACATTGGCATTGATCTGCCCCTTGCATTGAACACCAATAAGTTACGTCTGGTCTGAAGTGGACTTCCCAGAAGCTCTTGAACACTGATGTCTGCTGGTTGTCTGCTGGCTGCACTCAGACAATGCACCCAGAGCTTTGCTGTCCTTGTGTCAAATCACCCCAGAGCCTTTTCTCCGTGATACTTTAGTGACTCTTCTTCAGTCACGCCCACCACGCACTCTACTCTGGATCTGGGCCTGATTGCTCTTGACTTTCTCCACTCCTCGACTACCTACTCGTTTGCTTCTCAAATGTGAGGGGGTACGGGGAGTGAGATTGAATATAGTCTCATGTTATTTCCCCTGAGACACAAGACAACACCAAAGTCTAGACTCTGGCCTCTAACACAGTTTACTTTCATTCACATGTCATTGTTACAGATTAGTAGTTACAATCTTGAAACTGTAAACTCTAACGTAACCACCAGACCCTGTTAAGCTGTTGTCCTGATTATGACAAGCCTGCATATGAAAAATGGGATTTACTGGTGGGGTCGGGGAGGTTCATTGCAACATGTAGAACTATAGAGAGAGAAGTTAAGTACACTAACATTATTTCCCCTGAGAAAGCCCCGTCCAGAGATGCCATCACTAATAACTAGCAATATCACACAGTAGCAACTCACATTGTTAACTGTAATCATGAAAGTTAAGGTTGTGGTAAAGCAACACGGTACAAAAAACTGAACTCAATTGTGTTTTCTCCAACATGGCTAATATTTCATCACTTTTATCTTGAGAGTTATTCATGCTTTTGGTCTCTCAGCATCTTGACCACTGCAACGCCTTGTGTTCCTGCCTTAGCCGATCCTCAGCGGCCTGGCTCGGCCCGGCCTGAGTGCTGCAGCAAGGCCTTTGACTTGAACATGTTGCAGGTCCCACATCACCCCAATAACAGCCTTTCTTCATTGGCTGCCAGTCAAATATAGAATTTGAATCACCCTCAAGACATTGCATGATTTCATACTGAGTAATATAACGGTGCTTTTAAGCAGCCATGGTCTCTGAGGCCCTCTGGCAGAGCTCCTCTTATGGTTCCAAGGTGTTAAGGTGATAAGTCTCTCTGACTTAACACTTAACCACCCCTATTTATTTACTGCTTTTAGCCTGGTGATAAAAGCATCTGTCTAAACTTGTTTTATTGTATTTGCAATTTGTTTCTATGTGAAGCACATTGGGTGGCTTAGAGTCCCTCCAGTGCATTAGCTGAGTGGGTTAGAGTCCCACCAGTTAGTATTGTGTCTCACTCAGTAGAGGTCGAGTCTCTCAGTGTGAAGCATTTCTTTTTGTGTATGAAATGTGCTGTATAAATAAAAGTAGCCTAAGATGAAAACTAAAGGTCATCAGGCATTTGCTGTGAAGGCATCCAGACTGTGGAACAGCCTTCCAGACTGTCAGGGTGGAAAATACTCTCAGCTGAATACCTACTTTTATAATAATCATGTTTTTCTCATTTACTTTATTGCGTTTGTATACTTTTTAAATTGTTTTCGTTTGTGTTGTGTAATCTCATCATACTGTTGTAAAGCAATTTTAAAGCTTTGTTTTGGAAAAAGCATTATACAAATAAAGTTCATTATTCATCATTATCACTCAAAATATTGCACCTCGCCGCATCATGCCTTAATGTGTCTTTACAAACAGCACAAGAAACAGCTCTGTAATATGCTGCTCAGTACTGAAGGTGGTACAGTACCAATCAGGAAGAGAATTTGTCTACCTCAGTCTCGTTATTTCCCTGGAGAAAGCACGTGAGAGGATGCTTTCACTAATAAATGGTGCCTCAGATCAGAAGCAAAGCAATTAAGATTGACAACTCGCTAGTGGGGGTTCATCAACTTGATCTCCTTGTGTCTACTTCTTGTAGAATAACCGGATGTTCTCACACATACTCCTCCCTAGTGGATGTGTCTCAATCTGGAGATAGAAAACTTAAATGAATATAGAATATGTATTACATTATTACATTACTGCTGATATTTAAGAACATCTAAACTACAAATCAGATCAAACATTCCCAAGGCTCTTAGTGGCTGTTTTAGCTCATGACAGATGGGAAATTTAAATGACATTAAAATTACAGTTGAAATGAATTATTGACATGTTTTGAGTGCAGTCTGATTGCTTCAAGTTTCTTTAGGTAAAGCGACCAGAAAGTGTTCTTTCCACCCAGTCAAGCTCTACAATCCCACAGTAAGCACGCGCATTCAAACACAAGCGTCACCTAAATGACGTCAGCATTGATCCTTCCAAATCTGTTTCCCTTTAACAAACATTCATTTGAGTCTCTCTTCTGTAAGTATTTTTTTCTCTTTCACTCATTCAGCTTTGAGAAGCTCAAGAGCGAGTGATATTGTTTGTTCCAATTTAATAACGCATGTGTAGTTAATGTTGTTTATCAGAGAGGAAAAGGAGGGTGGAGGGCATTGCCCTGGTGTATAGATGGTATCCCACAGCACAGAAAAAAGGGTCCATCTGCTGAAGAGGGGTCTGAGCCACACAACAGGAACGCTGCAATTAACTCAAGTACCGTGACTCACAACTGGGGAAACAGAACTGAGAGAGAGAGAGAGAGAGAACATATGTGCGCGCATGCATACATTCCTTCTTGCATAACGTGTGTGCGTGTGCATGTGTGTTAGATGATAGTGAGGTAACCAACAGTGGTCTCATTGCAGAGCAAAGACCTGCATGCACGGAAATGAAGCTTTACATTAGTACTTCTGTGAATGAGGTCCAGAAAAGGGAGCACTAGTCCAGCTGGAAGTGAGATTAGGCAGCAGATTCTCAATCCCATGCATGAATCCACACCGACATTCACTTTAAAGTGTTTGAATTTCAGTGTTTCAGTGTTCAGTCACTTGCCTGTCTTCTATTTCTTCTGTTCCACCAGAAAAAAGGGCAGTGGGCCCTGTGGCTCTATGGAAAGCAAATGGACATAACTTGTAAACAAAGTCTCTCTCTAATGTAACAGAAGGAAACAGACAATTTGATTTTGACTACCAACTTCATAATGGAAATTCTCAGTTGGTTTATAGTGACAATATCGGGCATAATTATTATCACTTGGTTTACTATTGACATTTAAAAATGTATCTGTTTCATTCTGAGGGTATTTTCCTGCTAACTATAACATACATAGTCCACTTGCTTTGGGGGGAGCAGCTCTAATGTCTGTGTATTCATGTAGACATGCATGACAGAGTGTGTGTGTGTGTGCGTGCGTGCGTGCGTGCGTGCGTGCGTGCGTGCGTGCGCGCGTGTGTGTGTGTAATAAATTACATTACATTTTCTTTGCAGTTAATTGGGTAAACGTTTTACACGCTACGTTTTACTACTACTTACTTATTACAGCCTACTGTCCTGTAGGCTGGTACAAAGAGATAGCCTTTTCTGTCCTGGAGAATTGTGGCAGATAATTCTTGGGATGGGGTGTGTGCGTGTGTGTGTGTGTGTGTGTGTGTGTGTGTTAGACAGCTGCCAATGACAGTGTAAGGTCAGGCTAATGTTAGCCTCATTAGCATACTGGAGTAGGGCTAAAAACACACACTAGTGACAAACTCAGATTGCCCACTGACTCACTCACTCTTTCTCGCTCTCTCTCTCTCTCACACACACACACACAAACACACACACATACAAAGACACACACACATTCTCTTATGTATACAGATAATACATAAGCAGTCCTTAGGGTGAAACACGTAATTGCCAAACAGGATGCACCAATGGTCTAATCCAGTCAGTGTTCTAATTTCCCACGTTCTCTAAGGCTGTCACTTGAAGACAGTCGCCATACATGCTGCAACTCTTCTGACGAAAGGTTGTCACAATTCAATTTTTTGTGTGATTTTTGTTATTTGGTTTGAATGAAAGATTAAAGAGAAGATTAAAGATTAAAGATGTCCTCAATGTGTTGAGTAAGTTCGGTGTCCTCACCAATCAGTCATGAACATTATGTTTTGACATGTAGTTGTAGTGCCCCACCTTGTAATTTTGAAAATGTAATTGGTAATAACCTGTTTTTTTAATAACATGCGTGTGAGTGCACACCTTGGATCAAGGATAGATATGAGTGAGTGACACTGAAAAGCACTTTAAGTTAAATTTCAGCTTGGTGCATATCCCTGCATAGTGCTCTAGGGGCCTGTGGTCAGCCCCACTTTCTTACTTTTATTTTGAAAACCTAGTCTAATAATTGTACTTAGTAGGTCTATGAACAGGTAAATTAGACCCAAGTAATACAATTTCTTCATTTAACCCTGAATGCCAGCGGTGCCTGTGGATCCCCAGGACCGCTCATGTTAGAGTTTGAAGCGCGTGCGCCGAAAAGTGAAAATGTTCTCCAAAACGCCTTCGAGCCACTCCTGTGACCTCCACCGACCGGCACTTCACTGAATAGTTCCTGCATAACAGCTGAATAATTGGAGGATCTGAAATGTTTAAAACAAGCCCTGCAAATAAATCAGTGACATAATAGGAATAACAACTGAGTCCTGCCGATTGAAAAGAGGCACAGCGGTCAAAGCTCCTTTTGGACGGGGATTAGGACTGGTGCGGATAATCAGCCGTGATATTTTGGAGAGAGACCGTAGAAATTTGCGTGTTGTGATGAAGACACCTTTAATGATGTGACACCCTGTTAACTGTGAAAAAGAAGTCAACCGCAAATTCATTCTTTATATGTTTCGGTTTAATTGAAAGAGCACATTAAAATGCTAGTTAGTCCTTCTTTCCAGGCGTCCCAGTGAATCTTTTTTAAAACCTGGCATTATCATTACGTCTTATCACTCCAGACACATCAAGCAGCAATATTCAGCTCATACCATATAATGTATGAATGCCACTCAAACCTTTTCCACAAAGCGTGCTAATATTATACAGTTTCTTTTAACGATACCACTAGTTCTTGTTCCAGAAGTTTTTGTCAGTCAAAACATGAACTACTAAAAACTCTTAGTGTCTGAGTTTTGACCTCATGGAGCTTTTTCCAGTCCTAAAAGTCTTTTCAATTCAACCAAGAGGCTTCAAACCTGTTTCACAATGTTTGGAATGACATTTTAAAACATTTAGTCATTTTCATCATAGTGATAGCCCAGACATATACTATACATTAAAACCCTGCTTATTGAAAACCATTATATTTATAATTCCCTGGATTTTTATCCCACATTTGAAGTTAAAGAGCTTAGATAGATCAGAAAATGAAAATGAAAGTCTTTCCTTTTCTAGTTAGTTAGATCTAAGATGTTCTCTAGATGGGAAATATCCAGAATAATCACAATTGCAATAGCATGTGGTAGAATGATCATATTATTAATGGAATAGACCCAGTGATGCAGGAGATCCTAAAGGTCAGGTCAGGACCCCAGTGGGGCTCCTGAATGGACAACAGGGTATCTTCAGCTATTTCTCTAAAACCTCTTTCAGCAGCATTATTTATGAGTGTGATTTAAGCCAGTGGGTGCATATGGATCAGATACAGTAAAAGTCAACTCTCTCTAAATCTAAAAAAAAGAAAACAGAGTCCACCATGAGGAGAGACTGTGGCTAGGATATTGTCTTCTCTCTCTTCTTGACTTTATTTCTCTCTGTTTTTCTATTTCAGTGTCTCTCTGTATCTCTCTGTCTGTCTCAGTATATTTATGTGTCCAGTTGTCTGTATGCATTTGGGTGTGTGTGTGTGTGTGTGTGTGTGTGTGTGTGTGTGTGTGTGTGTGTGTGTGTGTGTGTGTAGGTGATTTATATGCTCAGCCACACAACAGCGCATTTAGCTTCATATTAAACATTCAGCTTCTTTTCACTGGAAATGTTGGATTAACTTCAAACCACCCCACCTGTGTGTGTGTGTGTGTGTGTGTGTGTGTGTGTGTGTGTGTGCAATTAAAGCAGTAACCTTTGTCCCTGTCCTTTCTCATATACCTTGGAGTGTGTGTGTGTGTGTGTGTGTGTGTGTGTGTGTGTATACGTGAATTCATTTGTGAGGGTATGTGTGCACATTTGCGTCTCCACTTGCATCAGCGCTGTCAGTTTCTGCGCCAGCAACAAGCTCCTCCCATCTCACCAGACCACACCCCCTTCCTGTCTCGTCGGTATATAAGGACCTCCCCTCTCTCACACACATTCACAGACTGAACATTGGAGCAAAGCTGTACATCTTGTTACCCGTCTTCTCCTGCCTTCTCTCAGTGTTTGGGTCACTAACAATTAAAGGTAAGAATGGGAACTCAACAAAATAGTCTTTTGTGACAGTGGTTCTTTGTGGGTTGTTTTTTTCATGTTCAATTTTTTCTCTCTGTCTTTTTTTTGTTTGTCTTTTTCTTCATTTTTTTATATAGCTCAACCCCCAGAAAGCTTATATTTCATCTGAAAAGTTTTAGATGAAGGGGTCTATTTTCTTCGTTTGAGTATTTTTTTTTCTGTCCATCTTTAGAAGTTATTGTAGTGTTGACATATAAATAATATCTAATATAGGAGACACTAGTATGTTTATGAATACAAGTGAAAGTGGACGTGTTATATACCTTTTCAATATTTGTGAAACGGTATGGGGAAATGTATTTGTTGTGTGTAAAAGAAAAAAAAAATCAGACCATGACACTTGAGTTTTGTTCCTGCTCCTGAACAATTCCAACTTGAATCAGAAATATATTTTTATTTATAATTAAATTAGTCACAATATTTTTTTGTGTATGTCATATCATACATATTAGCAGGTTACTACTGCAACAAAATGGCACAGGCAGGGATGTGCTCAGTGCTCTGTGTCCAAACACGCAAAACAGTTTCATCTCTCTAATTTTTATTTTTTCAATGTTATTATTATTTGAGAGGAGAGGAGAGGAGAGGAGAGGAGAGGAGGAGAGAGGAGGAGGAGAGGAAAGAGCTTTTACACACATTTCAGTGGCACATCATTACCAGCCCATTGACTAATAGATGAGAAACAATGAGCAGCTGCTAACTGGAATTCTATTAGCATCAATAGAAAGACTGTTTACACCACTATTGTGTCAATTTAAACTAAAATTAATATCAAATAACAGCGATTTGAAACTGATTCAAGGATGATTGTATCGCTTAAGAGTGAACGTGGTTAGTAGAAGTTTATTTAGTAGAATAGAAAACATTGGATGGGTTTTTTCCAAGACCAATATTAGCCAGGCTTCCGATCAATGTGCACCTTATCCCGTTTACTGCGGGATTTCTGATTCTGGTGAGAGGGTGAGTTCTTTTTTTAAACAATTGCATCAATACAACCTGTAAAATTTAATTTAAATTTAATGTGTTTCCACCTAAAACTAGATTCTCCTTGATGAGGCAGCCATTGGATTAGATCTGCATGACTCCCTGGGCTATAGGTAGAGAAAGAGAGAACTTAAACAATTACAATGAAAAGAAGGGAGAGAATTGAAGAGATGGTGTTGAGTTATTAGAGATTGAAAGCCTCAGAGCGACTAGTGTTGCTATTGTGTAACTGGACCAGTTCCTCAGGGACGACGTCCTGGCAGAAAGCATCATTTATCACAACTAATACTCTCATTCTCAGCCAGGCGATGGCACAGAAACACTCTCAGAAATAGAGTGAAATAATGTGACTTGATGCTTTTTGTCAAAAAAGTACAAAAGTACAAAAAGCACAAGACAGTGTTGATATAAGGTCAACAACATGAATCACTTTTAGACAGCCGCCCCAGAGTGTTAGCATCTCTGTGAGTGAACAAACAACTCTCCAATCAACACCTCCAAATAATTGTCACTTGCAGTATTAACACTGGAGAATTCCCCTTTGTAAGAGCGTACTCCAGAGAAGTGGCACATCTTGCATCTGGCACTGGTGTGAAACTGTCATAGAAAACCCAATGGGGGGAAAAAAAAAACCTGCAAACGATGGGACTCTGATGTCACCGTGGCTCAGATCAGATAATTGCATTTTTCTAAATTTGCTGTGAACTTTGGTTCAACCTGGGCACAGAGAGGAGTGTCCTCTTTTTCCCACGTGAGCAGTTTACAGAGGCAGGAGGGAATCGATGCACCTGTTTCACAATCATGTTAGCATCCCCTTGTGCTGCTCATGTGAACCCTGCTTAAAAAAAAAGACATGCATGTACTGTAATTGATTTATTTCCTTTGGGACTGTTAACGCTGACAGTGGACGTTCATCACAACTACGCTGGAGATGGATGTGGGGTTATGTGTGCAAGTGTATGTGTGTGTGTGTGTGTGTGTGTACACGGTGAGAGATGGAGGGAGTTTTTTTTGAGAGAAAGACAAAACGATGACTACTGGAGGTTACATCTAAACCATTAAAAGAAAATCACTTTGCCCCCGACGTGCTGCAACCACTCAAATCATTTATTGCTGCTTTCTTTCCCTCGGAAGCTGTTAAAAAGGAGAACAGTGATAAAGAATGATGTAAAAGAGAGAACCGAATGAACAAATGTCAATACACATGACAATGAAGTTGGGTTTTGTTAACTTTGTTTCTCTCTCTCTCTCTCTCTCTCTCTCTCTCTCTCTCTCTCTCTCTCTCTCTCTCTCTCTCTCTCTCTCTCTCTCTCTCTCTCTCTCTCTCTCTCTCTCTCTCTCTCTCTCTCTCTCTCTCTCTCTCTCTCTCTCTCTCTCTCTCTCTCTCTCTCTCTCTCTCTCTCTCTCTCTCTCTCTCTCTCTCTCTCTCTCTCTCTCTCTCTCTTCTCCCACCCTCTAGTCATGAATGTAGGTATCTATGTGTGTGTTCTCTTGGCTGCTCTGTCCAGCAGCTCCCTGAGTCTGCCATCACAACCCACGGTAAGACATCCAACACGCACGCGCGCACACACACACACACACACACACACACACACACACACACACACACACACACACACACACACACACACACACACACACACACACACACACACACACACACACACACACACACACACACACACACACACACACACACACACACACACACACACACACACACACACACACAACACTAGCTGTAAGTTTGTAGGATACCGACCATCTCATGCCGTGCGTCTCGCTTCTGTCCCCCTCCTCCAGTCGCAGGTGGCTGAGGGTGAGGCTCTTCTCTCAGACAGCCTGCCTCCCCCCTCGCCCAACCACGCGCGCCAGGCCCGCTCGGCTGCAGCGCCGCCCTCAGGGCAGCTAGCCAACTACAACCAAGCCCGGGAGGACGCGGACCCCCGCAAGAGCCTGAGCGAACTGCTGGCCAGACTCATGTCCAGGAAAGGTGAGTGGCCAGGGAGGAAAAGAGATGCAATCAGGAGAGGAGAGGAGAGGAGGGAGGAGGAGAAGAGGTAAGGAGGAGAGGCGATAGAAGATGGATAGACAGAATAATTGGAATGAAAGAATCTTTCCCTCCAGTCGTCTCATCCCATGACGCTGAACTAGAAAACTGACGTCAGACAGACAGAGAGGCAGCGTCCCTCCCATCCCTCCCTTCCCTCCCATCCCTCCCATCCCTCTCTATCATCTGTCTTTGTCTTGTCCATTCCTCTCTTTCATCTGTCCCTCTATGCCCTGGTCCCACCCTCCACCATTCCCTCCTCCCTCTAGCTCTCTCTCCCTCCATCTCCACTTTCTCTCCCCCCCCCCTTAATCCTTCCCTCCTTCTCAAACCTCTCCCCTCTCTGTCACTGTCACTACCTGTGTGTCTCTCTCAGTGAACTCTCTGTGACTCTCTGAGACCGGCTGAGCTGACTGGTGGAAACAAAACAAGTCAACAGACATTACTTCAGTTGAGGGAGGCTTGGCATTCTTCATCTTCCTTTCAGATGAACTTTCACCGGGAAGAAATAAAAGCACCGCAATCGTGTTTTGGCCAAAGATGGATGGAATAATGACATACTTGAACTATTCCTCACTTTTCCATGGATGCCCTTCAAGAACCCCTGGGCTCTGGATGGCACACACACACACACACACACACACACACGCACACACACAATGTAATCTCTTGTCATGGAGCTTATATCTGCGCTGTGCTCCTCTTTCCTCTCCCTGTCCCATCCAGGCTCCCTGTACCAGACCAGACCCTCCCTCACCAGCAGAGCCAGCGGTCCAGGCCCCAGCCACAGGATAAAGGACCGGGATTACTTGGGCTGGATGGACTTTGGGCGGCGCAGCGCCGAGGAGTATGAATACTCTTCTTAAAGGCATGACCTTCAACCCCTGACCCCAGAATAAGAACCGCCAATAAAAGCCCCATAGCCACAAATACAAGCCCTTTTCACGCTGCGCGTAACCCAGGGCTAACTGGATCCTAGAATGTTGTTAGCCTTACACAACAGGGAGTATGGATGCTCTTCCCCTGTGAGCCCTGAATCTGAACCCTGAACGCTCAAGCTCTTTTAACATCCTAAACCCAGGGATCCTCTGTAGCCTGAGACGAGGTTAACTGTATTCTAACACCGCTACAGCCCTGGGGTCAGTTGCATAAACTCAGATAGATTAGACTAGACATTCCAATTGGTATCACACACGTGTCTTGTTTTACCCATGTAAACTGGTAAACTGGTCTTAGATCAGTCACTAGCGAGGCAGTTTTTATGTGGCAGGTGTATTTAGAGGTCTATAGCAAGTCTCTATCTTAATGCAATGGGCCCCTGGGTTCTTTTCTTGGGTTCAAAACTATAATATTATAATATTATATTATAAGATAATATTAACAATGTTATTCGGGGCTAGCAGCAGTCCTGCTCTGGAGCAAGGTCGATAACAACTCTAGGACTCTGGTACACTAGAAAAGGTGCCAACCCTATGCTAAGGCTAACCCTGGGCTAAAAACGTGCAGTGTGAAAAGCACAAGATATGCTCCAACACACCATGTCGTCTATATGAGATACTTGGGACCCTATCAGTATAAAATGGACAGTGACAGCCATTGTTAAAACAAGCAGATATGAATACGGTTTAAACCTCCGAGATTATTAGTATGTATTTATAACAACTTTTAGATTCAATTCAAACTCAAAATAAAGTTCTATAACATAAAAATACAATATATTTTTGTTTGGGGGTTATAATGTTTCAGGCTGATCCCAAGCATCCCATGTAGCCGCTCCCCGCATTCAGGATGGTGTCGCTGTATTCGTTGTGTTCAGCGTTCAGACAGAGAAATATTGGACGGTTGCGGTGTCTGTATATAGGAGAGTCATCGGGTGCTCTCACTCATGCCAAAATGGTTTCCCTAAAGCGGTCGGAGGTCACTGCTGTGACATCGAGTGAAAGTAAAGGATTCTCTGCAACACCGCTGAACGTTTCACAAATCTGAACGCGCCCCATTGTACAGAGAATACGATACAAAGTCAAGCTATTAGTTTGGAAATCCAAATTGGTGAAAATAGATTCTATTTATGATGTATTTGATGTAAATTTGTTTGTAAAACTAATATGAAGCAATATAAATGTACGCATATGGATGATTTTTGATGAAAATAATAACATGGGAGAAGAACGTGTGTCCTGTTGGTTTTTATTTCGCTTGAAGACAAATTAATTAAATAAGAAATTGGCTACTAGAGAATAAAACTAAACTGCATTCACACGCACAGCCTGCTACATACTGTCTGGGTGAGCGTGCACACACACACACACACACACACACACACACACACACACACACACACAGACACACACACAAATACAGACACTGTTCACAGACTTTGTTCGAAAAGTTGCAAATAGTTAGTTTAGTTTGTTTCAACTATACAGCAAGGCAAGTTTATTTGTATAGCACCTTTCATACACGAGGCAGTTCAAAGTGCTTTACATGACAAGACATTTAAAACAAGGACATTAAATAAATTAAATTAAAAATGAAATCACAGTGCAAAAGGAATAAAAGCCGTAGTGCAACTACTTGGAGTACCAGGTTGGAGTTCTGCATCTGCTTCACATAAGTTGCCAATCACAGGAAAGTAAAAACTAAACTGACTTTCAAATACTTTCCAAACTCCATACATCTGGACCCTGCAGGCTAGCCTGAACCATGAAACGCATTTGCAAATACTATTAGAGCATGGTCTCTCTGTCGCTCTCTCTCTCTCACACACACCACACAGCGTGGTGTGGACTAATTACCCACCGTCTCTTTCTAACACACACAACGTTCTTGTTTATTGTTGCTTTGTCTCTGAGGATATTGAATAAGATCTCAGGTGACTCATATTTGCCACTCATATTACAAAGGCAATATCTCATTATTCCATGAGTTGCAGGTGGGCTGGACTATAAGGACACACTCAGAGTGAGAATAAATATTATGCTCCCACAGTTGAAACCTTGTTCCAAATAGCCACCATTTGAACAAGATGACACCTTCTCTTACAATATGACTGAATGCAAAAAAAAAAAAAAATACATTGAATGAACTTCATGAGCATTTTATGGAGCATTTTTCAAAAGAAAGACACACACAAGACACATCAATATGCGGATATAACAGCCACTGAAATAGATTCCTCCTTCAATTACGTTTTAGTGGGATGATTCTCTAATAAATCAAAGAGGTGATGTTTAAGGACAGAAGACAGAGAAGTGGAAAAAGAGGAACAGCAAAACATAATCAGGAAGAGAAGGAGACAAAGATAAATGGGTAGAAAAGAAGTATGAAAGAGAAGAGCACTAAGAGAGTGATTAGCCTGTTTGCAGTGATTTAACAGGTTTTATTGCACCTATGTCTAAACATGTCTGAGTTTTGTATCATATATTGCGGTTTGTTTTAAGGCAAATTGCCCCTTGGGTAGAGAAACACACAGGACTGTATTTACACAGTAAGACTGAAATCAGAAGATTATTGGTTGGCTGTCATCTATCAGAATACAAAATACTGAATAATTTCTGTCGGTGGGTCATGAAAGTCAATGCTCTCTCAGAATATTTCGCTGGTTGAATCACCAAAAACATTTCATTTTCTTTCTAGCAGCATGCAGAACATCACTGGCTCTTTACTGCCCCCGCATGGATGCAGAGAGAAGCACACCCAACATGGGAAATTTCATTTTTGAGCAATGTGTAGACCAAATCGCATATTTTGCTGCAACTAGTCAAACATTTAAAAAACGTTACCAGGTGTTGTAAGCTGTTATTTATTTACTTAAACATGCCTTAAACAATATTTTAATTATTGAATAGTATTTGTCACAAGAAGGTTATCATATCCAACCTAGAGTTGAACATGAACATGCAGGATCTATCATTAGCCAGATCACACTGCATGTATGTGCCATTGATTCCAAAGTTTCAACTTAAATAATTCAGTTTAATTCCATATGATTGAGCAGGTTAACAGCATGGGTTTCAGGGCGTTCCATAATCCTTTGTTCACTCACCGGTTTGTTGTTTCTGGTTCTGGCCCGGGGTATTGGGATGAGTGTAGATGGTAGGTGGTAAATCAAATAAAAAGCTATACTGACTCTTGAAATAACGCTTTGATAACTCTTGAAATTAACGCTTGAAAACCTTATCTAGCCGTGGGTCCTGCTTCCATGCTTCCTACCAAACTAATGGGCGGCCATCTTACTTTTGACCCCTTTTAACCCCTGTTAGGAGGGAATGCACACCATGTGCAGTACCATTACCTGGCCAGTATATGGCAATACTTATAATAAAAAACAACTAAATCAAGGGTTTACCACAGGCTAGATTTCAACTACAAACTACAACAAAGGTGTGTACATTTCATACAATTATCCAGTGCAAATCAATCTGTACACTAATCAATATATTTCTTTTCCACAGGGTGTAAGGTTAAGTAATGATATGACATGATATGACATTAATGGCTCCAACACTGCATGTAGCCTGGTAAAATAGAGGTCGGCTCTTCAGAAACCTGCTGAGCTCTCTGGTTTTCCATCCAACAACCTTCACATGAAGAATAGACACATATTATAATCCACTATTACAAACCCCAATTCCAATGAAGTTGGGACGTTGTGTGAAACGTAAATAAAAACAGAATACAATGATTTGCAAATCCTTTTCAACCTATATTCAATTGAATACACTACAAAGACAAGATATTTAATGTTCAAACTGATAAACTTTATTGTTTTTTTTGCAAATATTCACTCATTTTGAATTTGGTGCCTGCAACACGTTCCAAAAAAGCTGGGACAGGGGCATGTTTACCACTGTGCTACATCACCTTTCCTTTTAACAACACTCCATAAGCGTTTGGGAACTGAGGACACTAATTGTTGAAGCTTTGTAGGTGGAATTCTTTCCCATTCTTGCTTGATGTACGACTTCAGTTACTCAACAGTCCGGGGTCTCCGTTGTCGTATTTTGCGCTTCATAATGCACCACACATTTTCAATAGGAGACAGGTCTGGACTGCAGGCAGGCCAGTCTAGTACCCACACTCTTTAACTACGAAGCCACGCTGTTGTAACATGTGCAGAATGTGGCTTGGCATTGTCTTGCTGAAATAAGCAGGGACGTCCCTGAAAAAGACGTTGCTTGGATGGCAGCATATGTTGCTCCAAAACCTGTATGTACCTTTCAGCATTAATGGTGCCTTCACAGAGGTGCAAGTTACCCATGCCATGGGCACTAACACACCCCCATACCATCACAGATGCTGGCTTTTGAACTTTTGCGCTGATAACAATCTGGACGGTCCTTTTCCTCTTTAGCCCGGAGGACACGACGTCCATGATTTCCAAAAACAATTTGAAATGTGGACTCGTCAGACCACAGCACACTTTTCCACTTTGCGTCAGTCCATCTCAGATGAGCTCGGGCCCAGAGAAGCCGGCGGCATTTCTGGGTGTTGTTGATATATGGCTTTCGCTTTGCATGGTAGAGTTTTAACTTGCACTTGTAGATGTAGCGACGAACTGTGTTAACTGACAACGGTTTTCCGAAGTGTTCCTGAGCCCACCTGGTAATATCCTTTACAGAATTATGTCGGTTTTTAATGCCGTGCCACCTGAGGGATCAAAGGTTACAGGCATTCAATGTTGGTTTTCGGCCTTGCCGCTTACGTGCAGAGATTTCTCCAGATTCTCTGAATCTTTTGATGATATTATGGACTGTAGATGATGAAATCCCTAAATTCCTTGCAATTGTACGTTGAGAAACGTTGTTCTTAAACTGTTGGGACTATTTTCTCACGCAGTTGTTCACAAAGTGGTGAACCTCGCCCCATCCTTGCTTGTGAACGACTGAGGCTTTCGGGGATGCTCCTTTTATATCCAATCATGACACTCACCTGTTTCCAATTAACATGTTCACCTGTGGAATGTTCCAAACAGGTGTTTTTTGAGCATTCCTCAACTTTCCCAGTCTTTTGTTGCCCCTGTCCCAGCTTTTCTGGAATGTGTTGCAGGCATCAAATTCAAAATTAGTGAATATTTGCAAAAAAACAATAAAGTTTATCAATTTGAACATTAAATATCTTGTCTTTGTAGTGTATTCAATTGAATATAGGTTGAAAAGGATTTGCAAATCATTGTATTCTGTTTTTATTTACGTTTTACACAACGTCCCAACTTCATTGGAATTGGGGTTTGTACATAAATGTGTAAAAATATCTATATAATATACATTTCAGGATTACAGAACAAACAACAGACATTACAAAGGAAATGTTAAATTTTAACGGATCTGTTTATTTCTTTTTAAAATACATTAATGATTGCCATCATCAGAACTCTGGTCTGGTCCAGTTTAACATGAAAAACGGCACACATACATTCATATCATACATACATACATACATACTTACACACACACAGGCCAATGACATACAGCGTTCAATGCTAAAAACAGGTAGATGACATGAAAAATCATATCAGTGGTATAAAGTTCATAAGCTTTTAAAATACACCAGATGAACAGAAAACATAAGTTATTACTACAGTATGTAACATTCAGCCCAAACCAAGTCATACTGTAAGAAAGTGCCAAAACATTTTTACAGAACTTCCCAAAGCACAAATACTGATCCAGGAACAGCGGCCCGGTCCTCCTGTGCGATAACCTTGACACTATTAATTTTAGTCTTGGTAGTTTTCTTCACCAATCACCTGCCACATTACAGGGGGAAGTTTGCCCTTCAGCTACACTAGCAAAGCCTAGTTAGCATCGTCCATTGAAACCAACAGGTACTCCTAGCATCATCTAACAAACTAGCTTCATGCTAAAGCAAGCCTTTTTAAGCCTTGACGTGCAAATACATAAACATGTTCCCCACATTGTGATCAATGTCTGGTGAATAAAATGAAGAATCAAAATGTTGCGGTGTCCCTTTAAGGAAACGGTCAATGTCAAATGCAAAGCTGATTTTGATCAGTGCTTGTGCATCAACACATTTTGTGAATCTGGACTCTAAACATCACTACACCATCAGTGCCCTGGGAGAGTTTAAATATTTACAGTTGTGCTGGATTCATCTTGGCAGACACTTGAACGCTGACACGCCACTTGATGCAAGATGAATCCAGCACTCGTCGCAATTGGAAATGTTTATATGTTTGACTATTTGAACTAACTGAGGTGCACTTGATTTATCTCGCCAGACAAAAACAACCTTGCAAGTGAACACACCACTTGGAAGACGAGATAAGTGGAGTCATCAGTGTTTTGCCAAATACTACAAATGGATTGGGAAACCACTTTGTCTTTCATCAGCGACCGCTCAGCAACTCAAGACCTTATAGTGCAACAGAAACACATACATACTGCAGATACAGGCACACAAAATCACATACTTGTATGTATGGTATGGTATGTTTTACCATCTGTGACCAGTCTGTTCATTCATTTTTTTTTTGTCACCAAATGAATTCAAATGCCAGTTAGGGGACACCTGACCGGACGTTTTGCAGTGGCCAGTGGATCCTCCTTGACATTTGGTTGAATTCATTTGTGGACACTGAAGTAAAGTTATATAATGTACATCCTTACATATAGTGCAACACACACACACACACACACACACGTACATAATAATAAGAGAAATGCTAACACATGACTCTATCCTACCCCTCTGTGCACTTACCAAACCATTACATGGAAAAAAGCGAGAGAAAGAAAATCAGTGTGAAAATTAATGACACTGTGACACTATATGACACATAATAATGGACATTTGGCACTAGTTGTGTTATCGCCGTGGATGCACCCTGTCTATTCTACCTAGCAACACTGGGAAGCAATTGTTTGACTGGAACTGGCTGGTTCAGAATCCTGAATTGGTTGAAAACTAAGCTAAAAAGTGCAACAAAACGTGATAATTATTTGGTTGGCGCATGACTCGGAAAACTCACTCATCATTTAAGCTGAACCCTCCTGTGGCAGTTATGTTCAACTTTCTCTCAGTTACACCTGGAAGGGTCCCGTCAAATCATACAGGTGGCAGAGACGTACATGCAGCTTTACTGTGGCTTATAAATAGAGGTGGGGTTTGGCGTGTCAGCGGCGTCGAAAACACTTACATGGTGGCTAGAGCTTCTGCACTTCTGCTCTTATTGTTGAGCAAAGACTTACAGAGTGGTTACACACGTTACTGACTGGGTACTGTGCTAGTTAACCGGCTGGTTATTGCTGGCTGCTTTGACAAAGCAATCGATCTTTAGGCTGTTTGCAGTGAGTACATGTGGTCGTGTATATATGTGTGTGTGTGTGTGGCAGGCAGAGAAGCAACAGACAACCCAGTGCTAGACCCAGCATTGAGACAGTTACCGTCCTTTTAACCACATACTCCACCCCACAAAAGACGACTCAAGTCCAGCCTCCACTGTCGTTTCTGAGTTGGTAGCACATTTACCATTCATTCAAGTTTTCAAAGATTCCAGGCGGTACCACAAATCGAACTGATCTGAAAATGTACCCTTTGATAAAAACACTGGAGGGTAGAGGTCGCGCTCACAGCTGATTTGTACCAAGGGGGATAACCGGGTGGATCAGAGGGAGGTCTTAGAACATTAAAACCATGCGCACTACAATGACATTAACTAAAACGAACTAAAACTAAGACTAACATCCGCTAACAGGACGACTACGTGTCGCTATGACGACACACACTTATGCTACCAGCCAGAGCCATGTGGCATAGTTCTGTCACATAGACAGACAGATTTAGATGTACATTAGACTATTTACTTGCACATCAACAATATATACACTGAAACTATATTTGTTCTCAGAAAAAAAAAAAGACTTATTTTAAGTTTTAATGTAAATGTGTTTTTTAACCTTTGGATTAGAAACTTTTGTTATGCCTGCTATATTTCATTGACAGAACTCGGTTATTAGTATGTCTCTGGTAGTGTCATATTGACAGAACTCATTGGACATATGTCTCTGGTACATGCTACAGAGTCGGTCGCGCTGTACAGAGCAACACAGTCTTTGGTCACTTAACACTTCACTTTCAAGTACCATAGTCGTTTTTTTTAGAATAGTAAAAGTGTCAAAAGAAGCAAAATAAAGCTGTGAATGGCTAGATTTTGTGAGTGTGTGTGATCAGTGTTTCTTCTGTATTTATTTTTTGGGGTAATTTTGGTTTATGCTCTACACCTGTTCCCATTTTGGTCCCAGTTTTGTTTTTAACGCAGGTTCCAGCAATAAAACTGTTCTTATTTGGACACCTTATCACGATTCCAATTGTAAATATTGGACCCTAAACTTGTTTACAAGTTGGCGGCTAATTTATATATTTTTTCTATTGCTTGCCACTGGAGAATAAATTCAGAGGAAACACTGATGTTTGTTGGTATGTCTTGTGTGTTCGTCAGTGGAAGTGTCCCATGGCCTCGGCAGCCTTCACTCTCACCACAGGATCTGGATCTTGGAGCAGCATCACTAGACCTGAGAATGAACACACACACACACACAGAGAGACTATGAGAGTATCGTTTCTAATTGTCGTTGAAGCAAATGAATGAATGAATCAGTCCTATACCTTTAGTGATGGTGCCCATGTTGAGGTGAGAGAAGAGCTCTTCTGGAAGGTTCCCCAGCAGAAACCCTGATGAGACACACACATTATGTTCAAGTCATATTATAGGAACACATTGTTTCTAAATTGCCTATTAGCTAGAAGCGATGCAGCTACAAGGGAGTTTTATAGTGGGGGGGGTGTAGGGATTAGGGTTTAGGACAGAGATAGGTTATAGGGTGTACTGGTCATACCTATAAACATAGCAGCTCCTGCTCTGACCTCAGGCCAGTTGCTCTTGAAGAACTGGATGACTGAAATGTGGTAGAAGTTCAGCATGCTAGGAAAGTCCTGGATCTATCAGACACATAAAAACATGCACTGAATATGAAACAACAATAATCTCATACAATTTCTGAGTTAGTTCAACAATTGTATGAAATGTGACTTAAAGAACCTAAGAGGCGTGAAGTGAGTGCTTGGTACCATAAACTGCAAGATTATGGTCAGTGTAAACATTCTGCAGCTATCAAGTCCCTGGAAGACCAACTAGCCTTGATATTTTTAACATTTTTAATAGCAGTTTTTCACTTTTGACTTTAAGGGCAAATGACAATTAACCACTTCAGAAATCTAAACCCAAGTCATTTCTTACAAAAAACAAACAAACATCTGATGACATTTTTGCCCTTTTCTGTATAATAAGGGTGCATAATTCCCGACAATCAGCCACACTGTGTCCCGTGTGTGTGTGTGTGTGTGTGTGTGTGTGTGTGTGTGTGTGTGATGGAGAGTCTCACCAGGTACTTGGTGAGGTCATTGATGAACTCTCCGTAGTGCAAGCCCTTGTCATCATGGAGGTGGTTCTGGAACATGGCCGTGATCTGGTCCGAACCCAGCACAGGAGCACACACACGCATCGCATACTTACACGCCTAAGGACACACAAAGATACAATTTTGCCTTATTGTATCAAAGGACACACTGCGCGTGGATGAATGTGTGCGCGCGCGCGCGTTTCCTACCTTGACCACCTGTGGGTTTGGATCGACCAGGTGCAACAGCAGACTGACCAGGACGTTGTGGATCTGGTCTTTAAACACTGGCTCTCCTGATCCAAACTTGGACAGGTTCCCTAGCAGGACGATGGATGCACAGCGGATCTCGTCGTTATCCTGGACGAGAGGGCAGAGAGTTCACCTCGTCACAAACTTGAAAAAGGCCTACAGACCAACTGGTGGGATTTACAATGTGATTGCATTTGGCCTCATATAGTATACTGAAAGAAAAAATAAAAGGGAAATTTACGCTCTCCAGGAATGGTTTGATCTTCATGAAGATATAGACCACTAGTAAATGGACGTTCTTCTTGTCCAGGTAGAGGAGGACTTTAGACAGACCTGACATGGCCTCGAGGGTGATCAGTTTACCTGCAGGGAGAGGGAGGGAGAGAAATGATGAAGTTGAGGACATGCTAACAGGTAGTGGTTAAAGGATGTGAAAAACCAAAAAGGAGCTGAATGTTTACCAGCTCCAAGGAAGTAGAAATCACAGCGATGAATCAGACCACTGATGACCATTTTCCCCTCAATTCAACTCACTCATTAACTCAATTGATTAAGTTTGTTGTGACTTTACCTGGATCATCCCTCTCTTCCATGCCTGAACTCATGGCGGCCAGCAGCTCCTTAGCGTACTTATTCACCTGGTGATGGGGGAGAGATAGAGCCATGTTTAACACCCCTCCTAGTAGATTTATTTATTTTTTGTCGGGAGCTCGTATTTACAGTAACTCTCATATGACGTGAATGCAGCATTAGTTGTGGCTTTTCCGTGTAGGTGGAGAGAGCGATAGCGGTAGCGCTAGCTGCTGTTGCCAGTAGGGGGAAAGGGATCGTCCCCTAATGTCAAGGCAACATGTCTTGTCGCTGCGATGCATTGTGGACTATTGAGCCTACCGTCTGTCTGAACACGTTGAACATTTTGAAATGTGCTTAATACTAAAATATTTCTTTGTGGTAAAATCTTAATAACACTAGCAAAACACAAATAAATAAACTCTTCCACGAACAATGAAGTAGCAAAACTATAACCATACAACATGAATTAGAAAGCACTCAGTGACACCAACTCGGCGTGTGTGTGTGTGTGTGTGTGTGTGTGTGTGTGTGTGGTACCTTTTCAGGTGATCCCACAGCTATATTGCCCAGCCCCCGCACAGCCAACATGCGGACGGTGCAACAGGGATCTGATATCCTCTCCATCATGTTGTTCATCAACACATCCATCAACAACAACTCCGTTACCACATGGTGGTTTAAGAGCTGTAAGCAGTGAGAGACAGAAAACAATATGACTCATCAATGTGCCTATCAACACCGCCTCCATCTAGTAGCTACATACACACACACGCAAAACCCCTCCAAAACAATATACAGTTAAATACTAATACACCAAATGTAGTGTCCGTGTCCATGTGCGCGTGTTTCACCTCAGAGAAGAAAGCAATGACGGTGATTCTCTGGCATTCATAGATGTTGTTCAAACACGGACACAAACACTCTACAATGGAGGGCAACCTGGGACCAGCATGCTTAGCCATCGCCCTGTAGGAGAAAACAAACATACCCAAAGTCACACATGCTTTAAACACTGAGAGGATTAATTATTAGGAACATCTGGTTCTTGTAGGAAACGCAATGACCAGGGGAAAACAAATCACACACACTGAAGTGACTAATTGCTAATTGCTATCCTAAGCGGCTGCTGGAGCGTCATATTTCATCTCTGTGTACAACTCAAGGCAAAAAGCCACGATGACAGAAACCAGAGCTGAACATTAAATTCAATGTAATCAGGTCAGTATGTTTAAAAGAAGGATCGATTAATAATAGTTCATATTAAAAGTTATCATGCTAAACATGGCCAATTGAGCGTGTGTGTACCTGGCTAGTAGTGTAATACCAGCAGTGTGTGTATTCTCTTCCTTCATTGCGTCCCAGGCGTGATCCTGGTCCAGTTTTTTCACCACCTCATCCAACTGGGCCCGTGCTAACAAGATTCTCAACGCGCTGGCTGCTTCCCTGGAGGACACAGAAAAAAAACCCTCGATAAAGACTATGAAGGTAGACACCTCACCCACATGTTAAGTAGCCCAAAGACACCTACCCTGCTACGTGGAAGGAGGCAGTGTGTTTATTTTTGTTGTCCTTAGGCGCTGAGACCCCAACACTGGCTCCCAGTCTGACAGTGAGACAGGAGAAGAGCTGAGGAAACAGACTGACTGCTGGTTCCTGACTCTGACCGTTTAATAACAGCTCTTTCAGACCACACGTCATCTGGAGGGAGAGAAAACACACACACACACACACACATACACACAAAATACTTGTTAAGACATTCGGACACCGTCAACTCAACTTCTGTTTGGCACTCAACCTACCCAGTTCCACAACACCACCACCCTCTAGCTAGCTTCACACTTTACAGGCAGCTGGCACTTCACTATTTGCACTTCAAGCTTTTTTATTTGGATCAGCTCAATATAATCTTGATCCTGATGTGACGTGAGTGTGCTCGCGCATATGTGTGTGTGTGTGTGTGTGTGTGTGTGTGTGTGACTTACAGCCAGCGGCTGACTGGTGGCCACCTTTGTTGTCCCTGCCCTCATCATCGACTCCTTCTTGTCCACATAAGGTGCCATGACCACCAGCTTTTCCATTACCATCTCCATGATCTGATTGGCTATGATGGGGTCTGCTCCCAGGGCCATCCACATCTCACTGGTCCAGCTGGACGGAGAGATGAAAAGGAGAAAACTTCATGCTCAAACATTCTCACAAAAAACTCTTTTCTCTGAGAGATGTGAGAAACACTTTGTCCTACAAAGACATTAACTGACAACTTGAAGTATTGAGTAATTCCTATTTAGTAATTACTATCTGTGTGTTCTTCATATATTTCTATTTTATAGGTGGTCCTGTGTGTATACCTGTCATAAGGTAGTGGCTGGTTGACCAGTGTATTAACGACAGTCTGTAGATGTTGAGTAGCCAGGATGAGAACCGTCTGTCCCACTGCCACTCTCACCTGAACACCGGCAGAACAACGGATTTGTGTCACAGTTATGAACAATAAATGAAGAACAAACAATGATATACTCTATACTATCTGAATATTAGTATATACTCATGGCTATTCTGACCTGCTCCTCTGTGACGCTCTGCAGACGCAGGTGGAGCACCTCCATCATCTCTGGGACCTAACACACACACACACACACACACACACACACACACACACACACACACACACACACACACACACACACACACACACACACACACACACACACACACACACACACACACACACACACACACACACACACACACACACACACACACACACACACACACACACACACACACACACACACACACACACACACACACATACGAAACATAAAGGCTCAGGAGTAGTTCAAATTTTATTGAGCATTATCTTAATCTGCCTGTATGTATGTGTGTTTTACCAGTTCTTGTAGTCCAGCCCCTCTGTTCTTCAGCAGAGTGTTTAGTATGACAGAAGAAGCTCTGCAGCAGTTGGTCTGACTGTCTGCCAGCCCTTCAAACAACATGAACACCAGCGTGGTCAACTGCTGCTGGGGCAGACGCTTACTCATCACCTAACACACGCAGAAGAAGCCATGGTTACCGCCTATTATCGGGACACTCACAAAAGAGGGTTACATGAACTGCGATTACGTTTAGCACGGTGGTGCCGTAACAACAGTGGACTGCAGAATAGTTTTAAAGGTTGGGTAACAATATCACAAGTTTTCCTTAGACAGATGAGGGTGCAGAGCCTACCTTGGTGAGGTCAGAGCAAGTCTTATAGAGAACGGCGTGATCGGGGTTTTCTAGTCTGTCTCGCATGGGCGGCAGACTTTCCACAGAGTCATCCTTATAATCTAGAGAGAAACCTGTAGACATAAACGGATATAAACAGCTGAAGAGAGCAATCAAGTCAAAACAGAAAACTAATCCTTATATAGTCTTCCTAAGGAGAGAGTTCAAGTTAAAGCTGGACTATGCAGTTTTGCTGCGAAATACATCATCAGCAAATAATAGTATAAAATGGTTATTTACTGTCTGGCACTTTTAGCAATAGTGTTCGCAAGTTATTTTACTAAATACAATAAAAAACAAATGGCAATAAGATAAACAATAAAAAGGCTAAAGCAAGCATTATGGATGTCACTACAGTTCAATGGATTCTGGAAAACCACTAGATGCAGTGCTTAGCATTTGATTTGGTTTGATGATGATTATATGCTCCAATCACCCTGAAAAAAAGTGATTTCAGGACTCCAGGTCTAACAAGGAGCAACATCTGTAGCCTTGTAAACACTAGCTTGGGGCTACGCTTTCATCCTCCAGTGATTGTGATGAGCCAGCCCCAGTTGGCTCCAAACAGCAACTCATGACCACCTTGTCGCATAACACTTGACTGTTTAGGCTCAATTCATACAGACGAGGACAAAAGGTCCCGCCTGTGTCAGTTTGTGTACCTTCGTATCGTAGCTGTATATAAAGCAGTGTGTATATACAGTCGATAGCTGCGGTGCGTACGGCGGGGTGAGGGTCGGAGCAGCGCGGGGACAGTCGACCCAGCAGCGCTCCAAGGTTGTGGAAAGATACCATGTTCTAGAAAACAGATGCACAGAAACAAAAAGGGTTGCAGAAAGGGCTGCGTGCACTTCCGTCATTTTGAAATGGTCACACGGCCATCCAGGTGCATGGGGGTACAGCTAACTGGGTAGCGTTCACTACCCGTTTCTCTTTGAGAGTTTTAAGACGTTAGCAGTTGTGACCATTTTGCAGTCTGTTGACAGCGGAGTCAGGCAAATATGTTACAGCTGACTTATATGTTTAGATTTTGCCAACAAACAACATAGAAACATAAAATGACACACAATGAAAATGACAGCTGTAAACCTAAGTGAAGGCAAAGGATATCAAAACTGTTATATGATAGATGAGGTGATTAAGTGACTGACTGTTGCACAGAAGAAGACATTGAATTTGGACAGCTGGCAAGGTGTGTTTCAGAGAGGGTTTCATATGAGTGTGTGTGTGTGTGTGTGTGTGTGTGTGTGTGTGTGTGTGTGTGTGTGCGTGTACCTTAACAGTCAGGTTTTCCAGGTAGTAAGCCAGTATGTGAGCTGTGGCTCTGACGGCTCTCTCTCTCTCATGGTCGATGCTTGAGCTCAACCACGACTCGATGTGCTGCACGGGACAATAGAGTGCACATCATGTTAGACAACAGCGACTTTACTTTACTTGGAGGACAATACAGTATTTGTATATATATATTTATTGCTCTACATCCGAGCAGGAGAGACACAGAAGATTGGGTGAGAATAATACAATGATAGAAATAAATACTAGACCTTGATGTAAGGGAGGAGTAGCTAGTTAGGCTAGAACCTCAGGCCTCACCTTGAAGACACTCTGCAGGCCGTCAGGTGTGGGATCCTTGGCCACAACACTCTTCAGCAGGTCCTGCAGTGCTGCCAAGGTGTCCCTGTACAAAGCCTGAACAGAAATAAAAGGAAATTTAGTTCAATAAAATGATATTTGAAGAACGTCACACAGAACACGTGCAAAACAACTCCTAATCGGTAAACTACAATTGCAAGAAAATGACTTGTGAGGACATTTCTGCTGCTATGGGTGAAAGCTTGTTGGTGGATTGGTGGATGTGTTTGAGGTTAGGGTAAAGGATAGGGTAGGGATCATAGATTGTATACCGGCAACAGCGTGTGTGTGTGTGTGTATCTGTCTCTTTCTCGCTCTCTTTTTTCACCTCTCTCTGCTTGGGGTCCAGTATCTCCTCCTCCTTAGTTTTCTCCGGGGTGTGTGTCTCGGCTGGCAGAGAGAACACACCGTTCACACACACCTTCAGCAAGTCAAAGCTCTCGTTCTCACTCAGCACGGGGTCCAGCGGGCTGAAGCACTAGAGGTCAAGGATCACGTGCAAGTAAACGACAGAACCTCGCGCACCATGTTGGAAGACCTTTGAGATTGAACCCCGGGCTGGTACACTCAAATACACTTAAAGCTGCACTAGGCAAGATGTCAATGTACAAATGCACCCATCGTATCACCTTAGATAACATACTGGGGCTGCAACAGGAGCATCCCATGCCCACTAACTGAGAGCACATAGATTTATCCAAATTAAGTTCAGGTGTCACGTATGGTCACTGGTGGGAACTCTTTTCAGTGCACAGGAAGTCAAAAACTTTCTCCTAAATCTTTGGAGGGCTTTTTCATCATCTTTGTCTTCATAGATTGTGTTAGTGATAATTTCCCATACTCTATTATGTATACATGTTGATTTCATGCATGTACAGAGGATCCAATTATATAATTAAGAGCCAAGGATACATTAGGTTGGCACAGGTGGCCATCACTAGATGGCGTATTGGAGTCCGCAGTGCATCACCTGGCTCTGCCTTGATGAAGTCCTAACAAAGAAGACACAACAGAAGGAATCGATCAACCATTCTTTTGTTGTTTAAGCTTCATGCTGTTAGGAAAATAGATATTGGTGATAAAATACTATTGTTAGCACATCACACATTTCTGTTATGCATATAATCCTGGTTTCATGAAGTAAGGGGACAAGGTGCAGTGCAAGTGTGTGTCCACAGACTCAGACTGTACTGAAGTATCTGCAATTACAACCTTATGACTGAGTGCAATTCGCCCCATGACTCGTCTCCATGTTACTGACCAGCATCACGGTAATGAGCTCCTGTTTGCGAGAGAAGACGTAGCCTTGCCTCTTCACACACTCACTGATGGCTTTGGCTATGAGCCCAACGCTCTGGATCAAACTCAGCTTCATGGTCAGGTCCTGGAGCAGGGCAACACACACACACAACACACACACACACACACACACAGGGAGAGACAGACATAATTGACACACCGAGACACACAGGATCGAAGAAGGAAGGACATACACAGATTAAGTCAAGAGGTAAGTAGGTTAAATATCATGAAAATAGGATTATTGCATTTTCCCCATTCAGCAGGAATTCAAAGCAGCACTGCAATGACCATGTTACAGCCACCATTGCCGATGCACATCTATGGACAGTTAAGCATAAGCAAAAACAATCCAAAATCAATCAATCAATCAATCAATCAATCAATCAATCAATCAAATCAAATCAAATCAATCCAGCAGCGTGTTTGTAGATTGATCCCCCATGCCTTTGGATGGAGAGAAGTCTGAAATCAGAGTGATTTTAGGAGATTGGTTCAACAGTAAACTACCTGCAGGCTCTGATCTAAGAAGCGACAGACGAGCTCGAGGCCTGGAGACACCAAGGTGCTGTTAGGATTTAGCAAGAGATTACAAAAGCCTTTTCACACCAAGGGCAATCAAGAGAGGAATCAACCATGAAAACATGACTCAGTTATGTCAAGAGTGGGATCTATTGGGTGGGATCATAATGAGATGGGTTTGAAAGGTATGTTAATTTTCTTTTTATCTGAAATTAAAAAAAACAACAAAACTTGTATTAGGCAGCTCACAGTCCTGCTGCCTAATTGTTGTGGGGTTGAAAAAGAAAAGCAGACTGCAAACTTTGAGTTTGAGCCGTAGCCAACGTGGAACTTTCTGATTCCACTTGCACTTTGAATGTTGGCATCTTGAAACTCGTGTTGAGTTGCATTGGTGTGAGACTGCTTGACAAAGAGACCCACGAATGTGATCATGTAACAAGGGAAACCTGGTGAACCTGTTAACGGCAGGTGAAGCTGCCAGTGGGCGGGCCATTCAAAAGACATTCTGCAATAACTTTGTGTGTGAATTTTCCTTTAGACTGTCAGAGGAAAACACAGAGGCTTGTGTTATCCTGACTGTGTAAATATTGCCAAATCTTTAAATACTAGAGGGTTTTGTGCAGCTACGAGTCCCTAACTAAGGCTGGAGACACCAGCTGCATCCCTGGCTCCACATCACATTAGAGGGTCAAACTTAAAGCTACATTTCACTGAGTTAGAACATTTTCACTCTTCATAATGCACACAACCATAACCACACAACCATTAATTACTGAAAACCAGCAAAATGATTTGGTTAAATATAGGACCACATTAACTATTATAACCTTGGTCTATTTTGTGTTTCCTGTACATTCTTTAGAAGAACATAGTCTATAGACTAGGTTTACAAAATGAATAGGGATGACTACGGGTCCCTAGAGCAGCCAATGTTGGTGGTGGACAATTCATGAATGCCCACAAAGGTATGTGCAAAAATGTTTTGAAATGTTCTAGTGAAATATCACTTTAAAAAGGCACTGCCAAATAACAGATTAAATAGTGAGTAGAAATTTGCTTTATTTCATCAAGCTGTGTTCTCCCTTAATGTGAAACTTTTAGTCAAGATTTCCGTGTGGATATTTCGATAAGTGAGTGTGAGTGGGAAAGAGGTGGAAATACAAAGGAGAGTTGGTGAGGAAGGCAGGTGGAATGAAAATAAGTGAAGGAGAGGATGATAGTTTGAGAGTAGAGAGAGAAAGCAGAAGAGAAACAGAAAAAGCGAAAGAGAGAGATAGCCCTTGTGTTCCTGTGACGATACCTTGGTCTCTACTGTAATCCCCAGAACCTGTATGAAATAGAGGTGACAGGATTGAGTACACACACCTACAGAGCCCTTTCACCTTCAAGATCACCTTTATTTAACACACTAGAGCGCCAACAGGCAAATCCAAATTGATTCGTTTTTTTTTTAATAAATGGTATTTCTGCTTTATTAGCAAATGGTGAAAAGATAAAACAAAAATGGAAGAGAGATGGAGGATGACATGCAACAAAGTTTGTGAGTCAGAAATGACATGGTATGGCCTAAGCCTGCTGTGCTAACAGGAAAGCCCCAGATCACTGTCATTTGAACAACTTTCCCTGATAGATCCAGTAGCATTTGTACCTCGCCTTTTCCACAACATTTCTGGTAATAATCAGAGAATGAAGCAATTACATTACAAATGGAAACAAATGACATTTTAGACGCAACAACTCAAAACCCTGAAGGAACTGCATTATCGGGATGAGCACTGTTCAATATCTGAAAGCCAAACTGAAAAGAAGTGTTGGGTAGATAAAGTAAATGCTTCCACGTGCAGCTCCTGGTTATGAAGTTTGGAGTCTGTCAAATTTAAACAAATCATTAGTCATCAGTGTATTAGTGTCATTATGGCTACAGATGAACCTTTCTCTTCCTCCTGTCAAGTAGCCAGTAGCAGCAGATTGTAACCTGTTAGCTTAGCTGAGACAATGTTATACAGTTAATTTGGTAATGAACGCTGTCACAGACACACCAACACACAAAGTACAAGCTGGATGGATGCAGACTTGATTTTACCCGTTTTACCATGAACCATCCAGCAGACGTTCAGGAGATTGGGCTGTATGTCACTACAAACTTGGAAAAAGATGTTTTAGTGTGAGATTAGGAAGCCTTGCTGAGGATGTCCACCCCAAATTATTCCTGACGTCACATTAGCAGGTCACTACCAACCAGTGGCATGCCAGTTGGTGTTCATTTAAAAACTACTCTACTAAACTACTAGTTATCAGTGATTAATGTGCTAAGCATTGTAGTTAGCAGCTGACGGGTATTAGAGGAATGTCCATCTGCATCTTACTAGGATACTGAATACAAGGTGGTCGACGGAGGTGAACGAACCGAAACGCTGAGGTGGTGAGCAGAATAGGAAGGAGTGTTAACACTGATCTGACTGTCCCTGTGTATGACCCCTTGCTTTAGACCGGACCCCGACGGAGTATCCCCGCCCCCCCCCCCCCCGGCTGAACGGGGCCCACATGGATTCCCCCTGACTACGGCTTGCTAAGCGAACAAACGGACCTGGACGCCTCTACCTCGTGTCTCACTCCCTGCCCTCCATCTCTGTCTCCCCGCACGTGTGAATGAGGCCACCGGGTCTCCGCCTAGACGGCTCCCCCCGGTCAGGGAAGAATCTGAGTTCCCTTTCCCCTCCCTCTCCGCTCTAATAAATAACGACTGTTCATTTTCACCACATCCTTCACTGTACCACGGCCGCAACAGTACAGTTTTACCACAATGTGATAACAAAGAATGATACAATATGCAATACAATAAAAATTACTTGCATCATAAGCGATCCTGTTCCACATTGTTCGCATGGCACATTTAAACACACACACACACACACATCAAATGCAACACAAAATAGAAAAAAGAAAAAGAAATCCACGCTGGCTGACTCACTGCACAAGCAGGACCCGCCCACAATATCATTTCCGATGTCTCAGCTTACACTCAGTTCAGTTCAGGGATAAAGCAGTGTTAGAATTTGTTAAGTCTACAACAATATTCCACAACATGGTGTCCTGTAGCCTAGACTATAACAAATACTGCTACCCTTCCTTCTCCTCCCCTTCTTCATCATCACCACCACTTTACATGGCAGATAGATTATGCCCTGAGCAGCTATACAGGTTCTGTTGGCCAAAGAAATGCCACGACTTGTGGGAGCTGTGGTGACAGTTACCTTTGGGATGGAAGCACTTGGTGATGCAGTCGAGTATGTAATTTCAATGACCTCTAAGCCTAACCACCAACTGTTTTATTATCAAGTTAGATTAGCGTTAAAGTTACCGCTGGCAGTGAAGTCTATCATGATCTCACACATAACACATCCTAACACATCCTAATATCGGATTCCCATCCTAGGACTCATGTCATATTCCCTGTCTGGATGTCACCTCTTGTACACCCAAGTCTCCTAGTTTGTTTGTTTTTAGTTACCTTGGTGCTGAAGTGTTTACTGATGCAGCGGAGGATGTCTTGGTCGATGCGTTTCAGTATCTGTTCCGGTGGTGCGTTCAGTGCCACCTGGCCGTAACACAGGATCAATGTACTCTTCACTTTCTCCACCTCAACATCGTTGCGTTCCTGAAGAAAGGAAGGAGGGAGGGAAGGAAAGAAAGAAATACCGAGGGAAGGGAAGGAGAGAGAAATAAGACAGGATGTAAAGAGGCCAAGAAAGTTAACAGTCAAAAATCGAATTACCTCTTGAAATCTAAAATCTTTCACATTACAAAACAACGTTGATTCACATTTGAAATGGAGGGCATTGAAAGAAACCAAATGAAAACTTCTACTATGAGATGCCAACCATCAGCTCTCTACTTTGGGAAAGAGAAGCTCCATTAACATTGATAGTAACACAGGTAGATGAAAAGACAATGTGATACATGTAATCTTCACATGCTACTTATAAATACTGTTCTTTGTACTTTGAGCAGGTTGAAGATGCTCGGGGACTTCTTGAAGGCATCCGACTTGCCGAACTCGTCCAGCTTGGCCAGAGTTCCCTCTAGGTGGCTGTTGGCACACAGTCCAATGCTCATGGCCACTCCCTGATAGAACCAACACACACAGTTAGACACAACCATGAACTGGTACCAAGCAGGTCAATGCCTAGAGCAACTCCCTTCAACACTGTTCTGATGTGATAAAGACCCATACTGATCATTTTTCAGAGATGTCAGATGTCATCAATGTTTATTTCAAATATCACAAGACGCCAACAGCCGGACAGACAGTACCTCTCTCTCGATGGCATCATTGTGTCGAGCCGTGAGCAGGATTTCCTGCAGTTGTTTTTTCACCAGCTCCTTGTTGTAGCACTTTTGGAGAATCACTCCTAGACAGCGATACAGGAAACTCTAAAGTTTGACAAAAACAAAAAACACATTCAAGATTTTAATCATCTCTGGGTATTTCACTGATATTTCACACACATCCATTTTTTTCATTGTCTGCATTTTGAGTTGCAGCTGCCCTCAAGACGCTCCCCCAATATTGGACCAGATAAAAATGACCAATGCAAGCAATTCAAAAAAAAAGAAAAGAAATAATAATAAGAATTACATAACTAGACAAACATTCACAGACCATGCAACACTTGCAAAAGGCTCAAATTGGCCATTGCACTGTAGCACAGCGATATGGTTGCTAGTGATGTGAATGCAGGGTTAGTGGCAGCCAACCTGGTCTGACTCACAAGACTTTCTGTGATTTGTGGGCAAAATAAGGTGCTTGAAAGTTCTTACCTTCTCCTCTACAGCGTTGTTATAAGTGGAGAGGTATCGTGTTGCCTCAACTGCCGAGTGACATACCCACTTGTCATTATCAATGGTCGCCAGGGTTTTAGATAGGAACTGGTCATTACAGGTAAAAGGACATGTCATCAAATCAAAACAAGTTGACAAATGAAGTGTAAAATCTGCATGCAGTCTAAAGCTATTTATACAGCAAGTACATGTGTCGTCCCCCATGAATGATGCAGGCACCCCTTGGGCCAATCAGTAGCAAGTTTAATCAAAATCCAAACGGTGATGTAGCAGTTATGGCCTTTACAATTTTTACCTTAAATTATATTGCCCACATCAGGCCAATAAGTGTCATTTTTGTCAACACCAGAACACAGTATACAATGCTGGAATACATCAGCACAAACCTTTTCTTGCAACTGTGTATGTTCTACCATAACTGTTAAGAATTACTATGAACTGCAGAGGCCCTGGCGTTAGAAAGTAAATGTTTTAATATTTGCACACCTTCAGCAGCTTCTCGTCCCAGTGCTTCTTATCCAGACTCTGCGCTGTTGACTCTAGAAACAACAACAAAAAGTCAGACTACCCGGGAAAGATTTCGATCGATCACGTATGTAGAAAAGATTGTGTCCATACCTTCTAGTAGTGACAGTAGCGGAGGTATCTCCTTCTCCCAGAGAATCTCAGTATTAGGGTGGATGTTGATACTGAGGATGTTGAGAAGAGAGAGAGACGGAGCACCATGACCTCTGCTATTGAAGGGGAACGCTGCGTTCACCTAGGACACGCCAATCCAGACACAAATAGACACAATAGCTGGTGTTAGGCACTTTCATTCATAAAATTAAAAGAACCCAGTTTGGGCCCTTGTTGTTTTGGGGCAAGATCATATACATCACTGTCTGTCTTTTTTAGTAACTAAGTTGTTTTCACTCCAAATACATTATATTTTTAAATATATATAGAGTTATATTTAAATTTGACTTCACCTATCGGGGAGGCTGAGCATTGTTGAACCTTTTCTTAGCTATATAGGTCACGTTTGTGACTGCACAGGGACTTGCAATAATGACTAGGTGTTCATATCTTCGAGACTACTTGTGAAAAAAGTGAAAAATGACCTCAAACACCCAAAATGAACCAAAGTCAAACATGGGCTGATAAGGTGAAAGCCTTGGCTGCTTTGTGTATCATTTTGGCCCGGAGCCATAGTTTCAAAGACACTGCTGTAGTGTGTTACATAGATGGCTGTACTTACCAGCAGTCTGATCATCAGAGTTTGAGGAGAGGGCAGATTGACTGGAGGGGAGGAGAGAGACAAGGAGCATTTAGCTTTGAATAGACAACACTGAGCAATTATCGCATCAGTAACCCATCTACTCTCCTTAATCTTCCATTCATCATCTGCAAAAGTGTTTTTTTGTACACTTGATGTATGCACGTGTGTTTGGCTGATGGACATCCTCTACCTTGCTGTGTCAAGTCTATGTTGAAGCTGGCCTCCTGGTTATTTTTCTTCTTGTTGCCCAGCACTATCAGGCTCTTACACAGAGGAGTGGTGGCGTTGCTGAACTGTGAAGGGGTCAGATAATATAGCAGCATGGGCCACAGCACCTACAGGCGACAAAACATAAACAGACAGATCCCTTGTTAATGTCCTGGAAACTGGACTTCAACTGCCAGGGTATGAATTCAAATTGATCACTGACCGATTAGTCATAAAGCCCAAGCTTCAAGGAGCCACAACCGAATGAAATCTCAGCTCTCCATTTCAGGTCTGGAAAACTGTGGATTTTCTGTGACTGTGGCAACATACTTGTGTGTGACCAACAGATCAGACTGAGACTGATAGATGGAGATACATACATCAGCTAGTCGCCCAACGGTGGTGGTCAGGAGGTGGAGGGTGCTGTCACACATTGTCCTCAACGCCTCGTTCGTCACCTCCTCTGGATCTGTGGGCTTCTGGCCACGCTGCAGACGCAAAAACAAACACACAGATACAGTACATGGGTATATACAAATGCTTTACATTCAATATGGTCAGCTTGACTTAGCTTGACTGAAAAAACAAACGTTGAGCACACACACATTCATGCAGGGCAGAAGCTGTTGTGTTCAGTGACATACATGCAATTCCTCTGCCTCCATCTATAAACAGGAATATCCAATGTGAATACACACACGCGATAACAAAAGCCACACACAAGACCACACATCGTTTCAAGTCATTGTTATATTAGACAATTTGAACTCCATCCACACACACCTGATATGTGTTGTGCAAGGCGCAGTGCTGAACTATGAATCGAACCAGTAACTCTCCTCCTTCCTAACTCCAAATAGCCATGATGTGCCATGGCACTGATCACCTGGACCACACGCCTCTTCACCTGGGAGACAGAGAAACACGGTGAGAGCTCACTCTCGGCAACAGTAATTCTTCTTCTTGGCAATAATTATTTTTACAGTGTGTGAACCATAACACTGATGACCCGGACAACACATTTCTTCAAGAAAGCCAAAGTAAAAAGAGCATACACGCGTTACCTTGTTGCTGTGGTCAGCCATTGGTTGTCGGATGCTGGCCAGAATCAGAAGCTTCTTGGTCTCCATCAGGGAAGCTGCAACGCACACACACACACACAGACAGACAAACCAAGTTGTTTAAGTTGTCCTTCTAATGCCAAATTAAATCACAGAGCGGTGCATGGGACAAATGAGGAATTGTTCTTGTGTCGGTGCATGTGTTTTCTCACTGGTGGAGTTGATGAGGTGGCGTAGGACAGCCAGGGAACCCATCCTGCTCCTCTCATTACTGTTCTCCAGCTTCTGAAGAACAAACACAACCAGCCGATCTGGGAAGGAGTTAGCTGGGAGGAGAGGGAAAGAAATTAGGTCGTGAATTTCATATATTGGAAAAGATATAACGAAACAAAATAAGAACAAAATAAAGAAAAGAAAAGAAAAAGAAGTGGAGGGGCAGGGAGGGTCAGAGGAGAGGAAGCAGCCATCACAGTTATTCCATGGGCTGCAGTGAGGCCAGCGTGCTGATGGATGACCTCATTACTGTTCATGTGACTCCACCAAGCCCATCTCTTTCCACACACCTAATGTGCTTGCCATAGAAATATGGGCTGAATTAGAGAGTCGGCCTATTTAACACAATGAGATGTTAGGTACTTCTCCTATACTCCCACAGCTTTAGTACCTAGCAGGCTGAAGCAGCGCAGCACCTCGTTGTGGTTCTTGACAGTCGGAGGGTTGTTGTAGTCAACAAGGGCACAGACCTGTGGGAGAGAGAGAGAATGGGAAGTGTTTGGATATCATGAGAACTGTTATACTGTTATATATACCAGTGGTTACCAACTGGTGCCTTCAGTAACACTATGATGCCACGGTGTGAGCTCAGGTGAGAATTTACTCAGATGGGAAAAGAAGACAATCAACAATCATATGTTATGAAGATAGCATTTCAATTCCCTTCAATTCACACCTGGCAGCTGCCCAGGACAACCACAGTCTACTACTGTTGGCCAATGAGCAGCGATTGCTCAAAGGTACCTCAAGAAGAGGTGTTGAGGGCAGGAAGGGGAGAGTCTTACGTGTTCACTTTCCTGGGGACTGAAAACTGATGATATAAACAGTAGAGTTAGAGGGCCTCCATGGTAGGTGAGGGGTATAGGGTAGTGCACGTCTGGAGCAGGTAAAGGCTCAGTGTTGTGCAGAAGATCTCATGAAAGCGGTTTTGACCGGTATTGAGACTGAGCCTTCAGGTCTCAACATGATCTCCACTAGGCCACCCTGCCATGCACACACATCATTCACACTTGCTATTCACATAGTCATTGTGGTAAAGTGTTGCAACAGTTGAGGAATTAGGCCAAGCATCTGGAAACGTGGGTATGGAAACATGTGACTCGGTGACTAACAGTCAATAACACATCAGAAGAAAGCCCTGCATGAAGTGAACGCAACTCTCAAAGAGTGACACATCTACCTCAAGGGGTGATCCATACTTCCCATGATTTAGCGGTTGTTTTTTTTTTGTCCCAGCGTGGTGAAGTCTTGCAACATTTCGGGCACCAAGCCAAAGAAGACAGCATGAAGACTGGATAACAGTTAAGTAAGACTACCACCTAGTTATTTGACAGAAAGCACTACGAAGGCCGCTGGGAATCAGCAACTGTCAGCAATCAGATTCAACAGGTTCAGGTACTTAGGGGTCACAGCTAACTCACTAACATTACTAACAGTCTTTATGTAAGCGGCTAGCATGGCGAAGGTGTGATGCTGGGCACGCCCATTGCTTTATACTTTTTAGCTTTTTTTTCAACAAATACACGGTTTGGATGGTAATCGACAAACAGACGATGAGTGCGTACCCCACCGGCATGTGTATTCTGCTTAGACCCACCTCTCTGTGTGCAGAAGTCAGATAATGGCTAACGCAACCGTTTGGTTCACTCATTGAGGATACAGTATTAATGTGTGTATGTGTGTGGGTACCTGTTGATGCAGTGCCGACAGTAGACTGTCCAGTTGTGTCTCCAGTACCCTGCTGCCCATGTTGACAGAAGCATCTAGCACCTGGCACAGACTCTGGAGAAGAGGGAGGAAAAAGACAGTTTCTGAAACTCCTGAAAAAGGTTGTGCATCATTTGCACTAGGTCCCATATCACAACTATAGTGATAAACTTTGTCCCTTTGCCAACACACATTGTTAATTCCAATCCATATTAATTTAAGATTTTAGGGAAAATGTGTGGGGAAAGCCAGTATTTCCATCCCCTACCATTTCCCTTGGTAAACCTGAATAAGTTACCCATTGCATGAGCCAATGAGGCCCCGCTGTACCGTACTAATGTCCTAGCGAATGAGAGCCTACGCTGCTCACGCTCCAGCCAACTCAGACCCACCTTGATGTGTGGTGATAGATTATCTGTAAACTGTAAAGAGCTGACACAAGAGGAAAACTTCATGGTTAAGAGCCACATTATTCAACTTGAACATCAGGTCCAATAACAGCCTACCACACTAATGCTCCAGCTAATAGCGACGCACCTTGCTGATGATGTAGTGCTCGTTGTGCTTCTTGTACAGGGACAGAATAGCGGGGATGAGTTTGGGAATCTGTTCCTCCAGTTTATCACTAGCCATCAGATGGCACATAGAGCCCACTGCCTCGGCTACTGTTAACCTCAACTACAACACACAGAGAGACAGAGACCATTAGGTGACACAGAGCACAGACAGAGCATCATTATCTGTGATTTGGTTTCAAACCAGCTAGACAAACAAGTAAAGATTCTCTTAGGGTTGTAGCTGTGCCCCATAGTAAGAATTATTTATTATTTCAATTTTCTAAATAAGGACCACAAAAAGAGTAAGACAGTAAGAGTGATAACTTTGTAGCTGCTGCATTAAAAAAGTGAATTCATAATTGTGACTAATAATCATGATCACAATATCTAGCAAAATAATGAGGATTATTATGTTTGTCATAATCATGCAGCGGTAGTTAACCTCAACCAGGACGGATAAAGGCAGACGTGTGTGTGTGTGTGTGTGTGTGTGTGTGTGTGGGGGGGGGAGGGGGTTGTGAGTGTTGTTCCAGTGGAAAGTAATTAGCTCTAATAGGCTCCCTGCCTTCACTAATGCAGCACGGAGGCATACTGGTTAGTCTGACTCTATTAACTTGGCTAAGTATAAACCAGCAGTATAGACCTGGTATTGTTGCTGCGCGCTGAAGATCCTGGAGAAAATCTGATTTCTATACCGCTTTAATGCTAGAGGTTACCATGAACTTGAAGAGGAATGAGGCATTATCGAGCCATTTAAGTAAACTGATTGAAAAATGAGGCAGAGTTTTACATCAATGTGATATGGAGGCTTAACTTTAGGTTGCCCTTAAGGTTGCCCTACTTACTAGCACACTGCATCCCATCATACCACCTCTACAGCTATAACTACACTGCATTATATCATCTTGCACTATCCCAAAGCACTGCATGCAAGATCTTGCTGTACTGCATCTATCAGTATAAATGTTAGTGGATAAATTGTATGTATCAAATATGTATCTGCATCAACATCACTGAGACAAATTCCTGTATTACACTTTGAACATAAAGTGATTGTGACATAACTTCATCTATTCCTGGAAACAATACCAACCCATAGGGACCTTACCTTAGGCTCCCTGCTTTGTAACCAACTATTGAAGAGTACATCATAGGCAGCGTAGATTTCACTGGAGAACGTGTCTTTCCTGACTGTGGGATCTGGAGCCTTGTCCAGGTTGGCCAGGTACTCCAAGATACCATCACTAAAATGACACAGAGCTGGGATAGAGAGCGAGAAGAAGAGAGGGCAACCAGTTGAGGAGAAGAGAGAGAGAGTAGAAATGGATGCAGCGACAAAACAGTGAGAGAAAACGTGAATAACGACTAAGAAAACGCCTGTCAAAAATCTGGGCATTAAAAACCCTGCCACTATGATGTATATGGCCCAGTGTGTAGGGAGGTTCTTACCAGAGGAGAAGACCCACTTCATGTTGTCCTGTTTGGCCATGCCCAGCATGGGCAGCATGGTGCCCAGAATGGCATTCAAGAAGGGTACCATACCATAGACTGGAGACAAGAAGGTTGACACAATATTAATGGAAACTTGACACATTACATTACTTGTCTAACAGGAAGAGAACGACACACTGTGCTTGTTTTTTGAAATATACTTGCAATATCAACGCTAAGGAGGTATATCTAATACATAGACTACGGCATAATCATTGTAAAAATAAAAAATAAAATACATTTGAAAAAAGAGACCAAAATTACACTACTGATTATTGCAATTTCCATATCACAAGAGGCTGCAATTCTTTATTTTATCAAAAGGTGTTTCAGGCCAGCCTCCTAACCAAGGTATTCTGGTGCTGTGCAGAATCCTAGGCCTGCAAATGCAGTTGTTTGGACATGGACAAGAACCCTCAGTAATGGCTCAACATGTCTCCGGATTATCCTGGCGTTAAAGCCCAAAGGTTTGGTACTCAAAGACATTGGGTTTGTGTGTGTTTGTGTGAATGTTTTCCTACCATTGGAGTCAGAGAGACTGGCTAGTGTCTGGACCACAAAGAAGTGAGGCAGGACCCCTGGCTGGAACTTGCTCAGGATCTCCTCCATAATGTCGTTGATGTGCTTGTGACCCACAGCCACTAAGATATTACTGGCTGCCTGCTGCCAATCAGGGACTACTTCCTGGACGAACCAAGAAGACAGAAATTATAGTTAAAATGGATGTTTCCTCTGCTGAGTAAAGAGCGGCACACATCAGATAATCTGAGGCCAAACCCTGTTGCACCATTTCCTGGTGAGAGTGAAATAGGTAACACACACAGCCCAACAGGATGCACAACATCAAAGTTCACAGCATGTTCAATCTTGAAAGTTAGACTAGACTAGCCTAGTCTTCTAGTAATGGATCTAGTAATGGATTTATGGCTATTCATAAGGATAACTGAGTTTGACATTTTATTGCCTTACTGGATATTACTGCGGCCATCAAATGTAAGAAAAACTCTGATAAAGTAAAAATATCTATTTGCAATAAAAGTATAGCAAAGCATTAAGAATCACAAGTATCATGATATACTGTATAAGAGCTCTCAGGAGATTCCCCTCATTACTAAGAATTTAGCTGATACTTTAGCTGATACTTAGATACAAACACAGGTACCTTGGACTGTGTCATCTTGTCCAAAGCCGTCTCGCTCATCAGCTGACCTAATGACTAATTCACTTGAACCTTGTACCTTAGATCGTGTCATCTCATCTGAGGCCAGGGAGATGATGCTCTTTATCCTGGGGTAGCTGATCGCCTCTATCCTGCTGCCAACGATCAGTTCAATGGTCTGGAGAATCACCACTCTGTGGCTCACTACCAACTAGAGTAGAGTAGAGTAGAGCCAAGTAGAGCAGAAACAGAGGGGAGAGGAGATTTAAACAAAATGGAATATAAAAAAATAAAAAAGCATTTATTCACCTGCATCAAAAAGCTGAAGCTTTCGGCTAAATTGCATACATTTAATGTGACCCAGGGTTACATCAGACAAAGCGCCCCATCCCAGTTTTCACATCATTTAACTGCATGACTAATCTAATTTCATAACTGCAGAAATGTATAAATAGATTTGTCTCTTTTGTAGATGGTATTTTATGGCATCATATGCTGACAAGCAATGGTCTTTGATGTCTGTATCAAACGGCCACACCTTTCGTCAACATTGTGTCAAATGTTAGGTCAAATTAAATTACATCGCACTCTAGATTTTTACTGGTTTAAGTTTGATGTCCCAGACGTTTCACGGGCTATTTCCCCATTCTTTTGGTTATCATCTGATAATCACAAGGCCACGGGTTGTGACAGGATGTGAAGATGCTGCAGCATCACATTTAGAGGCTGGTTGGGTCAGGGCTATATGAGGACATTTCTGATAATAGAAAAAAATTAACGAGCAAAGGAAAGAAATTAAGAAATATGAAGATATCCATCTGCACTTTGGACCTCAAACTGTATGTGTGATCTTTTTTTTTCTGTTTTCTAGGATGGAGGACTTCCACTTCAGCTTCTTGGACACGACAATTATCCTCATCAGGGGCTAGATGGAGCCTTTGGTGTTTTTAAGATAGTTGTGACACATGGCCAGACTCTTACAGTATTATATCAACAGTAGAGGCAGTGTTAGTATTCCAGTGTAGTCATGCTTATCTGGTGTTTTTACACGGGCTACCACAGCTATTTGGCTTCTGCTGTGCAGTAGGAATACTGATAGTGCACCTGCAGGAACAACCTATCTTATTTCAGCAGGTAGCCCTGACACAAGGCCAACACAGTTTGACATAATGGAGGTGTACTCTGAAAGATTTACCTTTGGGTGTTTCAGGAGGTAGTCCTGACACATGGCTAACACCCTGTCTGACTGTTGTTTCCCCAGGGTCAACATGGACTTCCTGACCTGCTCCTGGACCTCTGAGTCTTTATCATTGGCTGCATCTAGTAGGGCCAGGGTCACCTCTAGAGTAAAAACACGACAGAATAGAGACAAAACTGAATAGCTAAGAGGCCCAAATGGAAATCACTATCACCAAGGTCACCTTTAGAAAGAAACAGAGTAGACACAGCTGCATAGACACAAATAATTAAATTCAAGGTCAACTCTGGAAAGGAAACAACGTTGATACAGGACTGAATGCACAGCAGATGGAAATAGAAGTCACAACACAGCAGACATCCAGCAGAGTTAGGGTCACCTCTAGAAAAACCTCTAGAGATCTCACACTTCTCAACATTGTTCAAACAGAATTACCTTGAGATCAGGGACAAAGGGATGACTAATGGCTTCAGAGGGGATCAGAGTGTCCCTCCCAAGTTTGACAAAGAGGACGCAACTGAGAGGGTTACAGCTTCTGAATATCCAGGTGTTGAAATAAATTAACTAATATTTAATGTTTGTGCAGCATGAGCATTCAACCAAATCCAACAACAATTTAATTTCCTTCAGAAAAACAAATCTTCTGATGTTGCCAATGTCTTGCTCTATCTTTTATCAATTGGTTTTGCAAAATGTTCCCTCTTCCTTCCTGATGTGTGTCAATATCAGCATTCAGGACACTTGCAGCCCAACAGGCACCAGCCAAAGGTCTGCAGAGAACTTGTGCACTATGTGAAAGAGCATTAACATCAAGCACATAATGACTGAACACAGCAACCCTATGTATAGTTGTAAGACAGATACAATACACACTAAGCATTTGGTAGCTCTTTGAACCCAGCAGCTATAAAATTAGCACCTGAAGTAACCCTCCTTGCACTGTTGGCACATTTGCCTAAGATCATGTGCTTTTAAGAAGTATTTTTCCATGCCATGTCTTTGTACTTTGTCCATTGACCATTCCACACTCAAGTTCTTATTCATTGCTAAAAATTGATGTGCATATGTGGGTAGAAGTACATTTTACGAAGGGTTTCAACTCTTTTTACTGTTCAACAGAATTTCCCTCTTAAGGATAATAAAGATGAATAAAAAGATGTACACCACTATATTTACTGGTAGCCATGTTTGAAAGGGCCTGGGTCACCTTGGGATAGAAAACAACAGAAGAGAAAATAGGACTAAATACACAATAGGCCCAAATAGACAGAGAACAAAAAAAACATCAACATCCAGCAGTATCAGAGTAATCTCTGAATAGAAACAGAGTAGGAACAGAAGTAGAAACAGAGGCTACAGCAGGATGACTAAAAGACTGGATCAGGAGTTTTAGTTGTTGATGTGTCCAGCAGAGCCATAACAATATCAGAGACTGTTTAAAGAAAAGAGAAGAGAAGTTAATCACTCACGTTCCACATCTGTCTCGTCCATGGTGGCTAGCAAGAGGGCTGGCTTCCTGGAGCCTGTGGCCGAGGATGGAGCTTCCCCCCGGGGGGACAGATGGGCATGGGCTGCCTGGAGCTAATGAGTAAATATGAATACAATCACTTTCACTGGTTAATACTGCTTGAGGAAACCGACCAACCATTTCTTTTCACTGTGATCATTTTTTATTGCACATAGCAATATTTCACCAAGTACACTTTAATAGGCTCTGTACCAATGATGATGGTGATGATGATAATAATAACTAAGATGCTTCCAAACAAACAGCAAATCATGCATGTACATCTATCTAATGTGATGTGCTTGTAACCTCACAGCACCACGAGCGTCTGAACACAAGCTTGACAAATCTGATTTCATATGGCTTTTCCCCATTCATTTTACTAAACTGACATTCAGTATGTGGCAATGGCTAACGTGACTTCAGACAGGCCAGGTGATGCTGGGTTAAGCAATGCCATTAGTCAGCTTGTCACTGACCTTCTACGACAGACACTGCGAAGCTACGATTTAGCTAACACCATTATCCGAAATGATGAGCTATCAGGCATCGACTTCCTCAAAAAGCTGAACAAGTTTCACAGAAGAGATGTAAATCATGCTAATCTTACAGCTGCCACTCCAGGCTTAGTTATTTACGCCTGCCTGCTCGGGGAACTTCTTCGGCTCACATTTAGTTACTGTCACCAACTAAACTGGCACTGAAGTATAAGAAAGAGAAAAAAAATGACACTAGCGACAAACACCCCTAGCAGCACAAAGCGCAAAGCCGCTTACTCTACGTTTTTATAATTTTATATTTGATACGGTTGGGTGGTGATGCTGCTGAAGCTAGCTAACCTAATAGTAACGTTAGCTTGCTAACTGAGCAGCCGCTGCTACGGAAGAACCAGCGTCCTCTCGTTACAGCTCAGGGAAAACCACGGTCCCGATAACGATGACTTACCGATTACTAGTCAGCGTCCAATGCCGAGAACCTCTCACAGCGACTTTGCGTCTTTTTACCAGTTCAGACAGAGATTTATCCAGCCGTCCGGTACTTAAGGGCAGTGCTGTGTGACTCGGTCTGTCACTGCAGGTGTAAACACGCTTGATCATGTGCCTCAAGTCAGCAGGAACGTATCAGGGAGTGGGCGGGGCCAGTGAGATTCATCCTCACAGCACTGCAATGGATAGAATGGGGACCAAATAAATACAATAGTAGTAGTAGTCGCAGTAGTAGAAGTAATAGAAGTAGTATTAACAGTAGTAGTAGCAACAGAAGTCGTCGTAGTAGTAGTTGTCACCGTCGTAATTGTGGTAGTAGAAGTATCAGTATTTGCAGTCGCAGATTTGATCACATAAGAAACAGGTTTGTTGTCCAATGGGCATATTCTGTAGTTCACACTTCAAAGCAACAGGTGGCAGTAGTGCACTTAAACAATACACCCACCACACCATACTCTTACGTCACGACTGATTGATCCTCTATCTTTTAAAGATAGATTTTCCCAAAATGTATATATAGCATATTTGGAACAAATATAATTATAGGCATCAATATGTTATTCACCAATAGTGTTACAGCCTCATCATGCTCTGTCATAATAATGCAGGAGGGATGAATAACCTAATCTTACAATGTAAGCAAATAGTTATTGTATATGGTAGTATGTAGTGCTATTAATAGATGTTTATATAGATCAATTTTCAAACTTAACCTCAATAACAAAATATAAAGTAGGCCTGTATTATACACACATAACACTACATATCCATACACATTTTACACCGTTCATTTCTTACTGTTAATTTCCATTTTAAAACATGTTATGTCGGGCTTATCTACACACAAAATATGTATCTTATGTATCTACATAGCTCAGGCCAATGATATCTGAAATGTTTTATGTTACAGTATTTATTAAGTTTTACAAGGTACATTTGCTTCGATTACAAAATTTTAAAAGATTTTTAAAAGTGTCTTTTGCAGTGCTAATGCAAAACAGATGCTCAATTGGATAGATCTACGATGGCTACTAGCTGCCCAAGACCCTTTCATTCATGGAAAACAAATCCATGTTTATTCTCATGTTTTCCAGTTGCTTTCCCATCCTGAACTAAAAACTGTGTCTCTTTCAGCCCCATGTTTGATGTTACAGTTCATTGTGCATAATCACTTCTCTAAAATGATCGTTAACATTGTTTTTGGACAAACACAGACATAGCTCTATTGCAAACACACATACACACACACACACACACACACACACACACACACACACACACACACACACACACACACACACACACACACAGAGTAGTAGCCAACTTCCAAATTGTGTCAAGCAGGCCTGTGTTTCTCTGCATGCAGCCAAGGACATCAGTGGTGGCTCTGGGCTGTGTAATTTATGGAGGCCATGGCACCGGGCTCTTCCAAATGGCAGTCCCACGACCCTATAATTCCTCATCTCCTTTTGCCTTCTGCTTTTTTCATTTCTTTTCTTTTCCTTCTTCGTCTCTGCCTCCAGAAGATGCTGACTGAGTAAACCACAAGTAAGACAGGTGTTGTAAATTGTAACCCTTAAAAGTCTCCTCGCTGCTCCTCTTAAGGGCTGCGTTTCTAGCTCTCTCCTAGGTGAAACCCAATATTCCCACTGCCAAAATGCCACACAGCTAAAAGCAATTCACAGCAACAATATCTGGTATTGTAAAGATATCTTGTTTAATTATGACCTCTGATTTGTCAGGTCAGTATGGCTTAGTTTCCATTCCATATCTAAGACCCTGAATGAACTTTAAGTGCTCTGTAAAAACGTATACTTGTCTTTGCTCAAAATGACAAGTACCTGTATGCATCTGCATTATTTATTCACAGTTATTCACTTTAAATGAGAATGTTTTTTCATGCCTTCTTATGTCCATGATACGGACTCAACTCAATATATCTACTGCAACTGGATTAATTACAATCCTACTTTAATCTATTGCTGGAAACAAACACAAAGTATTAGGGGCCATGCTGCATTTTAACACCTTTGTGACAATGTATGAGCTGGCCAAAGCATAAAGTAATGGTATATACACAAATAATATATGTGTGCTAATGGTGGTCTCTCATGAAATTCTATTAGCTATAATAGCAATAATATAACTTTGTGTTCTGGTTGACAAATGCCTTATACTTTATTTACTGGAGAGATTACTTAAAATATACTAATTTGATTGTGAAAAGTGTCATTTATGATACTGAGTTTAAGGATCATGTCTTAGGTCCCCCTAATAAGGGGTATTAGTTGTAATATGGGGGTGTTGTTCTAAGGACAGGGTCTAAATGTCTGCCCTACCTCAGCAATTAATGTCCACATTCCCTTGAGCAAGGCATTTAACTCCCGGCTCCTGCAGTGGAGCTACTCAGTATCTAAGACTATCAGTATCTAATGTATCCATATTTAAGCCTTCTCTTCATGTGACAAGGTGTGGTGATTTTCTTCCTGGACCACAATTCGCTGTGGTTCGATGTTCAATGATTTATTTGGGGTTTGTTGAAGTAAATCTCTTCTTTTTTGCTTGGGAGATCGTCCAGCTGAGTGAAAGAAACTTTCAAATGTTTAATCTAATGAAACAAAAATAAAATTGCCTGCAGAGATAAGTCGTGAGGTCCACTGAAATCAGAGTGTAGATGGTGGTTGCTGGTTGGTGCAAGTTGCTCACCTGCCCACCAGATGGAGTCACCGTGCAGCCGAGTAGCGGCCCTCCATCCCACCACCACTTCCCTGGATGTGCCACAACACAAAAAATGACTGTTTCGCTACAGGTCTCTCTCTCTGTGTCAGCTCTGAATATAAAGCCTGTTGACATCCTCTTGAAATGCATGTTTTTCCACAGTACCTGTTTGATTAGAGGAAGCTCCATACGGTGTCCTCAGTCTCAGATACTATACTCTTATACTATACAGCGGCGTACCACAAATAAACCCTGAGTGACAGATTTGCGGTGGCCTCCCAAGCCGTTAAACCCGCTGCTTCACTGTCACATGGCTAGCAGTTTGATTTATGAAAAGCATTCCATTTTATATGTGAACCTTTGGGGTAGGTAAACTTGCAAAATGTGTGAAAAAGGAGAGAGAGTTACAGGAAGAGAGACTGGTAAAGACTTTGAGTCTGACAGAATTTTGAAACCTTTGAACCGGGTTTTCTAGTCCTAAAGCGAATGGATCAACAGTGAGTACAGATAATGTGTACACCGACAGCAGTGTTGTGGGGCTTTGCCACGATTTAAGGATTGGAAATAGACAATATGTTGACGACAGAAACGGTTCCACTGCAAAGCCTGCAAAATTATTCAAGGTATTTGACCAAATTTCCTTTGGAAGAACGCTGGACAAACACAGTCACGATCCCCTGCTGGGTTCTCAGATTCTTTCATTTATTTTGAGTAGGACTCCGTTGTGCACCTGGTGTCACTTCATGATACCGGTGATTCAGAAAGTGGTTGAAATTTCAAAAGTAATCTTATGCCATGCCAAAGAAACACCAGTAGGTCATCTACTTGTTCTCTTTATCCCACCCTCGCTCTCTCCCCTCTCTCACCTTCTTTCTGTGGATAGCCAACCCCTATGTTCTTTCTACCACTCCACCTCCCCCCTGCACTCCCCCCTCTCTACCTCCTTCCATCCCCCAGTCCTCTTACCTTGGAGATCTTGGATTGCGGGGTAGAGTGGAAATATTTCACAGGTGTCATGAATGTGTGCAGGTAGCCCTCTTTCTGGAGAATTATCCCGACCCTTTAACCTTTCCTTTTTTCTTGTTTTCCTGTTTTTCTCTAGCCTTGTTTTTGGAGGAAGAATTATGAGGGGATTAAAATGCAGGCTGACAATAAAGATAAGATATACTGAAAAGGTTTGGTATCTAGAAACGTGTTATCAGATCAGTGTTTCTTAAAAGTGCTATGTATAGCATTTTAATAAATCAACCAACCAAATCAAACAATCATCACCATGCCAATGGATTGATTGGAGATTGACAGGCCTCTATATCTTGCATTTTTCATTGGATTTTGTGCAAAATTTGTTAGATTGCTTTACACCTACCAAAGACAGAGGGCACTGTTCTTTTTAGTGCAAACGGAGTTCAAAATTATGGCAGATGGAGGAACAAGTGAAAGGCCGACAGGAGAATAACTTCCAAAATGTTTATTTACTTCAGTGAAAGTAGCAACATCCTCTTTGCAACAGGAAGTAAAAGGTTTTATCGAACATGTAGTTTAAATTTTGAGAATTACTAGCAGTATCTACCACTGGCATGAGGTAGAGGCTCCCAATCATCTTGACTGTGGTCTCATTTGTTTACGGTAATTATACCTCGGCATACCAATTCATTTGACAATATATTAATGTTTAAAGATGCTACATGTGGCACCTTTTAAGCTTTAACAAGAACAACTTGCATCTCAGGGTGTGACTGAATTTATTCATTGGCCATATTGATGAAACAGAATGTGAACATGTGAATGGGGAGTTGCACTTACAGCCCACACATTATTTTATAATGCTACTAAAGTCATTCTTATAAATAGAGATGATTATAAAGACCCTAGACCCCAAGATAAAATATGAAATGTAACATTTCTACTATCTGAAATGGTCTTTTGATCTAAGCAGCCTATTGGCCAATGTGTATTTTCTACATTCCAACAGCTCAGCAGTTTCCACCCCCTGAAAAAAGATCTGTCAGTCAAACTGTTCTTACTCTCCAGATTTCTGAGTGTTTTCATCGTGGTGGGTCAGAGAGAGAGACAGATTTTGCTGGAAAAAGCAACGTAGAAGAACGGAGACCCAGACACAGTCGGCAAACACAGCCAAGCTGTGAAGTCTGACATTCTTCAACTTCCACTAGCAAACTGTTTGAGCGGCACTGAATCAAGACGTTGGCAGAGCTATCCACCACTCACTGGAATCACAACTCTCTCTCTCTCTCTCTCTCTCTCTCTCTCTAACTCACCCACTCACTGAGAGGAGAATGGATTCTGGACAGACTGTGTCCATACCAGGCCAGTCACTTTTTGAAGTGATTATATTTCACTGATGTACAGCAAGAAGGATCTAAGTGGCATTGGAATTGTATAATATTTGATTCTGCTGAGTATACAAAACTTCCTATTTCTTCGTATTTTACAGTCCAATACATCTCCAACTGTTCACATCCTTGATTTGAGGGTCCCATTACAATCGCAGAAACATGTTTGTCATTCTCCTTCAATGATAAAATGTGTCAGGGAACCCACCAGGTTTGGTTTGTATGCTGCCCTAGATCCAGCAGACAGGGAGGCGTCAAAGAGAACATGGTCTAGAAACACAGACGGGCCAGAGAGACTCACTCAGTCGTGATGTCAGGGATGTTTGAGCTACAGCTTGGCGGTTGGGTCATCTGGTCAGCTAGTTTGACTGCTGTCAGCCAGTTGGCCAGTCAGTAGGTCTGTCAGCCAGTTGGCCAGTCAGTCCAGCAGTCAGCTAGACAGTCAGTCATCCGGTTGGTTAGACAGACTAGACACCCAGCCAGTCAATCAGTCAGCCAGGCAGTCAATAAACCAGCTGAGCGGTGCGAGACAGATCATGCCAGCCCCACACTCGCACACTGGGAGCCTAAAAGTTTGTTAGATAAGGTTCTGTAAAAAACAAACCACTGATTTAGAAAACTCAATGCTCTTATCCAGAATCACAGTACAGTAACGTACATTTTCGCCATTTAACTCACACTCTTATCTGGCGCAATTTACACTGAGTGCAACTGTAGAGTACGCTTAAAGTCCATGTCAACATGTCAACCTTACCGTCAATCCATCCACACTGACCTGCTGAGAAGGAACCAGAATAACATCAGCCTATAGGTTAGCTGACACCAGATGTGGTCGCTCCACTTACCTCCCCCCATTGATTCAGGCTTCTGATGAGTAAACTTTCCACTGTGTAGCTATTTAAGGAAGCAGTAACGATCCTACAGGGAATATTAGGGTTTTCCACTGTGACCTCCCAGGTAGGAGTCCAGGGAGAGAGGTCAAATGGTCAGAAGGCTTGGGAACCCCCAGGACCCATGTAATAACATGAACATCCTGGACCCATGTTGGAACAATTAAAGTACCCCAATAAGAGATGTGTATGTGTGTGTATGTGAAAGGTGAGTGAGTGACTGAGGGAGTGAGGTCATGTGGGGAGGGCAATCAATAATTAGTTTAATCAGATTCAGATCAGACACACATCATCATCACACACAGAATCAGATATCACATCAGATATATTTATATGGTATTTTTGATTATAGTGATTCTCCACACTCTCTGTCAGGATCTCACAGTAAAATGCGACTCTCGTCTTCCTCCTGAACTCTGGGTGATCTCCCCGACATTCCTTCCTGTTTGTCGTCATGGTGCCAGCAGAGCAGCTCTGCTATAAAAGACCCTCTCCTCCAGCGTCCTCAGCCAGAACGACAACGAGATTACAACCTTCTGCCACGCCACAACCAGAGAGGAGGGAAAATTCAACCTCAGCTGAACTCAAGACAACTGAAGTGAATAGAAGTTAACTGTTCCAGTCTATTGTTCTTGACTTTATTTCATTCTACTGAATCCAACAAAGGCTTAAACTCACAATGAGGATGTCTAAACCAGCAGCGTTTTTCTTTTTCTACACGTCAATACAAGTAAGTTTGGTAAAGACATTTTATTTGTATAGATATATGAAGATTTCTTTTGTAATCAGTTATATTAAGGTAAAAAAAAATCCTAGAAATTTGATTTGTTTCCTTGAAGACAATTATATCCACCCTCTTCCTCTCTCTTGTAATCACTGGGGTCACGAGTGTTTAAACACTAAAAGGCATTCTTTCCCTCCCCCAGATGTTGACACTAGTCTGGTCCCAGGTGTGTCCTCAGAGGTGTCACTGCCCCAAAGGAACCACCCATGTGTATCCCCTGGGGTGCCCCTGATCCTGGACGACTGCGCCTGCTGCCTGGTGTGCGCCCGTCAGAAAGGGGAAGTCTGCTCTGAAACCAACCCCTGCAACACACGCAAAGGACTGCAGTGTGACTACACAGCCGACATCCACAGGAGGACTGGCGTCTGCGTCGGTGAGTGGGCTGCTGCTAGTGATGGCATTCAGAAAACATCGTTGTGACTGGCAGCCTGGTGGCTCAGCAGGTTGAAGGACATGATGTATACACAGTCTGTTGTTAGATCAGAGATGGATCATCTTTGTTGCTTGTCTTTGCCTCTTAATCTTCCTTCTTACTTAAACGTCCAAAGATGTTTGTGCATGTTTGTTCTTACTTGCAGCTGTTGAAGATGTTTAGACTAGTGATGTGTTTACTGGTGAAGCTTCATCTCACATCAATGTTTTACTGAAGCCCAAGTTAAGGTGATTGTGTGGCTGATTGCTACTGTGTTTTGACACCATTACAGAAAAGCTTTGCTCAGTGTTATGTGTGTCTTGTCTCTCTCTCCTCCAGCTCATGAGGGAGACGTGTGTGTCTTAGACGGTTCTGTCTACCAGAACGGCCAGACCTTCTTCCCCAGCTGTAAGTACCAGTGTACATGTCGCGACGGGCAGATCACCTGCATGCCCCGCTGCAACTTGGATGTGATGCTGCCCGGTCCGGACTGCCCCGCGCCACGGAGGGTCCAGGTCCCCGGGGAGTGCTGCGAGAAGTGGGTGTGTGAGCCCCAGGCTGGGGCCAGCGCACTGGGGGGCTTTGCTATGGCTGGTGAGTAGACAAGTGTAGTGTAGATGAGACACGCAGTCAGACAGACAGACAGAAACATGAAGACATACACAGATTTCTTTCAGTTCTCCTAGTAACCTATAAGTTCAAAACAATTTGAAACTATTTTTGATATCATATTTTTACTTGAGTTCATCATCAAATGCTTTTCTTCGTTGTAACCAACCCTCCTGTCTCTCTATGACCCTGCAGCCTACCGTCAGGAGGAGACAGTGGGTTTCGATGCCTGGGACCCCAGCCTGAACTGCATTGAGCAGACCACAGAGTGGGGAGCCTGCTCTCGAACCTGCGGCATGGGTGTGTCCACCAGAGTGACCAATAAGAACCGTCGATGTGAGATGGTGAAGCAGAGCCGGCTATGTATGGTCAGACCCTGTGATGACCAGCAGGACCAGATGCAGCTGACACAGCTTGCACCTAAGGTACTTTATTTTGTAGTTCCTAAGGTACTTTAGTTTGTAGTTCCTAAGGTACTTTAGTGTTCCTAAGGTACTTTAGTTGATAGTTCCTAAGGTACTTTAGTTGATAGTTCCTAAGGTACTTTAGTTTATAGTTCCTAAGGTACTTTAGTTTGTAGTTCTTTGGGTACTTTAGTTTATAGTTCCTAAGGTAATTTAGTGTTCCTATATGGTACTTTAGTTTATAGTTCCTAAGGTACTTAAGTGTTCCTAAGGTACTTTAATGTTCCTAAGTTACTTTAGTTTATATTTCCTAAGGTACTTTAGTTCATATTTCCTAAGGTACTTTAGTTCATAAATAATTCTGACATTGTTCAATTCTAGCTGGATTTTGTTCAGTACTAGCGTATCTAGGTCAGCAAAATACAGCGAACCTTATAGACGTTACTTAATTAGACAAAATCAAGGCAGTAGAATAGTATTTAATTGTATAGAGATATCCATTTACTCTAACTTTCCATCAATCATTCATACTGTCTCTTCCAACCATTCCCTGAGGGGTCTCTATTGTAAACGGGGCCATTCTCTCTGCTCTGTTTCCCTCCAGAGAGGCAGTAAGTGCCAGAGGATGGTGAAGAGCACCAAAGCCGTCCACCTCTCCTATAAGAACTGCACCAGCGTCCAGGCCTACAAGCCTCGCTACTGTGGCTCCTGTACAGACGGTCGCTGCTGCACCCCCCACAGCACCAAGACCGCCCTGGTGGAGTTCCGGTGTGCCGTCGGTAAAACTACCAGGAGGCCTGTCATGGTGATCCAGAGCTGCGCCTGCCACCACCACTGCCCCCGAGACAACGCTGTCTGGCAGCTCTCAGACCTGGGATACAGCGGCATGAGGGTCTAGGCTCACAGTCCACACTGTGAGGTTACAGGCCACCGCTCACACTATGGTGTTGTAGACTCACAGCCCACACCAAGGGATTACAGTCAGGTTATAACAAATGTTGGTCTGGGTGAAGCTGGAGAATCAGAGTCTCTCTATGTGTTGAGGAACTCTTCATATTCAGGAATTGATTGGAGTTGAGTGGTGGAATCAAGATATGGGATACATCCCTTCATTAGCTAGACTTTAAGTAAAAAGTTGAGTTATATTGCAATAGCTACATCTTGCAATGGTTATAATGATGCTTGTAGATGTCAAACATTTCCCTACAGGTTGTGCTGAAAAAGGGGTTTTGTTGTGCAGCATTCTGCTTGCATGGTTGTGTTTTTGTAACTCTGGGTCAAATAGAATATAAGCACTTAAATCTATTGATATATACTTATGCTGTTAACTTCTGAAGTTGCTACAGACTGCAGGGAGACTATACCAATAGACATTCACAAAAGACTTAAAGTTGGAGATTGTTTTTTTAGTTTGTGGAGGAATTGTGGAGTTTCTGAATAGGTTACCTTGAGACAGCCTCTGTTTGTTCCAGAGGTCAGTTAGTAGTGTAGACTGGAGAGGCGCCATCCAAGTGTCTGTAATGAATCTGGGGTAATGGTGTTCACACTGGGGAAGCACTTGCTTTTTTGCAACCCCAAACCTTTGTGGCTTATCACCGCAAGCAGAATGTAAACTGCACCTATACGTCTAACATAACAAGCACAGAGTGTTTTATTGGGCCCACCTTACAACGCTTTGAATAGCTTCGAATACCTCTTCAATCAGAGTAATGTGGGGACTTATTTTCATCTTCCTTTATACCTTTGAATCCTGACCTGGTTTTAAAAAAAAAGGTTATTGCTTTATATTTGCTCTGATAAAGGTCATATTATTTTCTCTATATCAAAAATCACAATGAAAGACAAAAAATGTGTTAACATTGGTTGTATGGTTAGTATAAATAAGTGTGTATCAAATACACAATGGTTTCAGTGGCTATGTAAATATGATATGTATATACTTGTATTGCTTCTCTCTCATTTATATTGTATTGTTTTTCACACCGCCCAATTTGTGCATTTTCTATATTTGGAAATAAATTACTATTTTTAAGTAGTTTTTGGTCTATTAATTGCATTATTATCTCTTTATTATCAAGTGCTAAATATATAATATATATTGGCTAGAGAGGTTTTGAGGTCACATGGTCCTTCTTACTGCAGCAATGATTAATGTCAGAGCAGCTATATATTGTTAGATAACACTTGACCTAAAACCTATGTAACACAACCATGAAAAGAGCCTTTCTAGCATAACAGCTGTCATTCAGTATAGTTAATGACAGTGTGATGTCGGGCAATGGTAGACCACACATGTTATTCATCTTTACACAAAGTCATTTTTATTGTATATACTATAATATTGTATGTACTATAATCCTGCTCCTTTGACTGATACACTCATAAACTCATACACTTTTATCTCCAGTGTGTTTTCTTCGTTGCTATCAAATATTGTTTTTCATATCTCCTCTCATACCTCCTCATATTTTTAGAATTTTTGTGTGGAGCTAGCCTAGTTCTGCCAAGGTTGGAGCTATAACCACTGTAACCTGAACCACGAAACAACACACACTTATCGGACACAATATCAAATATATCCATCTACCCATATCCAAATATATCTGACACAATGACACCAGAATTGCATTTGGGCAAATATTATCAACAAATTATCTTCCCTATTGTAGCCCCACTTTAGGCTAATTTAATGGGTGTATTTACGCAGAAAATCCTTGCCTAGTGTAGCTTGAACCTTTATGATACAGATCTGAAAGTTTGATGATGATTTGAACAGGAACAAATTAGATCCTACGTGTCCTTTGCTTGGGCAGATCTGTGCCACGACCAGTTCCAGTGGGGTTTAATTAGGCAATATATCCATGATGGGAGGCGATCAGTCACAATCTCCAGTCTCATCCTAGTTGAACATCATGTGGACTAGTTACATGAGACCCTGTGTATTGATTAAGCTATGTGGCCTCAGTACTAGATGAAGTAGACACAGTGAGTGAGGATAGTTTGTGAGTATGTATACAAAGTGTTATTTAACAGGCTCTCAATGTGTTAACATTGTTTTAGTCAGTGTTTTTGGTTTTAGTATTGTATGGTAATAAAGAGATGAAAACATTGATACAAAAAATACAAATTTATTTTCAAATATTGAGTTTGTGCAATATTGCTCATCTAATTACAGGACGAAGCAGTGTGAAACACAATACAAATAATAAGGGGAAGTGATACAAATATATACAATTCATATTTACATTGTTACCAGAAACACTGTGTATTTGATACACACTTAATCATACAAACTATACAGCAAGTATTTACATAACTTTTGTCTCTACAAAATTACTTTTGTCTTTGTACTATACTTTTTAAAAAAGACAATTCAGGAAGAGGAATAATATCCTCCTTATATATCAGACATAAGGGATGGGATTTCAGGCAGATGTAAAAAATGCCACAGAGTCACAAAAATGACCTCTTTTGTAGGTTGAGACCTTTGCTGTGGACAGGGTCGAGGTCCAGAATCCAGTTATTTCAAAAATGTGTTCTGTAGTTGGAAAGTTTCCATGGTGGTGCAAACAGCTCGTTATATAATCCTCACATTTTCAAGCCCTCCTTCATGCTTGCATCCCTCCATCAAACCAGAAGGAATATAATGGAATGACCTTATTATTTTCTAAGTCTAAGTCAAAGGTATGTCAGAAGAAGAGTAAAATAGGTGCTGAAATTTCTGAATGAAGAGATATGTGAAGCCACTGGCTAGGTTATGTTGCCTAAGCTTTCCAAAGTCCAAGCCGTGCAATGCAGGCTGAATGAAATACTCTGTGCCTACATGTTCATAGCCTAAGAAGAGGGTGTTTAGTCGACCAATAGTCAACCAATTCATTTGGATGGTAGGCTAGAGGCAAACAGTGCACTCCTGTATGCTCTTGGTGGACATTCCAGTCTGTAGTACCCTACGACACCAGTTGACCTCTGGACGAGAGGCTGTTTAAAGTTAGCCTATTAATTCTTTCACAATCTCTTCTGAACATCTGAGGGCACTCTTCAGTAAACCTGAAAATGAAAAGCCTTTCTGTCCTCAGTCTTCAGTGACTTCAGAAATAGACAGAATGAATTTATATCACTAGAGTTAAGTGCTTAGATTCTATTAGGCCATAATAAAGACAAGACTACTGAGTGCACAGGGTGCTGCACAATAAAATCCCTCTCCAGGAGAGGGCGCTAGAGAGCTATTTGATTCTCTACAATCACAACCTCAATAGAGGTGTCTCATACCTACAAGCATGCTTCCTTATAATTAGAGAAGTAGGCATTGTACATCTATATTACATAGACATGTTTCATTATATCACAATGTTTTATGCTGTGGATATGTACCACAGTAGATTGAAACTCTACTGGGTAAGTGGGCTATTTGTTTAAAAGTGTTTCTCAATAAGTGTTTCTTGTCCAAACTTTTTACTTAAAGTCTAGCTAATGAAGGGACGTATCCCATATCTTGATTCCACCCCACAACTCCAATCAATTCCTGAATATGAAGAGTTCCTCAACACATAGAGAGACTCTGATTCTCCAGCTTCACCCAGACCAACATTTGTTATAACCTGACTGTAATCCCTTGGTGTGGGCTGTGAGTCTACAACACCATAGTGTGAGCGGTGGCCTGTAACCTCACAGTGTGGACTGTGAGCCTAGACCCTCATGCCGCTGTATCCCAGGTCTGAGAGCTGCCAGACAGCGTTGTCTCGGGGGCAGTGGTGGTGGCAGGCGCAGCTCTGGATCACCATGACAGGCCTCCTGGTAGTTTTACCGACGGCACACTGGAACTCCACCAGGGCGGTCTTGGTGCTGTGGGGGGTGCAGCAGCGACCGTCTGTACAGGAGCCACAGTAGCGAGGCTTGTAGGCCTGGACGCTGGTGCAGTTCTTATAGGAGAGGTGGACGGCTTTGGTGCTCTTCACCATCCTCTGGCACTTACTGCCTCTCTGGAGGGAAACAGAGCAGAGAGAATGGCCCCGTTTACAATAGAGACCCCTCAGGGAATGGTTGGAAGAGACAGTATGGATGATTGATGGAAAGTTAGAGTAAATGGATATCTCTATACAATTAAATACTATTCTACTGCCTTGATTTTGTCTAATTAAGTAACGTCTATAAGGTTCGCTGTATTTTGCTGACCTAGATACGCTAGTACTGAACAAAATCCAGCTAGAATTGAACAATGTCAGAATTATTTATGAACTAAAGTACCTTAGGAAATATGAACTAAAGTACCTTAGGAAATATAAACTAAAGTAACTTAGGAACATTAAAGTACCTTAGGAACACTTAAGTACCTTAGGAACTATAAACTAAAGTACCTTAGGAACTATCAACTAAAGTACCTTAGGAACTACAAACTAAAGTACCTTAGGAACTATAAACTAAAGTACCTTAGGAACACTAAAGTACCTTAGGAACTACAAACTAAAGTACCTTAGGTGCAAGCTGTGTCAGCTGCGTCTGGTCCTGCTGGTCATCACAGGGTCTGACCATACATAGCCGGCTCTGCTTCACCATCTCACATCGACGGTTCTTATTGGTCACTCTGGTGGACACACCCATGCCGCAGGTTCGAGAGCAGGCGCCCCACTCTGTGGTCTGCTCAATGCAGTTCAGGCTGGGGTCCCAGGCATCGAAACCCACTGTCTCCTCCTGACGGTAGGCTGCAGGGTCATAGAGAGACAGGAGGGTTGGTTACAATGAAGAAAAGCATTTGATGATGAACTCAAGTAAAAATATGATAACAAAAATCGTTTCAAATTGTTGTTTAGTTTTGAACTTATAGGTTACTAGGAGAACTGAAAGAAATCTGTGTATGTCTTCATGTTTCTGTCTGTCTGTCTGACTGCGTGTCTCATCTACACTACACTTGTCTACTCACCAGCCATAGCAAAGCCCCCCAGTGCGCTGGCCCCAGCCAGCGCTGGCCCCAGCCTGGGGCTCACACACCCACTTCTCGCAGCACTCCCCAGGGGACCTGGACCCTTCGTGGCGCGGGGCAGTCCGGACCGGGCAGCATCACATCCAAGTTGCAGCGGGGCATGCAGGTGATCTGCCCGTCGCGACATGTACACTGGTACTTACAGCTGGGGAAGAAGGTCTGGCCGTTCTGGTAGACAGAACCGTCTAAGACACACACGTCTCCCTCATGAGCTGGAGGAGAGAGAGACAAGACACACATAACGCTGAGCAAAGTTTTTCTGTAATGGTGTCAAAACACAGTAGCAGTCAGCCACACAATCACCTTAACTTGGGCTTCAGTAAAACATTGATGTGAGATGAAGCTTCACCAGTAAACACATCACTAGTCTAAACATCTTCAACAACTGCAAGTAAGAACAAACATGCACAAACATCTTTGGATGTTTAAGTAAGAAGGAAGATTAAGAGGCAAAGACAAGCAACAAAGATGATCTATCTCTGATCTAACAACAGACTGTGTATACATCATGTCCTTCAACCTGCTGAGCCACCAGGCTGCCAGTCACAACGATGTTTTCTGAATGCCATCACTAGCAGCAGCCCACTCACCGACGCAGACGCCAGTCCTCCTGTGGATGTCGGCTGTGTAGTCACACTGCAGTCCTTTGCGTGTGTTGCAGGGGTTGGTTTCAGAGCAGACTTCCCCTTTCTGACGGGCGCACACCAGGCAGCAGGCGCAGTCGTCCAGGATCAGGGGCACCCCGGGGATACACATGGGTGGTTCCTTGGGGCAGTGACACCTCTGAGGACACACCTGGGACCAGACTAGTGTCAACATCTGGGGGAGGGAAAGAAAAAAATGCCTTTTAGTGTTTAAACACTCGTGACCAGACCACAAACAGATAACAAATTTTGTTTTTGTGTAAAATTAATATCATTTTGATGATTTTCATACCTGATCTTTTTATACCTGATCTGATCCTACCTCTTCTCTTGAGATCACAATTTCACAATGTACAGCATTTACCTATTTTCTTTTGTAATTGTTGAAATACCATTTATTATTACAGCAAATAAGCATGTATTTAATGCTTTTTAATGCTTTTTAGTGCTAGTTAAAATTAAGGAAAACATTGTATTGGAAGTATGTGAATAGATGTGATTTTTTCTAATCTATTAACTTTTTGAACCAATCCCTGAGCTGATAAAATGAATACAAAAAGAAATCAACAAAAATCACACAGACATGGATTAAAATGTCTTTGTTGTAATGCATACCTGTGCTGAAAAGCAGAATACAAAAAGGGCTCTCTCTGCCGGGTTGGACATCTTCATCTTTAGTCTTTAAGTCTCTGTTGAGTGGAGCAGAATCAGTCAAGTCAGGTAGCGTTGAGTTGTCGTTACTTCAGTTGTCTTGAGTTGAGTCAGCTCCTTCGGTGGAGGTTGAATTTTCCCTCCTCTCTGGTTGTGGCGTGGCAGAAGGTTGTAATCTCGTTGTCGTTCTGGCTGAGGACGCTGGAGGAGAGGGTCTTTTATAGCAGAGCTGCTCTGCTGGCACCATGACGACAAACAGGAAGGAATGTCGGGGAGATCACCCAGAGTTCAGGAGGAAGACGAGAGTCGCATTTTACTGTGAGATCCTGACAGAGAGTGTACCACAAACAGAGAGAGAGAGAGTGAGAGAGAGAGAGAGAGAGAGAGAGAGAGAGAGAGAGAGAGAGAGAGAGAGAAGAGAGAGAGAGAGAGAGAGAGACTCTGAGGCAGGTTTCAACCTTTACAATTGGGATTACAATTGGGATGCACTCTACATGAGCATTTGTTGATATTCTCACTCTCACTGACACACAACACACATTTCACTTGTCACACATCTGTTAAATTCTTTCCATTGGTTAATATTATTTTACTCACTTTCACTGTAACACACAGGCACACACACATTTCACTTTTCACACACACTTCACTTTCTCCTATTGGGGTACCATTCCTGGGGATTCCCTTTTTGCTTATTGCTCCAACATGGGTCCAGGATGTTCATGTTATTACATGGGTCCTGGGGGTTCCCAAGCCCTCTGAGCCCCCCTGGCAGTGGGCAGTGACCTTTTGACCTCTCTCCCTGAACTCCTACCTGGGAGGTCACAGTGGAAAAACCCTAATATTCCCTGTAGGATCGTTACTGCTTCCTTAAATAGCTACACAGTCATTCATCAGAAACCAGAATCAATGGGGGGAGTTAAATGGATCGCCAACATCTGGTGTCAGCTAACCTATACGCTGATGTTATTCTGGTTCCTCCTTAGCAGGCGTGTGGGGATGGATTTGGAGGTGACACTAACTGGATTTCTGAATAGAAAGATAATGGAACAATCAGTGTTACTGTAATGGTTGTAGAGTTGGGGTATCATGCTTTAAGGTATACTGGGGTGTTTATTTTAATGATGTTGCATTATTACAATACTAACTTCAATTACTGCATATAACAGCAGCAAAATGTTTAGTATTTTTAGTTATAGTGTATTACAGTGTTATTACAGTGTAATTATTATTGGGAGCAAACGATACCATCAAGTAGCACCACACAGTAAAGACACAAGAATATGAGAAGGGATTTATCATTAAAAATGGTGTTGTGATTTTGTGCTCGACATATTTGCTCTCCCTTGCAACTGTCTAGCTGACCAGATGACCCAACTGCCAAGCTGTAGCACAAACACCCTGACATCATGACTGAGTGAGTCTCTCTGGCCCGTCTGTGTTTCTAGACCATGTTCTCTTTGACGCCTCCCTGTCTGCTGGATCTAGGGCAGCATACAAACCAAACCTGGTGGGTTCCCTGACACATTTTATCATTGTAAGAGAATGACAAACCTGTTTCTCAGATATGAATGATCGGCAACTAAGCAACTAACATTTCATTCCAGCTGTTGTGAATAACGTATTGATGCATGAATTCAATATCTACCTCAAATTCTCTCCAATTCGCTCACATTCCAATGTGCCCTAGATTTAGGTTTGTTAATTACATCATTGAAACTCAATGGTTTGGAAAACAGCATCATGTTGTAGAAGTTCAATGTCTAATATTTTTCCATCCTTGAAATGAAAAGATATGTACCATTTGGTTACGCCTATTGACACAACTTTCACTGCATGTTCTCTATCGCTATAACATTGATTTTTATTCTCTGCAGAAATATATATCTCAAATATGTGACCCAGATACTATGACTACGATTGACCCAGCTGCTTTGGATAACATTTTGACACAAGTCCAACTTTGATATCCAACTCAAATTCCTTCTGACTTGCTTCCTCACATCCTGATCCTCCCTTGAATGTCCGTCTTCCAGATTGTATATCAATGAAATATCTCACCTCCAAACACCTCCAAGAATGCATTGTCTGTTATGGACTTTCTGCCCGTCCACAGTCTATGCTCCCTCGCCCATGCAGTGAGAGAGAAAGAGAAGCAGAAAAAAACATCTTCTAAATGAGTTGTGATTCCAGTGAGTGGTGGATAGCTCTGGCAACGTCTTGATTCAGTGCCACTCAAACAGTTTGCTAGTGGAAGTTGAAGAATGTCAGACTTCGCAGCTTGGCTGTGTTTGCCGACTGTGTCTGGGTCTCCTTTCTTCTACTCCTTCTATTTCTTTCTTTTTCTAGCAAAATCTGTGTCTCTGCTCAACTGGTATGAAGACACAGAGACCAGGAGATTAAAAATGGTTTGACTCTTTTGACTTTTTGCTGTGAGGGATGGGATGTGGAGATGGGAGGGGTTGTGGAATCTGAATGTTGTTGGAATGTAAAAACAGGATTGTATTGTTCATCAATAGGCTATTTACTACCAAAAATCATCAATTCAGTGATGATTGCACCGTGTATGTTTGAGTTGGTGATCTTAGTAGAGAATACATGGGTTGCAAGTTCAAATCCATTTAACCCCTTTATGGGTTATATGGAACCCATATAAGCCACCCAATAAGCAGCATCTAGACTCTTTCAATTAAAGCCAACAGATATATTATTGTCATTTTGTGATGTGGCAGTAAAAATCGTACCCATTGCACCTTTAAAGTGTAAAAAAATGCTTTCCGCCTCTCCTAATGTTTAATTTCTTTTCCTAGCACTCTGACTCTGACTTACATCGTATGATTGGTTGCTTGTAATGTTGGTGTTGTTTGAAATTGGCGATGCACTGATATTAAGTTACTGTATAAGAGCATCAGATAAATCCCTAGAATATAAAATGTACATCTACATTCTAGATACGGCTAAATGACAGCCTGCCAGTTTATTCTCTCCACAATGATTTTTCTCACTATGAGGCTAGAGGGGAAAAAAAGCAGAAGGAAAGATTGTGTACCCGACCAGGTGGGTACACAACTCCCGATGAGGTGGGAAGTCAACCATACCTACGCACATTCATGGTATCTGCGAAATATTTCCACTCCGCAATCCAAGGTAGGAGACAGGAGGCGGGGAGGAGAAGAAAACATATGGAAGTAGGTAGGTCAGGTGGAATGAGGAAGAAGAAGACAGGCAGTTGGCACTCTGGAGAGAGACAGATGGCGGAGGGAAAGATGGAAGAGCGATGGAGGGAGAGACTGACAGAGCGGGGCACTGTGACAGCAACGTTGTAAGCTGATGTTTCTGGCTGTCTAGACTGTCTGCCTGTCTGCTTCTAGCTGTCTGTGTGCCTGCTTGCCAACCACCCTGTCTTTCTGTAGCTCTATCTGTCTATGTGTCTGTCTCTGTAGCTGTCTGTCTGTTGCCCAGAGAGGGTCCGTGGCAGCACCACGGGTTGTTCAGATATTACACCTCTGTTATTCTCTGTTATTCAACTATTGTATACCCTGAAATAGACTCCATCCTCCAGTGGTAAGAAATGCCTCAGTACCACTTTAAATTGAGGTTTGACACAGTCATTTCTAAACAAAGACAGATCGCCCAGTGAAAAACCGTTGACGAACAGTTTGTCTGCCGGCCTGGTAGGTGTCGGTGTTCAACTCTGCTGTAGGGCTTCTCCCGTTTTGCCAAGCCGAGTGTGTGGTCAGGGCCACACACTCGTTGCCCCCCCTTGAGAAATCACACTGATTCGTTCTGAGGTCCACGCTGACATTTCTACAGTGGTAAGACATATTAATGTTTTCGTAACAAGGCAACAGCAGACAATAGGATTTGCGGCCAGCAGTCTGCGGTAGGCAGTGGAGTCAGCCTCTTCTTTGACCTTCTTGTCTTTTGCTCTTCACAGTGAGGACATGAATGGGAGGAAACAGAAATCGTTAAATAACACATCTTCTATTGTATTCTGTTCAATTTCAGGATGTTGTCCAGGATGACCTGATGTTGAAGCCATCTTTGAATTTTCCATTTGAAGTCTGGTACCGTAAACTATGGGTTAGGACCCAAGATGTTTCTGGTAAATCCACATGACAAGAGTGATGGTATACCATATTCCATTAATCTGGGTCACAGGATGAAAGACAAAACATTCTTTTTTGGGCTCCTGGATGAACTGTTTCTCTTGGCAGAAGTCATTTATTGTTTTTACCAGCACCTGGACATACCAGCAGATATTTATTTATGAACAAATGCCTGGATTAATCAATGGAAAGTCAATGGAAAGACAAACTCAGAGGAAGGAAACTTTGTCCTGACAAAAATACCAGAAAATCATGTCATATTGATTAATAATTTATTGAATAAGGTCACTACTCCATTACCGCCAAACATCACAACCCAGACATCTCATGGTTGCAATCACTACCTCTGGCTTAAACATGGGTGAAAAAGAACAGGCCCATTTTTAGTGTTGCATGTCAGGCAACAGACAGACTTGTGTTTCAACAGATTTAATGGGAAGTGGATCCATAACATGGTATAAATCTGTTGTGGTTGAAGTCTTGAAGACTTTCATTGAAATAGATTTTGAGTTGATTAGCTTATAAATTTCAAAACAAAGCTATTGTGTAAGCAAGGCCGTGCTAATCCATGTGGACGAGAACATGGACGTTAATGAAAAAAAACATCAAACCATGATCTATATGTTGCACCAGACTTTCTCTAGACTTTAGTTTTCTGGTTAAAAAAGGTCTATCTCTGTAGCGATCCTTTCAGTAATGTTGTCAGACACACGAATAACAATCTGAGCCTGTCAGTGGCAAAATCAAGCACTTTTAGTGGACGTACTTTGACCGCGCCTCTATGCCCATTCAGATTACGTTGCAACCATTGAGCCCCATTTTGCGACTGCCGACTGAGCCGATCTACCGGAGCAACTCCGAAACTTTTTGGACCTATTTTGTGGTATAATAGGCGATTTTGTGGATATAGAGGCCAGGTTTAAAAATCCCAGAATTCTCCTTTAAAGAGAGACAACGACCAGTCAAGCTAACAATGAGTTTATGTAAATATCCACGACAGACAGACGTTTTAAAGTACTTTGGATAAGCAATTGTACCACAATTTTTGACCAACAATATTTCTTCATTACAATTTAAACCTTTTCTCTATTTCCCCAATCCTCATCACTGCTAAAGACATGTTCATCTGCTTTGCCTCAAAAAGGTGCCCATGAATACTACATGCTGACTCTGGTTCAGTATGGCTAATGGTCTGTAGTAGAAGCAACAATACATGGTTTTAAAAACCATCTGCGACCAATCATATTTGTTATGACCCAAAGTGCAAATTTGGCTTTCGACAATGACTGGATGTTCTGTCGAAGAAAGTGACATCATTATGGTTATATGTTCTTGTTTGTACTACTAACTCACTGCTACCTACAGCTACGATGACACGCCATATAAGATGTTTATTTCCTCCTAAGAGATTCAGAGATGACATCATGTGTTTCTATGTTTTCATAAAAACGATTAGCTCAACATTTAGCTTTCTGTTTGTACAAATAGTCTGTGCAATGTCTTGGTAAATGTTCTGGCAGATACTGCATGCTTAAAAGATTCTTACTATTGCATGTTTTACATCTATTCAATGAAAGAATTTGTGTTAAAGTGCTGGTTTGATTGGCTTTGGCTTTCCTCTATGTTATGTTTCAATAGTGATGTAATGATGATTACAACTAGTGTGATCACTATTTAAAGCTATGATGACATGTCTCACAAAATGAATCTTTCTCTTCTGATGCAAGACAATTGTCAGGGCATATATTACAAATATATAGACCGAGTATCTGTACAATGATACATTTATGCCATTATATTGTGGGATACCATGATGAACTGACTTTTGAAGCTTGATGCATCGTGTGCATGTTTTTTTTTTGCTTGTGCGATGCTCGGTGCAAAGTGTCCAGTAAATGAAATGATGAAGTTGAACAATTTAGCAAGGCTGTAGGGTTGGTAAAACATAGGCAGTGAGCAGACTGTGTACAATTGGTACAGTTTTTTTGGGTGTTCCTTCTCGTGCACTCCTTCAACCGCACCATCACCTGCACTGCAGAATTGTTCGGGGGGTAAATCAGTTGAGAGCACAAGGGATTGTGGGTGTGTTTGGTCAGCGCTCCTCCAAAGGAAACCCGGTCGAATAACTTGAATAATTTCACATGGCTCAATAAGGAGCATTTCCTTTTGTGAAAATATTGTTTTTTTCCGATCATTAAACCCTGGCTTCCAGACTTTAGAAATAACTCACGGCATGTAACCCCACAGCACTGCTATTGGTTTACACATGACATCTACCCAACGGAATTTTAATCACTGTTGATCCGTCCATGTTGCTAGACGCAAAATGGACACGTCAACTTAATGGGCTATACAACCAGTCGGTTAAAGCATTGCAGATGTTGCTGAAGGGATTGTTTGGAGACAGTGCCTATTTCCCTGGGAGTTCATCTCAGGCTGTGGTTGGGTTCAGAGAGAGTTAAAAGGTAAAAAAAAAAAAAAAAAAGGAAATAAGCAACTGGTGGTTGGCCCCCAACGTTGTCGTGTTTGCTCCGGACCACATAGGTACCAGGAGGAGGCGGGCGATGGATGCTGCTTGTTAGGATCTCTGTCTCTTTCTCAGTCACTTCCTCTTTTTCTCTCACTCTCGCTCTCTTCCTCTCTTTCTCACTCTTTCCCCGTCACACATTTTTGTCAGTTTCATGTATAAAACGGAGCACCCCTCATAAATCCGACTGCTAGCCAAGTGACAGTGAAGCGGAGGGTTTAACGGCTTGGGAGGCCACCGCAAATCTGTCACTCAGGGTTTATTTGTGGTACGCCGCTGTATGTGAGCTAAGACACTGGGACAGAAGTTGCTCTGTCTTATGGTGGGTGGCGGAGGGACACAATATGGAACTTCCTCCTAATAAAACAGGCACTATGGAAAACACATGGGATGGATTTCAAGAGGATGTCAACAGGCTTTATATTCAGAGCTGACAGAGAGAGAGAGAGATCTGTTGCGATTCCCAGAAGGCTTGTATAAATGTATTGGTGGATGAATGAAAGTTGCCAGATGATGATTTCATTTAATCAATCCAAGACAAATCATTTCATGCCCTAGACACAGGCACCCAACTCCCACCCAACTCAATGCACCAGACAGACTCATTTCAGCTTTGGTGTCGGTCCTCTGGATGCGATGACAAGCTCGATATCAGGGCTCAATTCAGCTGGGAATCGACTTTATTTGCAATGGGAACAATGGGAGGTAAATTGTTTTTCACTCTCATGTTATATTTACCTCATCATTTCAATCTGCAGTTCTGTCCACCCAACAGTCACACTGTGGAGGAACGGTTCTCCTCCGGTACAGCATCCCTCAGATACCTCAAAATGATTATTTAGACGTGTTAGTACTCCTCATTGAAGCCAGTGGTTACCAGTAGCCACAGTAATACCACCCCCATTTACCCCCCCTGAAGTTCCTCTTTGCTTATTTGACAGGACACCCTGTTGGGTGTTCACAGCTCGTCACAGTCAGACAGCAGCGGGTCAGTATCTATCAACAGTATCTATTCCATGGAAAGGTTTGTTTTAACTTCTGCTGGGCTGGAGCACTTAACACATGGCTGCCACTTGGGGGACATCTCTTATGAAAACAAAAACCATTCAAATTTATGACCACAGTTTTATTTTTGGCTGCGCACAGAGAGCACTGACAACAGAACAAACCCAGGGAGGTCCGGCCACAGCTTAAACCACAGATTTGGGAGGGTGTTATTTAAACTTCACGTAAAGATTATCACTCTTTGGATGAGTTAGAAATTGCTGAAAATAGTTATCTGTATTAAAACCTTTACCTGAGTAACCACTTACACACATTTGAGCAAAGTGATTCATACAAGTGTATTACTAAGGCATGTACAGGCATGTTTCCTCTTAGTATTACATTGCAGTGTTTAGTCTTGTAAATATCTCTATTATTATTCTTTTTATTATATTTTATTAGGTAAATACTTTTATATTATTCATACTACACGCTTCTCTGCACCTTATTACCATTTTTTAAAATTATATTTTATTTTTCTTCAATTGCTTATTTACTTATTTTTACTTATTTACTTATTTACTTATTTGTCTTATTTTATTTACTATGTAAAGTTGAGTTGGCTCTGAGACCAATCATTTCATTACTGGTAATGATGTTTGCATTGTTATCAAGTATATGACAATGAACTTGAAACTAAATGTTAACGTGTCTTAAAAATGTAATTTTTAAGGAATGTTGCTTATTTGAAATATTGGCATATGGTGGCCAGTTAGGTCACATTCTGCCTCTATTTTAAGGACACGTTCCACTACTACCTAATTCTATTGTATTTTTGCTGTAAATCTTGACAGTGTTTGTCAGCCACAACAAGAAGTCTCCGTTTCTATAGAACGTGACGTGAGCTAAGAGACTTTTATGAGAAACCACCGTGACCACACGTTTTTGGATATTTACTCAACACCATCATAAATACTGGTCGCACATTATTACAGGGTTAAAATGCCATGTGACGCATTCGCTCTTCATGTTTGTCTCCAGCAATGGACATACTGTACCCTTACATCTCTTTCTTAGCTCACAAAGTCTTGTTTCTATTTGTTTTCATTTGCACTTCCTTGGAGCTTAGTATAAAACTCTTCCTTTATATATATATATTTGATATTGTTTATCTAACTTAAGATAAATGATGCAGTTGAACTCTCCAAAATAATAACATGTTTTTACTGTGCACCTACTATAAAGGTCATCAAGGCGCTCAGATGAAGCCAGACCATGGAAACCAGACCCATAGAATGTGAGTTACCTTTACAACAGGGTCCTGTGAACGGCATTCATCTCTGTGGCATTTTGGGGAACAGGAATGTTAGATTTCACCTAGGAGAGGGTTAGAAACGCAGTTGACGGGACTTTTTGGGTCACAATTTACAGCACCTGTCTTATTTGTTGTTGACTCAGTCAGCATCTTCTGGAGGCAGAGAAGAAGAAGAAGAAGAAGAAGGGAGAGAAACGAAAGGGAGGGCACAGGGGTCGTTAGTCTGCCCCTGGGAATAGCCTGCATGGGGCCATGGCAGGAAAATGCAGCGGTGTGTGAAAACTGTGCACGTTGAGCATCAGAATCGTACAAAACATCATTCTTAGAGACAGCTTTCTTTGAGATCTTTCTCTAATCTCATGATCTCATGTATTTATTTATTTATTTTATCAGAGGATGATAAACATGAGCTTATATGTGATTGCTTTTCCTTGATTTGAATTTGGGAAATAGGAGAACATGCCTTTAGTCTCATTTTAGCGTTAGAAAGAGCTAATTTGTGTCTAGGAGAAATACAAGGTATGAGATTTATTTTTCGATTTTGCTTTCCTGTGAGTGATGCCACCAATTTCTTTTTCACATGTTGTATAATAGCACTACCCTTGACTTGACGAGCATCTGTGGGTAAAATATGTGGACAATAATGACTAATCTGTAGAAGAAGTGCTGTTGTGGAGTATGTCATCAGTTTTCTTCTTCTCATCAACTTGCCTTGTTTAGGAGCACAGTCCCCTCTTCTGGGGTGAAAGTGAAATTACACAATCCAAGTGTAAAGGGCAATTAGAAAACAGACAATATTTAAACATCATCTTTGAACATTTTCAGCACATCTGATTTGTGTTGCTAATCCTATCCCTAACTCCTAGGGTAATCATATGTGACCCATCCTAGTAAGATGATGGTAATTTCAGAACATTCAGATATTTTATTAGATGTCAGATCTATACAATTTACACTGAAAAAACATTTTGGACAAGATCTCTCATTGAGCCTTGTGCTTTTGAAAGCAAAATGTCTTGCAAGGATTGTCTTATATTCTCAACAGAAGATAAAAAAGTAATTATTTGTCAACCATATTTTGATAGTGCTGCCAGTGACTTGATGCTGACGATATGTTGAAATGCAATGTACATTACTTTTGTATTTTAATGTTCTAAAGTTCTAAATCACGATTTAGTAGATTTAGAAATGTTGACCATCTTTTTTCATTATTATGTCATTTAATGTCATCATTCCTTTTGTTTTATGTTTTCTACCAATGCTTTTATTCTGAATAACCAGAGAACACAGACAGGATCAACCAACGCTGCTGGAATCCAAGAAGGAAAGCAATGGCTTAACCTGACCACTAGAGGACAGCATTAGAAAATATACACCTGAACACGATCTCTCTCTCTCTCTCTCTCTCTCTCTCTCTCTCTCTCTCTCTCTCTCACACACACACTCTCACACACACACGCACACACACGCACACACGCGCACACACAAACGACATATGCCACCAGACCAGGTATTGAATATTGAAATGGCCTCTAACAATGAACTATTCTATTCAGAGGTTGAGTGTTGATCTATTGAGATTGTGGTAGCGCCTGATCGAGTCAGACCAGGTGAAGCACTGTTAGTTCAGCAGGTGAATTAAAATAAAAAGGTCTCTCTAAAACTACACCTTCCCTCACCCTAGTTCTCTCTCTCTCAACAAACAGTCACTTGTTTCTGGTGTAAATTACGCGGGGGATATTGCAGCGGTTAAACGAGACCCTGGTTGATTTATTCTTGACTATAGGCACCCTGGGGCAGCACCCAGAGGCCATCAGCACTAGTAAGAGCCTTGGTCTTCCTCACCACAAGCTTTGCAAAGATTGCAATTAGTTATGGCCAGCTCCTACCATTAACCTTACTGACTCTTTTCACCAAGGCTTTTATTTCTTCAGCTTAAGTTTCAAACCAGGCTACAATACAAACACTTTAAACAATGTAGTTAGTGGCTGAAAACAAATGCTGCTCTACCTTCTTAAACATTGCTTCTGTATTTGTTTCTGTATTTGATAGTTTGCTATCAAAAACTGTTGCCAGATATTTAAAAAGGGCATTAAATAATTTATGACTTTGATGTTCCAAATGAGAGTACGGACTGGAAATCTCACAACCCGGCCAAGTAATGGTTGAGTTACTGGTATTGGTAGTATAACTATTGGTAATTATTGGTCTGCCCAATCTGGAGCTGTGGCATTTCTGCTTGATAATGAATTCCCTCTTAACTTGTATCTGTTTTGTTCCTTGCTTTGCTTCTCGTGTTCCTAGCTTCCCCTGCAACAGATCACGCACTAGAGCCATAAAGCCCCAGGTGAAGCGCTTCGGTAATGTGACAGCATTGGAACACCACTAAATGACTTTGTCCAACAGGGTCATTACTTAAGGATGCAATCTGTACTAACTGCTGATAACCCATTTACAGGTAACTGCTCTTAATGCAGCATCGATGGAACAATGTTGTTCCGGTGCTGTTCCATTATGAGGCCATAGTTCAATAGGTACCCCATCACTCCCGGCTACACGGAAACAGATTAGTTTCTATGGAGACCTACATGTCATCTACATCACTCATGTTACGCAATACGCATGCAGCTAACTCCGTGGGTCTATTCGTCCCGTGGCTATCTAACCAGGGAGAAGCCGCGGCTGTTTGTACATGCAGCGGAAATTTCTGATGCATTTTCAAAGGCCGCTAGCTCGTTTTAATCACATTAGGCCGAGGCTTTTTTAAAGAGTCTATTTTCCTTCACTGTGGGGAAGAAGTCACTCAAAGGCTAGACTTACTGTGTGTGGCTGAAGATATCATCTCGGTAGGCAGGCAAGGAAAAACAGTATATTAGCGGATGTGAGGGTAATAAAGGGAACATTGTGCAGATTCAATGATAACACGCAATCCTGAAGCCATAGTATAACGCAATTATGTCAATGCTCTGAAATAGAATTCAGCTCAAAGGGGACTGACTGCTTATATGTAAGAAAAGTCAGTAATAAAACAGTAGACAATTATTTCAGAGGGGAAACAGCTTCTCATTTTACATTGTGGTCGGCTGTCACTGTTCCATTACGGATGCTAAAATAAACCCTTGATTTTAGAGTGCTATGCCATTGACGAAGACAGTCAAATAGTTAATAGCGGTTTGTGGTAATTGTGGTGTTTGAAAGGCTTTACATGTCTAGTGTGTCCTGCTATTGTTGCAGTACAATAGCTTTTAAAGACCCAGTCAACACGCCTGTGATGCAATAGTGCGTGGTCAGAGCTCTTAGCTTAAATGGGAAACTCTTTGTCCCGCAACAGCCGAGTGGCAGCTGCTCCGCTGGGCACAAATATACACACACGTCACAAGCACTCACAGGATACACAGGCAAACACTCACACAAGTGCACATATATACTGTACGTACACATATAAAGTCTCTCTTTTATGATGTGTTTGCTTGTCCCACTCACAGGTGCACACACACACACACACACACACACACACACACACAGGCGGAGACAATAACAAACTGACCACCACAGCTTTGTGAGGATTTAGACAGCAATCAGGCGGTCTGAAGCTGAGTAAAGCTTTTAGGTCCGCACCATTAGCTTCCTTTTAGTGGCCGGAGGGATTTCCAGTCCTTTAACTGCATTGGTTTTCTTTCTCTGGCACCTATTTCACAAACAAACACTCATCCTGCCAGCTCAGCTTGTAGATGGACGTTTGTTTAGGGTGTATTGACAGATACTGTAGAAAATGTCAATGTAAATCTGTGGTAGTGATGAAACAGCACAAAATAGCTTATATCTAAACAGAGAAAAATGCTGAGCAACACACTGAGTCTTAATTCCTTGTCAAGCAAAGAATGACAAAACATAAAGCCCACAGGTGAAAACAGTGGAACAGTCCTTTAAAGTGCATACTATACTGTAATACAGTCAGAGTATACTGGGGTCTCTCACTGCTAGGGATTCATCAGTCTATGTTGGGTATCTTTCTGTAGAAACATGGTATAAGGAGGTATTCAGTGTGGACTTATTGCATGAGGAAAGTGAAGTCCAATGAGCAATCCAATTAATTTCTTGATCAATATAATTCATTTCTTCAAAACTCCCTCCCTGCTTTTGGCAGTAAATGTAGGGTGGCATCAGGTACAGTGGGACGCTTTATGGTAAATGCTACTGGAGACCAGAGAAAGGCTGTTTACTCAATCAAGTAATATTTTTTTTATTATTTCAAGTCACTGCAACATTTTTATGTTAAAATTATACTGGAATGTAAAGTTTGGAAATGACAGATCTCCAAACACACCAGATCCTTCCCTTTTTTTCCTGATGGGTATCAGGCTGAGTGGGACCATAATTTATTCTTAATTTAAAAAAACGGTCGTCTTGAATGCAAAAGCTTTATTCAACAATGAAACATTTTTTGACAATGAAATCACAATGTGGAATTGATGCCTTTTTGAAGGACACTCTACCCTGCATGTGTGTGTGTGTTGTGTTCAGCGGCCACTTCCCCCCCTGCATGTGTTGTGTGTGTTGATGTTGCAATTAAAGTAATCTTAATCTTAATCTATATTCAGACTTCAGTAATGTGTGCATGTATGAACCTGTGTGAGACAAAATAAGTAAGCAAAAATAAGTCCACATTCTATCTCATATAGCTGTGAATCATTGGCCTTTTGACTGCTTGTTTAGTGGCTTAGGCAATTCCTCAATTCATTTATATGAAAAAGTTGTGGATTATTTATTACTTTAAATAGTCTTTGATATCTATCAAAAGAGGCTATGCAAAACGTTTCTTTATGTTTATTTATTTAATTATTATCCCTTTATGCTCAAAACCAAAAAAATCAAGAAAAATGCACTCATCACTTGTCATCAATTTTTTTTTTATTTCTAAACAGCATATATATCAAAATTAAAACAAGCAATATACTTCAGCCATTCTAGTCAGAGATGCATGCAAGTGGCAAAAAGTCAGTAAAGGGCCAGTGTTACCGTAGTAACAAACAAATGAAAGAGACTTAATGTTACAATAATTAAACATTGATATCGCATGGATCTCTTTCTGTATATATACCACAAACCATACAGTTCACTTTAGCCAACACATCGTTCTTTTCGTCTGCCTACAACATGCACAAGAAACACTGCCTATCATTTACAGTAAGAAAAGATGTACAGTCAGTAGTGTAAGTATTGGCACAGTGAGTTTCAGCATAGAGGCCAATAAAGTGAGAAACCTTTATTTTAAAAAAAATATCTAATCATATTTATATTCTTCATATTCAATATCATTGGCCCAGTATTCCCACTGTAGGTCAATAAGACTCTAACCTTAGCTCACTCCCAATACTTAGGCCATTGACTATACAACAGATGTAGAGTCAGTGTGTGCAGACATTGATACCATCAAAATAAAAGCTCTGTCACTAAGGGTTCGGCTTGACCGCCAGACACAGAGCTAGCTCATTTTTCTGGATCTTTCCGTCTTTGTTGACGTCGCAGTGGCCCAGCAGAACGGCTCGTAGTTTGTCCAGCTCGGCACCTGAGATACTGGGCTGCTAGGAGAGAAGGATGGAGGGAGGGGATGGAGGAATAGGGAAAGGGGGGGAGGACAAGGTAGAGTAAATTTAGTGGGGGAAGCATGGGAGAAGCAGTGCTGTTCAACTCTGATACCTCCCCACACTGTGTGTCATAATACTCTGTAGATAGGTGCAGCTGTCTCCAGACACACAATATCATATAATACTTGAGTCATGTTGTTTGTCTTCTCATTAGTACGGTTGCACAGAGGATGCTGGAGTCACAGGCAGCGCAACGATGCAGCTAGATCAAAGAATGACGGCTCAGTAGCTCACCCTGACTAGTTCCATCATGTCTTTGACAAAGCCGTCCGACCTCAGCACCCTCCAGCGCTCCCGTCTTACTCTAAACAAGGAAGAAAGCAAGAAAGAAAGAAAGAATAGAAATAAACAAACATTTTCAGAGAAGGTCCATGTACAGTACATAGACACATTCAGATATATTTGATAAGAATTACTGACTGAAGTTAACTCATCGTTGCGGAGAGTGCCTTCACAACATAATAGGCACTTAATTTCATTATGTTGCATTACAGAGGTAAGGGAGTTAATTGGATGCACTCTTGCTGCACCACGTCCTCTCATGCTAGTGAGACTGGATTTTGGAGCTGAACCGCAATATCAGCTCTCACCAATATTACAGGAAATGCTGATCCTTAATGAACAATCAGCTTTGATATTATAAGATCAAGTCCGCCTCCCAGTACAGTACTTACAACGTCATAATGGGCAAAGATCTTCTCAAAGTCTCTCTTCCTCTCCACTTTACTGGAGGCCTGGGGGAGAGGAGAGGAGAGGAGAGGAGAGGAGAGGAGAGGAGAGGAGAGGAGAGGAGAGGAGAGGAGAGGAGAATTAGATGAAGCGGACCAGATCTTATTTAAAGCCTGTTTTCTAATTTAGCAAAGTAGTCATTTGTAAAAAGTTCATGAACAAAACCATGAACAATAAACTCACATCCATCTGGAACTGGACCAGGAAGTTCTCCTCCAGAGCCAGGATTCTAATAGAAAAGAAACCCATGTGACAGTACGAAGAGGAACTGGCTGTGAAAACTAAGACCCTGGGCATTAACTACATCCACACAGCCCTGCTTTAGAAGGCAGAAACCTGGCTACCATAGAGAAAAGGGAACATCATCAACACGCTCCCCAACCCCCTGAGGTGATCTAATACTGTTGCTCAAAATCTGATCTGATCTGCAAAATCTACAAAAACATTCAACAGGTGGATGGAAACACCGATTCGCGGGTCTAATTCACTGAAAGAAACCAGTGTAACCAGTATTGCTTAATGCCAACCTTTTTATTTTTTGGCATGAATTGTAAGAATGAATTGCAGGTTGATTGAAAAATACCTGGCCAAGTCGTTCAAATCCAAACGCCCATCCTTATTTTTGTCAAAGATTTTCATCTGCAAGAAAAAGATGGTAACACTTTATATTAAGGTACATATTCACCATGAACTAATTATTTGCATGCATATTAGTAGCATACTGGCTCTTTATTAGTCATTATAAAGCACTTATTATGCATGACCATATTCTACAACTACTAGGCCATTAACTAAGAGTTTTCCCTCAATAACCTCCTAATTACTGCTTATTGATAGTAAGTAAGGAAGGTGTTGTACCTGAATTTAGATCTTAATATGCTTTGCTCAGTATGGGCCTTCTAAGGTGGTCGTACCACCTTAATAACACTTAATAAATATGGTCTATTCTTATGTAACAAAACACAAAACTACAAGTGTTAATAGTGTCCAAATAACTCTAAATCAAGTCTTTCTAACTCAGAATACGTTCCCCATTCTAAAGTGAGGTCTTGCTCTTAACTAATTCACTGGTAGTTTGACACTTATAACCCACACAGGTTTCCTATTCTAAAGTTGCCTCGTCTTCACACTATAAATCCATTCTAGCACACAACTACTGCAATCAACAGACCCTATTAGTGGTGCTAGTGACGTATTACATTATCCCCGTCCGAGACTACTAACGTTAGCGTTAACGTTAGCAGATACATACCCAGTAGGTGATTTGTTAATTTTTAACAGGGGGGATGGCCCAATGGGAGCTCATATAATGGTTTTCACAGAGAACACAAACTTGTTCTTTATTCATAGATTCCACTCCCTTTACTGGTTATTTCAGGGGTGCAAATATTTCCTGTTTCCTGTTTATGAGTTAGAAAGACTTAATTTAGAGTTATTTGGACTATTAACACTTGTAGTTTTGTGTTTTGTGACATAAGAATAGACTATATTTATTAAGGGAGAATGACTATTCCTGTGGTACTACCACCTTATAAGGCCCATACTGAGCAAAGCATATTACGATCTTAATTAATGTACAACAACTTCCTCACTTGCTATCAATAAGCAGTAATTAGGAGGTTATCGAGGGAAAACTCTTAGTTAATGGCCTAGTAGTTGTAGAATATGGTCATGCAGAATAAGGCATTAATAAGTGCTTTATAATGAATAATAAAGAGCCAATATGCTACTAATATACTGCTAATAAGCAACTAGTTAATGGTGAATATGTGTACCTTAATATAAAGTGTTACCAAAAAGATGTATTGAAAAGCATGAAAAAAACTAGTCAATGTGAAACTCTCTCTCTCTCTCTCTCTCTCTCTCTCTCTCTCTCTCTCTTCACTGTTTGCAATTGACATGCTTTTGATGGTTTTTTCCTCACACCACCTGTGACCCTAGAGCCATGTGGTTAAAGATTTGAGGCAATCTTTTCTGAATGGAAATCTATGAAATAGAACAAATAGCCTATCTGAAGTAAGGGGTTTTCACAGAATCGAGTCTCAGACAGATGATGAATTGAAGTCAGAGCTGCCTTCTGTGGCCCAGATGAGTCTGCCTACTTCTTGTAAGTACAGATGTGGCAGAGCTCATGTTTCTTATTTTCATATTTTTCTGCCTGGGAAGCAAATGATAATTTTGGTCAATCACCAAATTGCCGGCTAGCTATGTTAACTGTTAAAATGACGTAATGCTAGGACAGGTCATACCAGAGCAGCAAAAAATACACTTATACACAATGCAAAAATACACTTGTCTGTTCACATCTTTGTAGCTGCACAAGACCACTACACAGGTACAATCTGAGCCTCTTGCACCGCCCACAATTGGTCAGAATAGAGCGACCCTTTCTTGCAGTGTGAACATGGGGTAATAGGGCTTTGCATGAAACTGTCCATCAACGGGAGTTACTGTAAGGTGAGACTTTGATCATGCCTGTCTGCGATGGCAACACAAGAACATTTTTATGGTCTTAATCAAGCTATCAGGAGGTACTGTGCTGCATTAGGCTGATGAGACTAGGACCTCAAATAAATCCTAACAGGCGTCATTTATCGCTGAGAGGTGCAGTGAGCCATGAAGGTATAGGGCTGATTCAAGAAGCTCATATTGTTGGATGTACCTCACACAAACATAAATTCAGCATGGTTTAGTATTTGTGTGCATTGCGTAGTTATATATGTGTGTGTGTGTGTGTGTGTGTGAGCGGGTGTGTGTGGAGTTGTATTACTACCATGGCATCAGTGTACTCATCCAGCTTGTCAAGGGATACTTCCTTGTGGTGCTGCTGGAACAGGTCTTTCAGGAAAGCCTAGCAGAGAAGACGGCGTATGATTATTATTAGACAAAAATTAAGACAATCCAGTCCAATAAACCTTATGACACATTTTAAGTTGTTATACTGTAATACTGCAATAGACTGACCCCAGTGTCCAATGGAGATAAAGGCATTCACCCCATTGGCTGTCAGATTTAAGCAAAAAAGAAGGAAAACACAACACTTTCCTACCGCCCCGTTCCCCCACATGGACCGCTGCGGTCAACGCGAGAGTGACAGTTAAGGAACTGGTGTTCTTGCCAAAGGCTCAATAGGACAAACATCCGAATACCATCCACATACCATATGATACAACAGGAGATTGTTGCTGAGGGTTTGGAGAGTCTTTCTCTACTGAAGGCCGTTCCTTTGTTGGAAAAGATGTATGTGTTTATTTGTGTGTGTTTGTGCTTACAACCTCACCTTGAGCTCCTGGGCTGATATGTAGCCACTGCAGTCAACATCGTACTTCCTCCATATCTGCGGTGGGGAAACAACCAGTGACTGTTTACATGCATCTCATCCTCATGCCACCCATTTCATAAGGTTCAATATAAACCGTGACATCACACCTTCATGAAGTCAACACTGTTGTCCAGAAGAGCTTCTCTCCGGAACACTAACAGGAAGTTCTCGTCCTCAGGAAGGATCATATTGGCCAACTGGAACACAGTCATGGACAGAGAGCAATGAAATGAAGTCAAGCGTCAAGCATGTCAGAAAGGCAAATGATGAAGTGTTTGTGACAATGTTAACATTTCTAAAGTAAGGGAGAATATTTGTGTGTACATGCATGTATGTATGTCTGAATGTGTGTGTGTGTGTGTGTGTGTGTGAAAGAAAGAACAAAGACACACAAAGACAGAGAAAGTGCCATGATTGCCCGCTCTAACATCCAACTAGTCCAATCCAGTCTAGTCCATTCTAGTCCAGTCCATTCTCACAGTCTAACTCAATGTAGCCCAGCCCGATGTAGTCTAGTCCAGCCCAGTCCAATGTAGTCTAGTCCAGTCCAGTCCAGTCCAATGTAGCCCAGCCCAATGTAGTCTAGTCTAGTCCAGTCCAATGTAGCCCAGCCAAATGTAGTCTAGTCCAGTCCAGTCCAGTCCAATGTAGCCCAGCCAAATGTAGTCTAGTCCAGTCCAGTCCAATGTAGCCCAGACCAATGTAGTCTAGTCCAGTCCAGTCAATGTAGCCCAGCCAAATGTAGTCTAGTCCAGTCCAGTCCAATGTAGCCCAGACCAATGTAGTCTAGTCCAGTCCAATGTAGCCTAGCCAAATGTAGTCTAGTCCAGTCCAGTCCAATGTAGCCCAGCCCAATGTAGTCTAGTCCAGTCCAGTCCAATGTAGCCCAGCCAAATGTAGTCTAGTCCAGTCCAGTCCAATGTAGCCCAGCAAAATGTAGTCTAGTCCAGTCCAGTACAATTTAGCCCAGCCCAATGTAGTCTAGTCTAGTCCAGGACATATTACTCCAGTCCAGTCCATCTCGTTCTAGTAGAATAGACTAACAGGAACCACTGAGCGGACCCCAGCCAACCATGTCCAGTTCAGTCCAGTCTAATCCAGTCCAGTCTTTCCAATTCCCAAGAAACACCAACTCCTCCTGGCTCCCCTCCACATCTCTCGACCACCCTTCCCCCCCCCTCTCTCTTTAATAATCTCAGCCTTGCATTAGAAGATTAAATTGGACCCTCTTCAACAATCCCATTACAATTCAAGATGATACTGCAGTGATGTGGGTCACGAAGCTGATGTAAAGCTCACCGACATACAGAACAGACAAGCGCAATGCAGCAGCAGCTCTGCCAGCTGCATAAGTGCAAGACATTCATGAATAAAAGTGTGGTCATCACCCTCAGAGAAATGTCTTGCCATCGGGGGGCTGTTTTCAGGCTGTACGTTGAGCTACTCATGACAAGTACACTGTTCTCCTGATGAATATCCTAAAGTGGGTCCCAGGACCCCAAGGAAATGTTTCACTCTACCCACTGCTATCAGTCCACCTGTACAGCTACGTCACACTGTTCTCAATCAAAAATGAAGAATTTTCTAAGATGGAGGTCCACTGGCAAAAAGTCAGATTGGGGTGCCACGTGTAGATCTACAGTACAGCATGTACAATTGAAGCCCTCATTTCAGCAAGCATCCACCCTGCTGAAGTGTCCTTGAGCAAAAACACTGCTTCAATAAAGATGAGAATGGTGTAAAAGTGCTATTTGAATACAGTCAGTATTGACGTCGCTAAATAAACCATTTGATGCATTTTCACCTCTTAGTCTTATAATAAACCTAGGAACTGCCCAGGAAGTGTCTGGCAGACGGGCCTGAACTCGTGGTAAGCTGCGCTCTGTGCAGATGTCAAACAGGATACTGCAACTTTCAGATAGACTTGCTAACTTCCTTATCAATGACAACCGCAGAGCATCGGCTGGATGAGGCAGCTGCAACACAAATTGCTTTTGATATAAAAAAAGAAGTTCCAGTATAACCACACCTAAAGGGACATACTGTTCCATGCTAGTTCTGATGTTGCAGTCACTGTAAATCTGATTATTTCAGTTGTTGTATTGCTGTAGTGTCCTACTACTTCTTCAATCTAGGGACACTATACAAACCCTTACTTTCCAACTGTAGGCTGGGCTTGGCAGCTTCAAATGAAAGAGCTTTAACTTGCACTGCGCTGCTCCTACATCAGCCACTGTAAATCAGAGGCATTCAACTGGCCACTTACTGCAGACATGTATTGATTTTCTGCTTTTTGAATAAAAGCCAAAGGATTTCCAGTCTGTTAGTGCATTAAGGGATTGGCCTAATAAATAGGAAAAAAATGTTTTCAGAATTGACTTCTACAGAGCGGAGACAGAGAAAGCAACGTCATCAATGCATCTAGATGTTGACTTTGGTTTAATTAAATAATTGACTGTTGTCAAAAAGTTCTTTGAGGATCCAACTGGAATGAATAAGGAGCCAATCCATGTTTTTAGCGCCCCACTGATAATCCAAAAGGATCATGAGATTCTTTTCATTTGAGATGACTTTTTGGTCTCAGATGTATTGGATTGGTGTATCATTCGGATTCAAAGATTCAAATAAACACCCAGCCGGGCCCTTTTGGACCGCACTACACCGAGCGCTGTTCTGTCCTGGCTGACTGCGTCCCTTCACCACAACACGACAGCTCAGCGTGACCCTCAGCTGCAGCGGAAATGAGTTTTCATCTTTCATTGGATCTGGCACAAGATGTATCATTGTCATGGGTACACAAAATGAATAAAAGATGACAGAGGGAGGGAGTGGACGGAGAGGGGGCGGACAGATGGGGGTGAGGAGAAAAGAGGAGTGAGAGAGGGTGGAAGAGGGGGGCAAGTAGATGGATTGGAGAGAGGGGAAGTAGGGGAGGAGGAGAAAGAGGATGAGAAGGAAAGAGTGTGTACGGTGCTGTCTGATGTGATGCTGGATGCAATTGACCCTGCTATGTCTCATAGAACGAATGAGATTCAACATGTTTTGAAGCAGTGGTATAGCTGGTTGAGGGCGAGGGGAGATTTTATTTTTTGGGGGACAAAGCGGTGTAGGTGTTTACTCTCCACTTGACCAGCTGGGACGAGATTAGACAGCAAACACACACATTCACACACGCACACACACACACAAGTAGAAACATAAAATAGAGATTGTGCTGTACCTCCTGGATCTGAAGCTTTCCGTCAGCAGTGACATCATAGGCTGACATGAACCTCAGCTTCAGTTTCTGGACTCGCTCCTCTGTCACTTTCTCCTGTTTGGATGGAATAGAATCAAAATAGAGCAGAGCAGAGCAGAACATTGATTGTAAGCACGCAGAGCATACAAAATACAACTGAATATACATAAATATGATCTATATTTTCTCTCTTTTAGATTAGATTAGATTAAATGGCTCTTTATTGTCTCCGAGGGGAAATTGCAGTTGTGAGAGAGAGGCACACATCACTATACAACAAACACATTTAAGGGCAACAAACTGTATAAAGAAATATCCTAAAAATAATATCTAAAAAATACAAAAAATACAAAAAATATACCAGTAGTGCAAGGAATAATAACTTAAATTTACAGTTGTGCAATTAGCAATTTGGTTGGTTGGGTAGGTCCGGGTGTGGGTGTGTGTGGAGGGGGGGGTCTAGAAGAAAGCAGCAGGCTCAGGGGTTGATGTTGGAGGTAGCGTTGTTTAACGGTCATTGCTTTTTTCTTTTTGAAGTCAAGCCTATGAGTCAACCCTATTTGACAAAGCTAACAAAGAAAGTTGACATTGAAACAATATTCTACTAGCTGAGTCACAGTTATTTTAGTCAGTCACCATGGATACTACTTCTATCTTTCTTTTTCTTCTTTCAAGGCCCGCTTTCTGAACCCCGGGCTACTATTAATAAGTGGTCCGGTTGACGCTCCGACTTGTTACTCAGGACTTACTTATTATTTGTCTTCCAATACAAAATCAGCCAGACTAGAGTCATTTCTAATAAACAGCGTGATGATCTTGTGTGTTACTGCCAAGTGGAGTTGGTCCAAGCCCAGACTACCCTGACTAGAGAATACAGTGGAAAAGTAACTAGCGGCGTTTTGTCATATTTTTGATCACACTAGATTGTGAGTGATGGTGAAAGCAGATCTAATCTGTTATGTGACTTCCTTCTCCACTGCGGTGCACACGTGACTGCAGCTGTAATGTAGATGGCGTGCATGATCCTGGATGCAGCTGGCCACAGAGACTACATTTTCTTGCAAGTTTAAACTGATAGGTGGCACATGGCAAGCTGGTCTGTTCTGTGCAATAAAGACACGCTATATGCAGACCAAGTCTCAACCAGACCTAGGCCAGCTACTTGATGTGGAGATAAATCTTTTTTTTTCAGTCGATCATTTCAAAGCGGATTCAGCTGCTAATTTCCCCATGTCTCTCTGTGAACCCTCAGGTCTCTGTATCTATAGTAACCTGTTTGATCTACAGTGCTAAGTCTGCAGCATCATGTACAGAGCACACAGCCCTGCAGACTACCAGGTGCCAGACTCTTGCCCATTAAAGGACAGACATGTTTGTCCTTAGCATCACCTTTTTGTCATGAGCTCATGTTTGGTGGCAACATCATTCTGTTGCTAAGCAGAGATTGTTGAAGCACACATATTAATATTTGATGTTTGAAGGATGTACTGTTTACCCATGAAACGGACAACTTTGATGGGCGTGGGTGCCAAAAACACTGTGTATTCTTAGAAAGTGTGAGTGCACATGCGTGCTACTCACATATGAAACCCTCATGTATCATATCAGAATTCACTAAGGGCCATACAAGTCATTACTGGTAATTGAGATATTTAGATATTTGAGCCGCTGATTCAGATCAACCCATCACTGCTTGCACAGCATCCAATGGATTTCATTACAGCGTTTTACATTAGAGGAAAGCAGAATGCCCAAGAGGAGAAAAATGGAGAACTGCCATCTGGTGAAGCTTGAATAAAAGGAGACTTGAAGTATAGAATGGAATAGAATAGAATATAATGGAATGGAATAGGATAGGATATAATAGAATATAATAGAATCTGTCAAAGAAAGTGATTTCCTTCACACTTAAAAAAATCATGGATTGTGAACAGATGAAAACCGAATGGAGAGAGTATCAGTATTTGATCATTCACAAACAGTTTACTGTCCATACAATGATAAACAATGTATTTTATTACAGGGAACCAGGCTAGCCCACAAGGCAAGAACATCATACCAATTAGGAAATGACAGCATGTTATCTTCTACTTCTACTACAATACTTGAGCTTCAGTATAACAGTTCAATAGGAATACATGGTATAGAATAGAATAGAATAGAATAGAATAGAACAGAAGAATGTCTTTGTGGAAATGGTGATGGAAGGCAAAGAATATTGATCAGAAAGACATTGTAAAGTGTGGTCAGTGGTCTGTTTGCTTCACTACAACTCCATTAGTATCCAAGGGAGTCGACACACACACACACACACACACACACACACACTAGAACAAACACAAATGACTGTGTGTACATTTGTTTTTCTATTATAACTGATCAAGATCTGATCAAGATTTAGTCAGTATAACATTTTAACAATGATTACAACATGATGAATCATTTCATTCACACACAGTCATTTTTTTCAGTATGTGCGCCTCCTCTGCCTACCTACTCTGACAGTGAACAGAGCGCTTTAATTGCATTTTGTCTAACATCCTTAACGTCATCCCACCCATCCAGATAACTGCATCGAGGCTAGCCGAGGCTCAGCTTCTCACACAGGAGACAAATGAGACAAACTGTGCTACAAAGTCAGTCTCTAAAGAAAACTGCACTTGGTAAAAGATGCTTCAAGCTTTATTTACAAATAAGCAACTTACAAATAAGCACATACCTACTACGGTAAGCCTACATGTCACAGCTAGGGGATCAATCAGATTAATTCTCATCAAATTGTAAGGGAAAACAGAAACAGTTGCCTACCTGCAGTAACCTGCAGTATAATACACCGAGTAAGTAATACACTATGACATTTATACTTGTCTGTGATAATAGCAGGCGAGCTGCAGTCCCCACGTTATTGGATAAAAGTGCTTATTTCAAATTGAAACAATAGGCTCGGTTCTAATGTACATGGCTATTTCCTCTTCTAGTAGCGTCATCAGTGATGTGACATGTTGCCTTCCAATCACATTAACAACTACTGTCAGTTTCAAATGGATATGATCATCTGCCACCTCCAGTTCACTGAACCTCATCCAATTCATTTCAATAAAAAGTTGACTTACCTGTGGACCCAGTCTCTTCATCATGTGACGGAAAAAGTCATCAAGTTCCTTCCCCTCAATGTAACCATTATCTGGCAAAAAACAAAAGATTGGTTGTTCACATGTAGCAGGTTTGGATTCATTTTACATTCAACCTCAGTCAATTGAGGAAGTGGATTTCTTCAAAAAGCATGTCTTCATCATATCCAACTTATTATGAAATTACTAGGATGACATACATTTTGAGCACTGACTGTATGTTCCCTTTGAAATCACACAATAAAATATTATAAAGCAGCATGTTTATGGAAAAAAAAAAAATCTACTGAGCATGTCATAAACTGTCCTCACCATCTGCATCAAAGTGCTGCCAGATCTCCAGGAAACCAGCTGCGTCCAGGGTATCAAAAGCACTCTCCATTTCAGCAAACAGCGGCTTAACAGGCTGTCAACTTTTACACACAAATACAATAAAGGCTGTGGTGACAACCTGCTTTACACTGTCCAACTAGTTGTTTGACATATGGCTCCCTCTGACTTAGTCAAAAACCACACCTCCTGAGAGAGAGAGAGAGAGAGAGAGAGAGAGAGAGAGAGAGAGAGAGAGAGAGAGAGAGAGAGAGAGAGAGAGAGAGAGAGAGAGAGAGAGACTTTTGCTGACTGCAGCATTATTATTTGCCATCTGGTGGCTATAGTATTACATTGCAATCAAGTACTTCCACAAGATGAAGACCTAATAGTAGCCATTATACGGGAGATGTGAGAAAAGACACCAAGCACCAAGCAGACATTTTAAAGCCTGTAAAATTATTTTAATCAATATTAACATTCACATGAAGAAATGTCCAACACCAGTAGAATGACTTTGTGAAACATGTCGATCCATAACAAATAATGTACTGCATGACAAAACGGATGAGCAAACATGTCACTTTCACTTTTTTCCATCTCAAAAAAAAAAAAAGAAAATCAAAAAAAATCAAAATGAGTCATCACGTGGCGTGATTTCTTTTTCCTTATCATGAAGGTAACATTGACAATGATTTGCGATGACAAAGCAATACATACAAAGTATTAATTTCTGTATTATAAACACAATGTACATGAAAATGAAAAACAGGATCAAGACATCACCGGCCACTGTTTGCTTTTTTTTCTTTTTTATTCCAAATAAGTTACATACAAACCCCTAGTATAGTAGTGTACTTAGTACCAAAACAATATAGCATTTGCTGTGTTCACGTAGGCGTGTGAGTATATCACAGTGTATATATTACATGTGCGTATATTACACATACATATATACACACACACACACACACACACCTACATGTATGAAAGCACATATATACATACAGTACACCTCACAGTCATATCATGCAGTCACACACAGGAGTCTAGACTCAACGCTATTGATCACTCCGCTCTGAGCCCCCGTTGAGCTGAGGAGGGACAGGAAAGGACCAACAAAACAGCTGCAGGGAGGAGCAGCAACATGGAGCCGAAGCTAAAGATCGGGGGAATATGGACTCCTTTTTTTTTTTTTCCTTCAGGGACGAACAGGAAATCGTCACTAGCCTTTCACACGACTTGACAGAAACACAGCCTGCTGCTTTTGAAATCCCACAGGGAAAGCAGAGAGAGAAAAGAGGGGGGGTTGGTGTACAGATTTTTTTTGATTATAAGCAATAATTTCCTTACATCAGGAAAACGCTTACGACTTTCAACATCTGAACCTGACACTTCCGGACAAAAAAGGAATATTTGAGACCGTTAAATCAAAGCATTCGCTGAAATCGCGGACAGGTAAACTATGTACAACGGTAAAGTTTTTTTATTTTCTTCCCGAAAGCCACAATTACTGATGAAGAAGCAAAAACTAATTGTAAACTTACAGACATTGACGGACATCGTAGGAAAAGGTGCAACAATAAGACCTTTGGCCCTGACTTGAATTAGACCCTCGTATTGTACAGTACAAGTCGTGCCCCTTTCACACTGCTCGCCAAAAACACAGTGTACTGCACTGGCTTGGTTGCACATCAGTACAATCTATGAGTATAAACTCATTTGTTATCGAGTGACCCCAAACTGCTCCCCCAAAGTGTTCAGTTTTTTTTTTTTTACCTTTGTCAACAAATAAAGATGATTTTGAGAGGAATAGAAGAGGAATCGGCCTGAGAGCTGTGTTGGTGTGAAGCCTTCAGGTCCCGAAAGTCGTATTTACAGTGCAGCCCAGGAGTCCATATGATACATAAAGGACACTAAGTCTAGTCTAAGGAATGCAGAGGAGGGCTGGAGTTCCCTCAGTGTCCCGCTTTCACACAGGGAACATACTCAAAGAGGTAATCGTCAAAAAAAACCCGCTGAAACAGGAAACGGCACACCGATGGATGTGCAGATCACGCCGGCTCCCACGTCAGCGCAAAGCATACTCTCTTTGACATTTCTCTTTCTGAGTAGGTTCCTTGCTTTCACTGGACCGTCAGTACAGCGGGGCTATAATCATGTGAGATGTTCACGGTTAATCACAGAAGTCAGGACCCCCCTGTGTCTTTTAAGAGCAATTCAGAGTCTCGTTGTCATGACAACCAGTGGCATCCTATACCAACAGGGGCCATAAATAGTTCAGGCTAGTGCTTCATAATCCTGATTTATTAAACTGACTCTGCATTGCCCTTGAACGACACACATATATTCCTTGACTCTCTGAAACACAACCCAGCAGTTAAAGGTTAACACAAATTAAAGGTTGTTTCTCCCACAAGTGTGTGAACACAGAGAACGGTGCTGGTTAACAGTGCTGAAGCCTTATTGATTGATTATCACCGAAGTTAGTTGAAGCGTATACCGCAGTCCTCTCAAAGCAACACTTCATATGGTCACTCCAACTCTTTCACACACACGGAGACAGACCGACTTGAGTCCAGTAGAGGGCTTTGATTTAGTTTGCCTGGAGAGCCAGGAGGGTGGGACTTTGCAACGTTTTCAATACCCCATTGAAAAGAGAGGATCAGAAAAGTTGCCAACAGTGTCCACAAAGACAATATTGCTGGTCTGGCAACAAAAAGTCAGAGTAAGTAGTCCAATCAACCCCCCGAATGACTTCAGTCAAGCTAAATTAAACAGATTTCATGTGTATGTTTGATTTCTTCATGTGCTGAGATTCTCAGCTGAACCTGTATTTTCCTGTAAAAAAGATGATTTGCATATTGGCTTTAGTAACCCCCCCCCGAAGGCAGGAGAAGACAGAGCAAAAGTATAGCATATAGAAAACTTCTATACAAATATATAGAAGGAAAACAAAAAACCTATTGGGCCCAGGTCTGGTTGTGTTTCACGATTCAGGTACAGTACAGTGATATTGGTATTGTTATTGTGTTTGGTCCCTGGGAGACAAGCTACTGCAGGCTACAGGTGGCTGAGAGTTAGATCCATTAGGTTAGAGAAAAGTGACTTGAGGTCTACACACACACACAGTCTTTCATGGCTCTTGTCACAGATTTTCTGCTGTTCCCTGAAAGCATCGTGTCTCCATTTTAGCGGTTTGCATGCTTCTTACTTGAGCTGAAGGGCTTTTACGGGTGGAATAAGCCGGATAAAGCTAAGGCCCACGTGAGCCGTTCAGAAAATTCACTGTACAGCTGCAAATCTGCATGTCCAATCTGAAATTTCAGTTTTCTTTTCTTTAAAGCCTGAAAATGTGGAGACATGAGGTTTTCACCTGGCAGCAGAGCAAAGGAACAAGGGGGGGGTACTAGCTCAAGAGAGAGAGGCTCTTTGTGAGGAAGCTCTAGCCGAGTTTGTGTTTACTTACGGCAACGTGTGACAAAAGGAATCGAATGAGGGAATCACGCCCGACATACAACATATATCATCAAATTTAATTGAATTAGGATCCTTATGATATTACCTGATGCCACAGCCGGTCTTGCTGTGACCTAAACATGGTCTACCTCGAGGTTTGTGAGTCACACCGGACCTGCGTACAACATCTCAAGCACCAGATAGAACACCTCAACATGAACAACATGAGAGACTGGCTCTGCACCGCCTCTAATACAAAAGGAAAACACACATTTCCCCCTCGGTTGCTTTTTTTTTTTTTTTTTTTTTTGAATGAAAACACATGAAGCCTGTCAATGAACTCTCCTCATATCAAAATGAAGTCTTTGTCTGCCTCTTCCCCAGAGTCAGATGATTTGGTGCCCGCTCCCTTGTCCTTGTCCGACGGATCCTCAGAGTTGGTACGGTGGGCGCCGGGTCGCTGAGCCGAGTCCGACGCCGTCCTCGCTGGGTGGAGAGAAGAGGAGAAGTCGGTGTCGGTTACGCTCATGGGAGAGGCGAGAGAAGAGGCGAAGAGAGTGGAGGAGGGAGGAAAGGAAAGGGGGGGGGGTGGGGGGGAGTGGGGATGGAAGGAAATGAGGATGTATTTGTATGTTGGCTCATTTTCAGTGTCATTCTTGCAGCCAGTGAGAGTATACAGTATATACATTGGTGCTAGCTTTTTCAATTTCGGGGCACTGTCAGTGCTGAGGATCCCAAAAAAGGAAGTGGAAGCGCATCCCAGTATTAGGTGAGGTGCTAGCTGACGGGAAGGGAATGAATCAAAATGAAGAATGTGGCCACTTGATGCCCCGATGCGACACATTTTAACGTCGAAACTAAACTGTTGGACGGGCAGGTTGTCTTCATCGGGGTAATCGAATCGGTATCGAGGATCCAAACAGCAGCCTGTGGCTACCAGGGAGGCCCAATCAGCCAACCTGCCACCTAGATAACAAACACGGGACCTTCAGCTAACTGGCTAGTGATGCGTTTAAAGCCTCTTGACAGAAGGCACTACCAATTGTGTAAAGGTCGACATGGTTGGCATGGTGACAGGAGAGCAAAAACACAAAGCACGGTATAGATGTTTAGAGCAGGTTTTAAATCTGAACCCTGGTAGTTTTGTTTTAACCTGTTCACTTTTCCTCTTCAGCCTCGAGGCTCCATTTACTATATATTGATTAAGGGCTGAATTCCCTTGGTCAATTGGTTACTTGTTTGATCAGCATGCTGTTTGTGGCATTTTATTAAAATAAATAAATGTTTTTTAATTTAAAGAAAGTAACATTTTTAAAAGTCAATTATTCAAAATTCAGGATTTTAAAAGTCAAAAAAATCATTTACGACCACAAAAATTCGTACTCATGGGCTACATGAGCCACAAGAGGGCATCATTGACAACGCAGAAAGAAGAAGGGCAGGGAGGAGAGAGCTGAAGGCAAGAGGAGAGGACGGGATCAGAAGCAGAGGAGAGGAGACGTGAGAGCGGAGACAACGAGAGTAGACTTAGAGGAGGGCACATGAAAGAGAAGAAGAGGAGAAGACGGCTGAAGAGGAATCGCTGAGCTGCCTGTCAGTCGGCTCGTTACATAATAGATGACAGAGCGCGGGGCTGAGAGAGAGAGAGAGAGAGAGAGAGAGAGAGAGAGAGAGAGAGAGAGAGAGAGCCGTGACCCCATTCTGTCAGTCTGATCTCCGTCACACGCTACAGTACATCTACAAGCGCAACCCGTCAGCCTCCGTGGGAACAGGGTACCCCCCCCCCCCCCCCGCCGGACCCAGTTTCCCCACAGCTGAGTCACACCGGGGGTTGAGATGTGCGACAGGCAGATTTCACGGATGGATTCAAGGGTTTGGGGGCTGATATTTTGATTGATTTTTGCAATTTTCCTGATCCCCAGCAGAACAAACCTCATTCAAACAGCTTGACCCATGAAAAGCAATCCTGAATTTGAAGTCAAATGTCACCATGTAGCGAGAGCAGTGACCACAGAGACTGATCCATCTCTATGATCAAACCTGTCACTGTGAGGAAGAGCGTTATGGAGAGAGACAGCTTATAGTGGATAATGCACAATAGCATGTCAATGAAATGGTTTTAATGGGTGGTGGGGGGGGGGTTGAAGAACTAGCTGAAATCAGGGCCGAACCTTGTTATTTTTGACGACCACTGTTTTCGTGAGCCTTGATCACCAAGTGTAGGCATTTTGAAGGCAAATGAAAATCCATTTATTTGTTATCCACTTTATTAATTCACACCATGAATAGACACGAAAAGGTTTACAAGGAGATACTCGCATATAGACGAAAAGTCAATTCAAGTAAAAAAAACAAAAAACGTTTGAACCCACCTTCCTGAGCAGCTGACGTGGTCTTAGAGACCGGCAGACTGGCCTGGCCCTCCTTGTCTTTCTCTGACAGCGTCCTCTTCAGGGTGAGAGGGAGAACAGCGGCCTTAGGAGACACGCCGCCACTGCCGGGGGAGTCCGGGCTCTCGTCTACCAGGGAGAAACAACAAATCCCTCATCTCTAATAACACATAGGCACTTGATAGATTACTTCTCAAAGTTGCATTTGGAAGAAAATTCAATAATGTTTGGGTTTTTTCCTGGTCGCTGTGTTAACTAAATCAAACAAAAAAATCTATTGTACAACCACAGTGTGACCTAGGCCTCCTACCAGAATGATGTAACACAATACACAGAGATATCTGTCTAGAAAAAGTGATGCCACTGGAAGGACCCAATAGATCCCAGCAAGGTAAGCAGACGTTTGGTTAATACTGCTCGCACCACTGGAAGCACCGGTCCCCTTGATGGAGCAACTTGTTCAGATCCAGGACGTTGACCGTACCTATGCTCCTGCTGCTCGAAGTCCTCGGCTTCTGTGCGATGGTGGGTCGGGCGGCCAGGGCAGGCTTAGCTCCCTGGGGCACCGGGGGTTTGGGGCTGCCGGGTCCCCCCGAGGAGGCCCGGAGACGAGGGACCGCTTCAGGCTTGGCCTCTGCCCGAGGAGGGGACTTCTCCGGAGAACCGGAGCCACTGGGAGACCTGCTTTCTGGAGGGGTGGGCTGGGGCTTCGCTGCTCACACACATAGAGTGAAGAGGACATAGGGAAGCGCACACACACACACACACACACACACACACACACAAAGACATGAACCCAGACACAGTAGCTATTGCATAACTAAGCTTGTCTCTCTGCGTACATATGATGTGGAGCAGTAAGTATGGTCCAGGTCCAGTTGCGTGTGTGCATTGTACAGCTATATTTACTGTTGCACGCCCTACGTACACATTTTCTTCTTTGTGACAATACGCTTGAGAGAATATAATGTTGGTTATTTTTCCAATGTATTTCATCTCAAGAGACTACCCTGGGTAAATAAAACAAAAACAACACAAAAGATCAGCTCACCTGTTGCGTTGCTGTCAGGTCTGTCGGGGCTGGAAGACTGGAGGAGACAAAAAGAAAAATGTTGGGTCACCACATATGAGTGAAAAGTGAACAATAATAACCTTTTACTAAATTGAAATTGCTTAGTTAGTTTTATGATCCAAGGAAACGTGAAACCTACATATAGATACCGACTGTGCAAAATGTAAGACCACATACACATGGCTGTCATTCTGAAAAAAAAGGGATTTTTTTTTTTGATTCAAGGTATTCATCCAACAGCAGTGTGGCGGTGCAGCGTGTCTCCTGCAAGTCAACATTTTAACAGCAGGGGGCGCGTTTGTGTTATAAATTCCTGGGTCGTCATGGCCTGCCTCCTACAGCTCTATCTATCTATCTATCTATCTATCTATCTATCTATCTATCTATCTATCTATCTATCTATCTATCTATCTATCTATCCATCCATGTTTTACCTGTATACACTCGCACACACACACACACACACACACACACACACACACACACACACACACACACCTGGCAGCTAGTCAGATCACGCAGATGGCAGGAAAAGCTTTAGGGCCACTGATACAAGGTCAGTGAAAGCCCAATACTGCAAACACCATAAACCCCTTAATGTATTCTCACCATCTCTCTCTCTCTCTCTCACACACACACACACACACACACACGCACGCACGCACGCACGCGCACACACAATTGCCTTGTTAAGCCCTTGTGTATGAGTGTTCTCTCACTCCCCTGTCCAAAAAAAGAAAAAAAGAAATGAATCTTTTTTTTTTTTCTCTTTCTAATGTTTTTTGGGAAATGAGCAGAAAAGAGGAGAGGAGATACAGGCACTTTTTAATTTGGGAAATTCAACTGGATGAGATACGCCCGAGACATTCCCATCCTGCTGTGACGTTTGACAGGGAGTTTGCATTCCAGTCTACCGCTCCTGTTTTCACTCCACCTCCACCTGCCTTACTCCCTCTCTCCTTCTCCTCCTGTCACCCTCTCCTGAGAATCGGGGGTTGTTTGTGTTTTTATCTCGACAAGTTGACAGGCGCAAAGACTAGCCTAAAGATATACACAGTCTCAGCAGTGTGTGTGTGTGTGTGTGTGTGTTCATGTGTAAATGCACTCTCTCTCTCTCTCTCTCTCGCTGCTGGAAACCACAGTTGGTGGATGTTGAACTAAACCGCCTTGACAAGCAGAGATTAAACACCTACAGAGCTTTGTCCCCAGAACAAGATCTCCCCTGTCCTTATTTGAACTGATGAACACATCGCTGTTCTGCTTTTCTGAGATCTGTCATATCACTGCTCATAAAATGCCAAATCCCCTTCTGCGTCTTTGCCTTTGCCTTGTCTTAATGAGATTTTCTTCTATTTACATTCTTCACCTCATACAAAGGTTTGGGGACAGCTTGGCTTTAATGTAATGTTTGATTTTCTCTGTTACTTTTCCATTAAGTAAGAAAAAAAAAATGCCTGCAAAGGTTTTGTCAGCATAAAAGCTATTTACTAATAATTTGGGTATATATAAAATACTCAGCTTCATGTTCATCAAACTATGTTTTGCCTAAATACTGATTTGACACTTTTCTTTTTCTAAACATGGAAAATCTTTTGCCTCAAAGGTGGTTGAAACACCTGAGAGGTAGCCGCTTTGTGAAACCACAAAGGTATAGAATGGGCGGGGCATAGGTCTTACTTTTCTCAGTCGTCACAAATATTTACACAAGATATTGTTTTTCTCAAAATGAACCTAGTTGGTCTTTAAAGTGTGAAGCAAAACAGCTTATTTATTAAAAACATTTTCAAAAGTTAGGTGTCCCCAAACTCTTCATGTGCAGTAGATCTACACGGTTTTGATCTGTCATTAATAGGATTCATTCATTCTGAGGTTGTTGTCAAACTTATTTGCCACACGGTACCAACTTGCATTCAAAGCAAACAATCGAACAAACAAAAATACAAAGTGTCCTTGTGGATCAGCATGGCGATGTGGACCTTTGTCATGTCATTTTTTCCTTCTTATTTAAAAACACACCACCTCACCTTGTTTGCTCTCCTCTCCTGCTTGGCCTTCATCTCTGCCAGGAGGCCGCTGCCCATCACCTGGACCCCCGGGTAGCGCTTGCCTCCCTGGGGGCTGCCCCTGCCGTCTGAACCCTCCCAGGGCTCGTCTATGGAGTCCGGGGTCCTCAGCTCCTCCGACCGGTCCGAGCTGCTGCTGTAGTCTGTAGGCTGCGAGCGACTGGAGGCGTCCCTCGACTCCCTGGAGTGTTAGAGGACAGACTACTTACTGTGTGTCTAGATATTATTAGATCTTTTCTAAATGATGAACATGATTTAGACTGCTAGGTAGTCAAACCCTTTTCAACTATACCTGGATTTTGTCTCAGGCGCTGGGCTCTTTACTGCCACCTTTGGTGAGGAGGGCTCCTCTGGGATGGTGGGGGCCGGGGCCGAGGCTACAGAGGCTGAGGACGGGCCTGAAGATGCAGGGGCCCCCTGGCTCTTCTCCGACTTGTCCGATTTATCAGCTTTGTCAGCTTTATCAGCTTTGTCGGCTTTGGAGGAGCGTGATTTGATGAGGTTGAGGAATCCTCCTTTGCTCTTCTTCTTCTCTCCGTCCTGAGAGTCCGAGCTCTTCAGGGAACGTCTGAGAGGAGAGACAGAAGGAGAGACGCACAGAGGGACAGAAGGGATACAGGGAGTCAGATTCAACAAGTGAGTGGATTATGAAAAGTGAGGCATGAGTAAAAACAAAACATCACAAATAGGTGATTAATAACAACATGATTGAACAGCAATAGTTTCCCACAACATAACGATATTAGGAATGTTTACTACTGTAAATGAAACAGCTCTTACTTGGACTCCATCTTGGTGACTTTCTTGGAGAAAAATTCATCTACACCCTCATCCACCCTTCCCATGAGGCCATTCTGCTCTCCATCCTGAGACGGAGCATTGCTGATTTGCTGAGAGAGAAGAAGAAGAAGAAATACACAGTCTAAGTTGATGAATCTGCAGCAGATCGGACAAATTATTTCTCCTCTTCTCTCTATCTGACACAGATCTGCTGTTTTTATGTGAGCAGTATATGAGCATCCCATGTTTCAGACTTTGTTCATATGTGGAGAAAAAAATCTGATACGAATTTGACATCTGCCAAGTACCAACATCTGCAACAAACAAAAATCTGCAACATCTGCCAAATACATTTTTCTTTTATTATTCCCCCGCTAGCTTTTCTCACGGGTATTTTGCTGGACTGCATTTTCTTGTTCCGGCGGGGGCGTAGTTTGGTGAAGTGCTGCAACTTTTTCCCCTCTTCAGACGGCAGCTCCCCCATCGCTCCCGACGGACGCTTCTCCTGCTTGGATGGGGCGTGTGACGGGGTGGGAGGGGTTTGAGATGAAGAGGATGTGTCCTCCACATGGACGGGGACGTCCTCCAGTGCCTTGTCCAGGTCAAACTCCATCTCTATTGGTCGGAGGGTCATTCAGAGGGTTGCGATTAGATGTTGAATGTTCGAGTGTAGTATCACTTGTGATCATCTTCATCTTGACTTTAACCAATGACCACTTTCACAGCAAGACCAAATACAGCAAGGTCCTTACAGCATCTACAGTTCTTACAGCAAGATAGACGACAGTTTGATTCTGACGCCGCACAATGTCATGTCAGCGGCTAAACCGAATAAATGATGCTCACCAAAAGCACGGGACACCGGCCTCAGCATTCTGCTGTGGATGCTTTTCCTCTTGGATTTAGGAGTCATCTGGAGAGAGGAGCAGACGTTCAAATAAAAATGATGCCAATTGTTCAGATAATCCTGCAGTTGTCATTTCGTAACCGTTCAATTAACTGGAGAGGACTGGGGTGAGCTTAAACTGGGTGGGTAGGCAGGCATGTATGCACTTATGTACATGTACACACATGTGCACACACACACACACACAGAAAGATTGATGAGATCTTGGATATACATTTGAAATTAACAAACATTGTCAAAACTGCACAGTTAACCATCAATAAGACTATAAGCCTGCACTAGCTGGATGCTGGTTTCTGTCCTCAGTCTACCTGCACAGGAGTGTGTATTACAGCCTGACAGTGTGCCAACACAAAGAATCAACCTTTCTCACATGCTGTCAACGTTTGAATTATTAGCAAACTGAAGAGGTTATGATCTCTATTCACTTTCTCATTCACATTTACAAAGGTGGCGGTGATGGATGGATGAACGCGTCGAGTGAAGAGAGTGCAGTGTGGATGGATGCAATCGAAAAGGAGCCTGAAATATTACTGAGAGAGAAATAAAGAGACCAAATAAGGACAGAGAGGGAGTAAAGCACTCACAGTTCGAAAGCATCAATTTTCAGTGTGTTGTAGGGAATCAAGTATGTGAACACATGAGGCTTTTTATGACCCTTTTTTACTCTTCCTACTGAAAGAGCTACTCAGTGGAGAATAGAGCAGGCAGTGAGGAGAGAGACAGAGCAGGAAGAGTACAGTCAGACAGAAGGAAAGTGGATAGAGAGGAAAAGGGACAGTCCACAATTACTTACACTGGTGCAGCACAGAGTCTCCATGAGGCAGAGGTTGAGAGAGGAGGAGGAACGGAGGAAAAGAAGAAGGAAGAGAAAGACAGAGAACACACAGTAAGGCCCAACGAAGAGGAAAAAAAAAGAGGAAAAAATGAAAGAGACGGCCATGAACTCTGAAGGCCATGTAGCCTATGTACAACAGGAGGAAGGGAGGTATAGAAAATAGAGGAGCATAAAAGAGGAGAAGAAGAACAAGCAGTTCCAATGGGCTAAGAGACCAGAGAGAGTCACAGTGAAACAGACAGAAGAACATCCTGTCGACTGAGGCTCACAATGACACCATCTATCATGGAGAGATTGTGGGACGTTTTAGGGGTGCACTGATACTTCACTTTTACTAAACAACGTATTACTGAACACTATTGGACATTATTTAGAAAGTCGCAATTAAAATGTAATCCATTTTTCCCCATTGTGAGAAAGACAGAAAATAAAGCAGCTTTGATATCTGACATGTGGGAGACATCTGACTCGGTGCATTCCTAGAAAACATGTTTCAAGTATTTGTTAAAAACATTGTGGAGCGCTTCATTTAGCTCATCGTGATATTGACACTTCGGAGGCTGTTTAAGTGTCTGGGAGGTCAAATCAAGCAAAGTTGGAGAATTCTTTGAAAACTTGATTTATTTGTGCACTGGTCTGTACAATAGGTTATATATACTGGAAAGGACTGAGATGGGCCTGGAGAGAGAGGACATTTAACACACACACACACACACACACACACACACACACACACACACACACATCTCATTTTTCATTCATAAGCCTGCCGGTAGTCTAAGTTTCAGTGTCTCACTCACAGCAGCCTAATCAAACCTGCCAGGTACTGTATGAGTTAGTGTGTGTGTGCATGTGAGTGTGTGCACGACAGGCAGGCGCATTCTACTGTTCAGACTAATATGGCTCTATTAGTATTTCTCCACAAAATGATTCCTAACCCAAACTTTGCTTTCCAACCTCCCTGCCCTTTGATGCTGCCTCATCATATGCATGGAACTTTGCAAGTGTATACAGGGAAGCCAGATGAAGGATCCCCTGAAATGAACCAAGGGATGCAGGTTGTCCTGGACATGACACAGGGACTCCGTGGCCGCACATGCGCACATCACATGCGCACATCACATGCGCACATCACATGCGCACATCACATGCGCACATCACAACATTTTTACTTTGCAGTTTCATTTATATTTGTTTGAGATCAACATGATTTATTCCACCCATGTCTTGATTATAATTGGTTTTTTTTGGCAAAAATCACATTTTATCACAAAAATCGAATAGCACTTTTATTGATAAATATGATGTAGCAGGGGTAAATGGCAAATATTAATCAAATATACTGTCTATATTGCTTGTAATTGAGATAAAGTCAACATCTGTTAAGTATTTTCACATAAATTGTTATGGCTGTATTGTTTTAAAAACCCAATAATGTTGTGGGTCCAACAGACCTGCGAACATACACAAGGGTTAACATCTTTCCTCCCATCTTCCTTCATGCTGCAGTATCTTTATTTCTCCCTCCATCTCTTGACTGTTTTCTCTTCCCACTTCCTCTCATCCTATCTTAATTTCACCCAGAGGTAGAAAGCGTCTAGCTGCAGCTATTCTTGTTTCTATATTTAGACCTCAGTGTAAGTAAGTACAATCACATACACACTGCACATTTATCATGAGCTCAAAAGGAACCAGCCCTCATCTCAGTGTCCCATTGAGTAGATCTGAACAGAGGTACGTGTACTTCACCTTGGATTAAATATTGCAGCGCTTTGCACCATATTCCCCTCCAACTGTCTCTGTAACCTCTCTCCTCACATCTTTTCTTATTCCATCTTTTTAATTTGAATGAAACCGTCTCCCTCTCCATCTCTCCTCCCATCCTCCTGGCCCCGGAGGATAAAACTCACCATAAACTACTATTGTTAATGGGAAAATGTTTCTCTTCTGCAACTCTTCCATCAGATACTCCTATTCAACACGGCACTCTGGACAAAAGTGAATTATCTGTATGTCAGATAACTGTTTTTCTTCTCACAGCTGTATGAGAGCAAGAACATCAAACTTTAGAGCTGCTGATCACATGCATGTTCCCACACAAGGGTCTCACAGATATACTGGCCCAGCCAAATGGTGTTACCTGCTGACATTTTGCAAAAATCCAGCCAATGGGGCTCCAGCAGAACTCTTTAAATTAATAGTAAAATAGTAAAATAGAGCCTTAAGTGGTTCTGGCATGTTCAGAATTAGCGATACCCAGTTTGTCCAGCAATGAATAACGCAAAGAGGCTTTCCGCTCCATGCCGGGGAGAGGGTGAGTCAGTCTCAGCACAGACTGTCTCAGTTCTGACTGCTAGTAAATGTTAGGAGGTTAGCTTATCCACTCGCAAGCTAATGCTGAGGAGATGTACCGGAGCAGGTTAGGTGGTCGTGTTACTCTTAACACCTTGAGGTCCTGATTACGATCACCCCAACACCCTGACCAGGTTCCTGACATTTCACACAAGCTAACAGTTATTCTTTGTTTATTGAACGTCTCCTCTTCTGAAATGGCTACAAATAATGTCAGTTTATAGTCTGTACTTGATCATGATGCCATCTCACTTTCTATTTGAGTATGAGCATTGCTGTGAGAGGATTTATGGAGCCCAGTGAATATGTACTGGTAGATATATTAGTCATTGGATTATCTGTATCGCCCAGAAAATCCCATATCAGTCACACACACACACACACACACACACACACACACGCCTACCATGCATGTCTCCAGGTCATCCAGCCTCTCAGCCTCCAGTATCTCGGTGGATGCCCGTTTAGGGACCTTCTCCTCCGGGACGTCCAGCTCCACCGACTCCTGCTGCACCAGGGGGCGACCGCGACGCACCAGGTGGTCTGCCTAGGGGGGGGAGGAGAGAGGAGAGGAAAAAGAGAGAGAGGAGAGGAGACACGGGGAGAGGAAAGGAGAGGTAGTGTGGGGTGTGTGGAGGAGAGCGGAGGAAAAGAAGGGAGAAGAGCGGAAGGGGAAAAAAAAGGAGAAATTCTAATCCTAAATCTGGAAGTCGGAAATTGAAAATCTTTTTAGTAATCCCAAAATAAATTGTTTCAAATGGATTTAATGGTAATTGGGTCTATTTCTAGGGTCTAAGCTAAGGAATAACATCAAGTGACAAACCAAATGCACAAACAAATAGGAACAAATAAACATTCCTTGTGAATCAGAGAAAGAGAGAGAGAATGATCGACACAGACACTGGTAGCGGTATGTTTTAGTCTTACCAGCGTGTGTTGTGAACTGGAGAGAGCTTCTAAGATTTCATCGACGATACGGTCAGACAGGAAAGACGCTAGACTCAGCTTCACCTCGCTGGGAGAGAGAGAGAGAGAGGGAGAGAGAGAGAGAGAGAGAGAGAGAGAGAGAGAGAGAGAGAGAGAGAGAGAGAGAGAGAGAGAGAGAGAGAGAGAGAGAGAGAGAGAGAGAGAGAGAGAGAGAGAGAGAGAGAGAGAGAGAGAGAGAGAGAGAGAGAGAGAGAGAGAGAGAGAGCGAGAGAGAGAGAGAGAGAGAGAGAGAGAGACCCACCTTTTATGAAACACATGTACAGATCTCAGTGATGTCCTGGTACACACACAGTAGTGTATTAACCCTCACCCCCACCAAACACACACACACACACACACACACACACACACACCTGATCTTGTTAATAATGTCAACCCCAGACTGCTCCAGGAGTGTCTTGGTGACGAAGCTCCTGGGTACGACCATCTTGGCTGTACTGGCCTTCACCAAATCCTGACGCAGACTGCTCCTCTTCATCACATGGGGACACAGATCCTCTGCTGCATCGACCATGGACTCCAACAGAGTCTGGATGGAGAGAGGAGACAAGGGCTGAGTGTGTGTGTGGTTCAGATAGTGATAGTACATGTAGTCAGCAGAACACCTCCACAAGGTGCGTGTGACATCTGAGTGATTGTAAACGTGTCGTGCATTTAAAGTCTGTTATAATTTTTGTACTTTTATAACTTTATAATTTATAACTTTGTATTTATAACTTGTACTTCATAACTTGTACTTTATAACTTTGTACTTTTTCTATTATATTTTGTACTTTTTCTATTATATCTCTTGTGTTTTTTTAAATTATGTCTGTTAATATTGTCCTTAGCATTAGCGTGAGTGAGTGAGACATAAGAATTTCATTGCCAACTTTTGCTTCTTGTGAATGTTTGTGCATATGACAATAAAAAACCTTGAACCTTGAACCCTTGAACCTTGTTAGTTTACCCCGACATCACTGTAGTAGGAAGTGCAACCTCACCTGCAGTTGCTGGTCCATGACAGTAGTCACCTCCCCGGCCATGGACTCCAGCTTCTCCTGGATGGGCCCCACCGAGGAGCCGTTCACCTCCTCTCTGGAAGCTGCTCCCAGGTGGTAGAGGTTAGGGAGGAGCTGAGGACACAGAGACAGTTTCCTGTTCTAGTAACACCTTTGACACTAGAAGGTAGAGGTAGTCTGGAAGAACAAAAACTGGATACCAGTCTACAAACTAATCCCAGGAGAGTCATCAGAGTTTGGCTGTTATTGTAGGTCTGATTACACGAGCAGCACGATGCGTCTCTCCTCACCGTTTTAGAGTTCCTGGCGTCTTTGATGAGGTTCTCTGCTGACTTGACGTCCTCCAAGATGGCGTCTGCCTCGGAGTTCCTCAGGGAGTTCAGGTGGTCCTGCACCTTCACGCAAATCCTGTCAATCATCTGTGAGACAACAATAACAAGATATGAAAATATGTGTGACACTTCAAAAGGTATTGACAGGCACACAAACTAGTGGTAGCAGGTCTTATGGGCTGTTTAGCATCAATGGACATAAACTTCAGTACCTAATATGGACTCCAACAACACCTGGAAGTTACATCAGAACTCATTTTATTTCTATAACCTGCCCAGAAGAGGAGGTGCCATTTTTAGGTGCCATTCCTGAATCAACTCTTCTCAAGCATCTTGCTATTCCAAGTGAGAAATCAGGGCAATATAGAATACAAACTAAATCTTTAATGCTAAATCCATTTAAAAAAAAAAAAAAAGATTGAATGAGAGAAAATGTCAGTCTGTTGTTTCATGATGATGCCGTGTGTGTGTGTGTGTGTGTGTGTGTGTGTGTGTGTGTGTGTGTGTGTGTGCCCCTTAGCGTGTTCACACACCTGCTGTGTGGTTGTGGTGACGATGCCCTGCTGCAGCCGATAGGCCTGTTCCTGGAGATACTTCCTGGTTTCATGGTTCCTGTATAGATAGTTCTCTATCTGGAGAGGGGAAAAAAAACACAAGTTCATCTTAATGATAAAACAATGTTGTAATGGTGAAAACAGTGTTATTTATCTATAGACGTTGGCATCATAGGCTCCACCCAACAGGAGGACTGTAACATTAATGCAGGCTAGACGGAGGTTGGGGATCCCTGATGAAGAATTAACAATCAACCTTTAGCAAGGCGTCCTCAGTCTTCTCAGGGCTGGCCTTAAGAGCTTGGGAGGCGTCGATGATGGGGATGGGCATGAAACGAATGGTGAAGTTCCTAATGGAGACAGAGGCAGAGGGAAGAAACATTTAGTTCAATACTAGAGGAGAGAGAGAGAGAGAGAGAGGGAGGGAGGGAAAGAGAGAGGCACAGCGAGTATTTGAGGTTCAGTTGAGTGTATTTCTCCTCACTATGCTAGTCACATTCAGCCATGTGAACATCTGAATAGAGATCATGATTTCCTCTGCTGCTGTGATGAAAAGTAATAGGAGAGCGGATTCAAAGAAAAAAGCCAATTAGTCACCTCAATTTAAAATCCGCTTGAGAACTGCATCTGATTTCGCTTCGAATGAATAAAGGATCTTTGAACGATTATTTTAATAGTTGAAAGTGAATCACAGTCACCGCTGAAAAGAAAATGAGATTTCAAGTATAGTGGATGTCACTGCTGGTTAAATGAAGCCTTGATTGCTCTCTCCCTCTGTGTGTGTGTGTGTGTGTGTGTGTGTGTGTGTGTGTGTGTGTGTGTAATAACAAGGCTGCGAGAGCGCTAGATGCGCCCCGGCCTCTAAGCTGATCTCAGATCGGTCCATTACAGAGTGAAGAATTGACATCGTTCCCGAGGTCACTGATCCTGAAACAGAGAGTGACAACGCGGCATCCATATTCATATGACGGGGGGGGGAGGAGAGGAAGGGAGGGAAATGGACAGAAGAAGAGCAGGAGGGAGGGAGAAAACAAGGGTGAGCGGGAGAGACAGATGCTGATGGCTGAACCTCTAAGGTGAGGTGACTCCTCTTTATTCAGACGGGTCTGGCCTCAGAGCACGCCGGCAGCCTGTCTGGCATCACGGTGCCATGCCAACACTCTTCAGCTCAACACCCTCGGGACAGTGGAGATGACTTCTGAATGAACCTGCCTGCTCCCCCTCTCCCCCCCCCTTTAACACACACACACACACACACACACACACACACACAGATCTGAAGCTCTGCACCATGCCAGGTTGAAGTAACAGGGAAAGAAGCATCTGACAGTGGTCACCCAGGAACCTGTCTGTCTCTGGAATGTGAAGGATGGACACGTGCACGGACACACACACACGCACACGCACACACACACACACACACACACCCATCCTCTGGGCTGTGTGAGGACTGGCTACCTGATTATTGTGCTACTATTGTGCAGCCTATTGATGGGAGAGAACATGGGCAGCAGATGTATTAAAGGGTTGTAAACACACACACACACACACACACACACACACACACACACACACACCGCTGTGTTGCTGAACAGATGGGAGAAACAGGAAACAGGGGAAAACAGGGAAAGCGGTTATTTCAATAGATGGTGACCCTGCAGGACTTGTACACCAGGAGGTGCAGAACCAGAGCCTGCAGGATCATGAAGGATCCTCACCACCCCGACAACGGACTGTTTCAGCGCCTCCGTAGTCACGCTGCCAAAACAGAGAGACTGAGACGGAGTTTCTTTCCTCAGGCCATCAGGACTGTGAACTCTGACCTCACCAGGACCCCCACCAAGACCCACACACTGCCCCTCTTATGCACATGCACACACACACGCACACACACACACACACACACACACACACACACACACACACACACACACACTTAGGCGACTACACATAAATTATAGCTCATCACATTCACACGATTTCCCCCATCTACCTCTTATTTTATATTTTATTAAGTGCTCTTACTGTAGATATTAGGTTGTTTTATATAAGAGCTCTAACCGTAATTATTGTAATTTTATTTTTTTCTACTGTAAATATTGTGTTGGTTATTTTACTGTAAACACTATGCATACTGCCCTTTGCACATTCCCGTGAGCATTGCCACTTTTCATTTCACTACATGTATGTGACAAATAAACTTCTTGAATCTTGAATCTTGAGAATATCAGCAGCAAGAAAAGGAAGGGGGGGGGGGGGGGGGGGCAGGTAAATGTGCTGTTGAGAGGACAGCATGAACAGAATGAGGGAGGCTGTGTCCCAGGAAAGGAAATGTGTTTCATTCAAACAATTTCAATTCCATTTCAAAGCAAACGGACATTCAGACCCACACGAGATACAGCAGACAGACCAGCCTCTGCTTTCTGCCTCTGGTCCATCCTTTCTTCCTTTCCGTTTCTCAGCAATATCTTCTCCCCCCTTACCTGTCCCCCCTTTTCTTCTCGTATTCCCCCGGTTCTGACCCTCTCTCGTCTCGTCTCTCCCTCCCTCCCTCTGTGCCTCGCCCTCCCTCTCTTCCTCTCTCCTTTCTCTTCCTGTCTCTGCATACCAAGTTTCTCCCGTGCTCAGTACAAAGCATACACACACAGGAAGGAGATATGTGCAAGTATTCAATGTAGAACTCTCTCTCTCACACACACGCACGCGCACACACACACACGCACACACACACACACACACACACACACACACACACACACACACACACACAAACACTTACTTCTCCAGAGCAGCTGCTACATCCTGTAGACCCTGAGGGCTGGTGTTGTTCTTGTCCCAGATCACTGTCCTGCACAGACACAAACACACACCACTAGTCAGGGAGAGTCTGAATCATTTACTTCTGTCACGAGCTGATCGTCAACATCTTATTTGCTATAATAAGTGACAACCAAGGAGCCGAAACCAGCCTCGGCTGTCCTGGGAGAGGCAATCCCTCTATCGCCCTCTACTGGCCGGGCTGAAGAACAACTTGAAACTCCACCAATCTCAGTATCGGTCAATGAGACCGAGGTGCATCTAGTCAGTCTAGTCGGTCATTTCATTTCTCATGTCTCCCCCCGTTTTGAAGACGGTGACAAACTGGCCCATGACCCCTGAACATACACACCTGAGTTTGGAGTTGATCTGCAGTGCCTTAGCCAGCATCTTGGCTCCCATATCCCCCATGGCGTTGCCGCTGATGTCGAGCCTGGTGAGAGAGGAGTTGCTGCCGAGGGCATTCAGGACGATGGTCAGATCACTCTTTAGCCTGGAGTCTGCTAGAGACAGGGAGGTGAGGGGCTGGGGAGGGAGGGGTTGGGGGAAGGAGGTGTGTGTGTGTGTGTATGTGGGAGGAGGGAAAAAAAAGGGTGGAGAGAGGATTCATGTTATGAGAAGAAGAAGTAGCGAGCATCCTTTTATGATTGACTGTGTCTTTGACAGTGTTATTTGAGAACGGGACAGTCTTAAGTTTATCTGCAGCCCGCAGGCCACATAGTCTGTTATAGTAGAGGCAGGAATGATGAGCAGCTCCAATGCTGTGTGTGTTTTTTAGCTTTGTCTCTTTAAAGTGAGCATTTCAATAGAGGCCTCGAGTTTGTTTCATGCAATCATTGCTTGTTCCTCTTGTCCCTCCTCAGCCTCACTTTGTGAACGATAGTTATTTCATATATTTGTAGATTGGTATTTGTGGATTTTCAAAACACTCGAGGCCTCGTGCCCATTTGGTGTCTCCCTAAGGGCAACGGGGAACCCCAGTTGCGAGCAACACGATTTTTTACTAAAACACATCAAACAGGATTATACCACATTCAAAGCTGTCAGGATTTGCTTGTTGACAAGTGCTTAACCTAGATTTATTGTTGATATCTGAGGGGTTTGCTGTGGTACAAATCTCACAATTGTTTTCTTTTAATTGCCTGTTTTTGCAATATTTGTGGTGAACCGTTTGCAAACACGTTTGCAAACGCAAACTCCAAGCTACTCGAAAGGGCAAAAGCACAATTAAGCATTTATCAAGCGGACCTGATGTAATGTTTGAGAATCCTGTCTAATAAAACATATCGTCACAGAGCTGCGCAAGCCGGAATGAAACATTCAGCATCCAGTGGGTTTATGATGTGAGTGTGATATGTGGGTTTACAGATCTCTGACAGCGCCCGTCTGTTCAGCAGAGTGTTGAGCTGCTGTATTATGCATGCCATTTACACAGCTGGAGACTCCTGATCCCTGTGATCTGCTTTCACTAAGCCAGCCCTTTCACTGTCTGCCTATTCATCCAATTAGGACACACACACACACACACACATCAGTATCTAAAGGCATTTCACTTTTCAGGATTTGCTTCCTGGACATCACAGCAGGCAGGGACATAGGTCTGTCAGATCCCCCCGTATTAAAGCCTCACAGCTAAAAAGCCTAAAATCGTTCATCCAATGTTCCATTTTTTTACATGCTTGATGCACTTCTGCTGCATTGTTTGTCTATGGTCCTATTATTGTCCTATGGGTCCTGCAGCACAAATACAGAATCCACAATGATTAAATTTGCTACATGAAAAACACAACGCATTACAACACACAGTAACACTGACATGCATCGATGAAAAGTCAGTCTAGACTGTAGCATCTCTAACAGGCCAATCATCTCTGGTGGTTAAAATCTTAATGTGATTTCTGAGTGAGAGCCTCCAGCTGCCAGACAGATGAGTAGCAGGCTGGTGAATAAGTCAGCACACCGTCAGAAATCACACTTTAATAACGAAGGAACGAACGAAGGAACGAACAAAGGAACGAAAATATGAAGAGGTCCAAGCTGATGGATGGGTAGCACAGTCACCCATCATGCACCTGCCCTGCAACTAGTCTCAAAGGCTGTTGAGTAGAAATTAGTTTCTCCATCAACGGGTTGCCAGATCGATCAAAACTTGAATTCTCCACACGGTGCAGAGAAACAGGCAGTAGTGATCGACTGTTGCGTGCAGGACATGCCGGAAAAAGAGCGATTTCTTCAATGGCAACATACGTCCCCACGCTAAATTCGATCTCCCATTTCTCTCTGTGGCTGAGAAGATTGACTTGACATATTCCGTTGAGCAGCTACAGTAAACTCTCAGTCCTTGATCTGACTGATCACAGAAATTCTGAAATCATTACTCGGGGCATTCATCGCATGTCTCGCGTGATGAAGCCGAGGAGAAGAGAAATTGGAACCCATGACACACAAACGAGAATGACCTTATACCAGAAACAAATGAACCCATTTAACGTCCCTCCATAGAACGATGAATAATAGTTTCATGCTCAGATGACACTTTATTCTGCGCTCTGGTCAGCAGTATAGCGGTTATGAAAACACTGTTACAGATTATTAAGGAAACGCTACACAATCATTTTTATTCTTGGTAAGATTATTCAATAGAAAACAGGGGATTTGTACATTATTCTCCTCTTTCTTGTATTTTATTTAAGGTTGCCCATTTCAATTCTACTGTTTTAGCTGCCGTCTCCAAACCATAATCCGATTACGATTTCTATTACTGGTTTCTTACATAAAGAAAAACCATGGGTTGGTTATTGTTGGAGAAATTGCCCATTTAAATTGCCTCAAAATGTTGCTGTCCCTGCATTTTTTAATCTTGCTTTTGATTCATTTTATTTTTTTATATTATGTTCAACTATTGTTTTATTTTCCGCAAAGAGCTCTGTAACTGTTTTGAAAAAAAATAATAATTGAAGCCAGAGGGAAACTGTTGTGCATCTTCTCAGCCCTACAAACACACAGTACAGTGCAGTCCAGTATGTGTCTGCCTGTCTTTCCACAACCAGGAAATAACACAGATCACAGATACTTGGACCCCAGCCATGACACATTATTACAACAGGCTATCTATACCCTTAAGCTGTGTCCATCACTCTGTGTGTGTGTGTGTGTGTGTGTGTGTGTGTGCTCAGCATGGCCACAGAGGATTTGACAGTGAAAAAAATGTGAAATGTGTTATCTCTACTAGCGTTCACTTATCTGTGTGTGTGACTCAGCTGTGTTTACCAGCTACATGCTTGTCACCTTCTCACACACATACAGTGAAAATACAGATAATGTGCAGAAATGCCGACGTGCACACGCACATGCACAGCTGTGCACGTGCAGACCTCGTAGATACTACCCAGAGGGCCCCTTGTCTAAAAAGCTTGCCACCCTCTGAGCCCACATCGCCCATTACCGATACTAACAAGCTCTTCTGCTGAGCCCAGCCGGCCTGCGTGTCTGTTACAAACTACCTTCCTCTCCACCCTCTTCCCTCCCTCTCCTCCCTCCTTCATCCCCTTCTCTGCCTTCCCTCCTCCTCCTCCCTTTCTTCCTTTGTGAGGTTCTCCCTCCTGCCCTTCCCTCCAGCCCATACCCCAGCTTTGTACACACACACACACACACACAGCATAAAGCAGTTCAATAGGACCATCAATCTAGCACTGTGGGAGACAGAGAAGGGCAGGCATGGGGGCAGAAGCTGTTATAGCCCCCGTGATGGAGAGAGAGAATGAATGAATGAGATGGATTGAGGGGGGCAGGGGCAAAGGGGTCCCTTTATTTCACTGTTGGTTTTAAAAGGAAAATGACAGGTTATCCATTTACCACCCTTCTAACTGACTTTCTAAAAAAAAAAAGTTAGCTAGACAGAGAGATGACGTCAGGTGAGTGGAGGGGCAGGAGAGGAAGAGCTGCCACCCCTGGGTGACGGTACAAGCCAGTGGAGTGTCTCCCGTCTTGATCTGTGAACTGATCTCTGATAGTCTGCAGCACGTTTGCTCCATCCATCACCGACTATCTGGTTTGGCTACATATGGCCCCTGTTTTACACGCTAGAATTATCAATCATCTCATCCTAGTGTTTAAAAAAGCATCTGTCTAAAAATGTAAACTACCCACATTGCCTCAGAATCCTCTTCCCCCTCACAAAACGCATCGCCAGCCCCAAAATCTCTCAGTAAATGCAAAATTATACCAATAGGCATTTGTGCCCACTCCAACTTCAGCATTACAAGAAAGCCCATAGGAATGAGCAGAAATAACAGCCTCTCCTTTAATTAATCCATGGTAGAATTAAAAATGTATCTTTTCGTTGTTCGGGGGGCATCAGACATCCATACCAGGAATAGGCAGACGTGTGAAATGTGCTTGAACAAACAAACAAAGGAAGTCTCAACACAAGAAGATGTCAATAAATAGGTGAATATCTCACTGGTCAAATTACATCCTGAGGTGATGATGTATGAGGAAACGTTGAATTATCCCTTAGTAGTGCAACAAGTCACCAAGTCAATATAACTCAAACTGACTCCTAGTAAGTCATGTAAGGGGGATTCGAAACATTCAAAACACTTAAGTCTCCATCTAGCTTCACATGTGAGTGAGGTAGCACAGCGAATCAATGAGCAGAGATCGCATGAACCAGTTGGTTTCTGTTTAATGTGATACTTCATGGACCCCTGCCCCCTCCCCCCAACCGAGGCAAGGTCAGAGGTCAGGGTCAGAGCAGCTGGTAGGGATGATTTGTTCAGCAGGTCGGACGCTTGCCGATATGGAGCTTGAACCGTGCACGATCTCCTCAACCACTAGGCCACCCTGCTGCACGCCAGACAAAACCAGACGGGAGAGGAAATGAGCAACTCACCGACTCCTCCTCCTGAAGCATATGGACCAGGTTGTCCAACACCGGGGCGAGGTTTCTACGCGAGGTGGGAGAAAGAGGAGAAGGAGAAAACAAATCAAGAAAGTGATAGTCACAGAGAAAGAAATCTTTTCATGTTGGTCATCCACATCAGCCCTACAGCCAGTCTCATCCCCGGCCCAGAATGAACCCCAGCCCTCCGCCCCAGCTCCGTCACTCTCCTCCGGCCCCGTGGTCTTACTTGGACTTGATGTTGTTGAAGTTCTTGCCCAGCGACAGGTGTCTGATGGAACGGTTCTTGGCCAACCACACCAGCAGAGTGGACAGGTCTGAGTCCAGGCCTGGAGGTAACAAAAATAAAAAGTTCAGAATTATTAGAAAAAGGTTGATTAATGACTGTGGGTATTTCAGTAATGGTGCCTTTAATTTTAATTTATATGTAAGATATGCTTGGACGCCGCCGTCTCACCGTTATCAGAGATATCCAGGCTGGAGATGTTGGGGATCTCGGCAATACAACCCTCTAGGATCTGAGAACCTCCTGACCGTAACTATGGAGACAGAGGAGGAGACATTAAACACACAGCTACACAAAACACACATCAGACACAATGTAGAGCCTGTATATATGTATAGTATACAGCTCTATAACACTGATAGTACAAGTAACTACAGCATGTAACGCTGAAAGTACATATGTAGCCGACTCTCTATCTGCTTCCTGCACTAGTAAAACAAGAGATGAAGACATGAGCAAACAGTTGGAGACTAGAAGGTCTGCAGAAAGAAGAGTTCTTGAAGTGAAACAACACGTGCATTCATTTTCTAGAGAGAGGTAACTATTGACAAAAATGTGCAAAATGCTTTTGCAATGTTACAACCGTATTAAGAGAGAAACTTGTGGATTTACCAGTACAAATGATTCAAATATTTCTGGAAAATGCCCCATCTGTTAAAATAGCATGAATCCTACAGAAGCAACCCCCGCATGAAGTAGAGTTTGAACAGTGAACAGATGCAATTAGAAACGTCTTGCAAAAATGTGGATGGAATAATGAATTAAAAAAAGAAAAATTAAAAAGAAAATAACGTATCATCCAAAAAAACTCTAATTAAAGAAAGGGGGGGGGTGAGGTGTTAATTATTGAGGGTGAGCAGCGCCGTACTTACACAATGGCCAAGCTTATAGAAGCATTAGGGGGAGAGAACAGCATGTCAGAGCCAAGCCAACAATTACACACAACAAAACACACAGATGTTCAAGGATCATACTTGTAAACATACTTCAAAACGTGCACACACACACATGCACACACACACACACACACACACACATAAGCACAACGGGGCAGCAATCCTGATTTCGCGTACTGTTCGCCCAGGCGGAGCAGAGTTTGGATGCCGCCGCCAAACGGTTCATTAGGCCTTCCGAAAAGGACGGAACACATCATTTCCCCCCGCAGCTTCAGAAACATTTCTATGGGAATCTGAAATTGGATTTCCTGTGTAATTTGTATCCATGTGTTATCTTTAGCAATCCCATTGAATCTCCTGCAAGCTGTCTTTTGCCGTTTGAGTAGGCGAGAGGATGAAGGTGAGCGGCTGGTGTGTGTGTGTGTGTGTGTGTGTGTGTGTGTGTGTGTATGTGTGTGTGTGCGTGGGTGGTAGTCTTGCTGAAACAATTAAGAGAGGGAAACTGAATCCCTCCCCCTTTCCCCTCTGTCTGTCTCTCCCCCTCCATCCCTCCCACTGTCTGCCAAGTATTCCATTACACAGGCTCTTAACAGTGTCACTGGCCTGTCAAATAGTTTTGGAGAGGATCCAAAAAAAAAAAAAAAGCTGATTGCTCTGGATGAGTATTCACTCCAAACCATTAGTGTCACGCATTGAGCTGACGCAGGGAATTAAACACATGCTACAACTAATAACAACAGTAAGAACTGAGAACACAATTAAGATTATAAAAACAACCAATCAATCACAGGACACAATTTAGAACTGTTGCCAAATAGTGAGCAATAATGCACTCAGACAGTGCAGACAAAAGTTTAGAAAAGACATCATGGCCACTCAATCAAAACGGACCAATCAAACCGGAGGTGATAAATATGAATCAGGATTGCTGGTCGGCTGCCATAAGTTGACAAGGTTGATGGTGGGGGGGGGGGGATGAATGCGGTGTTCAAACGAGGAGGATGCAATTTGCAATTTGTGTTAACAAATAAAATGCCGTAACCTTTCTCCCGCCCTTGAACCCCCCCCCCGGCTTGCAGCTTAACCTTTTAACACCTAACACTCAAAATGTTCGCCTGGACTTTTTTGCTTATCTTGACTATAAAAGGGTCAGTAAATGTCCTGTGAGTAAGTGCTTGTTCCCGTTTTTCCAGAAAACTTGGAACTTTCAATATCTGGCAGATATTTACAATTTACTGCAAGTTATAAGAGTCTAATAACGCGTTCGCGGACTTCCGCGAGAGGGGCGGGTGAAATTACCGTAATGACACCATATTGGCTGTAAAGCGCTACGTCTCAGCTTTCAGAAACCGTTGGAAGTTTTTTCCGATAGAGCAAACCGTGATGTAATTATGGTAATTCAAAAGTGCGCTCGTGCAACGTGTCGCCGACGACACATTCGGTTTTAAAGGATTAACTCACTCGAGGTGGGGTCACAGCAAGTGTGCCTCAATAAACAGCAGTTCTGCTACATGCTTATGTGTGCTGCCGTACATATGACTTGCAATTGCAGGATCTAGGTCTCCTCTCAAAACACTGAGGGAACACGCTGTGCCGAATGTGTCCGCCACGGCTAATTTAAACACTCGAACCATCTCGCCGCTGAATGGTGTCACGATCAAATTAGATTTTTTTGGGAAAAAGTGTGTAGGCAGAAATCCACATCACTTACAAACCTTTGAATTTGCGGTGTGAAATAATTCCCAGCCCCATGCCGGCTCCCTACTGGACCTGCGCACGTCTAAAAAAAAGGAGCGCACTGCATTGCAAAATGAAAAAAAAGGCTTTGATCTGTCATCGTCGTTTAGGAGAGTTACAGCGCGGGAGAGACTGCAGCTTTTCATTTCTAGATGCAATGTGGGAGCAAAAGGTTTATTCTGTTGTTTTGACATATCATGTACACTTCTAGGAGGAGAGAAGGGCCGTGCAAATCGGTCTCTGTGGGTCTTACCTCACAGCAGCTGAGGTCTAGAGAGACTTCCTTCAGCGTGACGTTACTGGCCAGGCCGAGCAGGAGAGCTCTACGTGAAAAGACGACACAATAACATGATATTGAAGGATACATTTGGAACAAAGATGCACAACTAACAGTAGTTGTGTTACTGCCATTGACCATATCCAACACCCAAATAATACTCATTTGGGTAACTAGGGCAAATCTACAGCGTCTCAATTAGGATGAATGGAAGACAGTTCTGTGTTGCAGCTCCACTTGGTGATGTAGGCTGAGGAGATGGGTGTATTTTTACTTCAGGCTTTAAATGTTGGAGCAGGAAATGAGAGAAGAGATGAGCAACAAGAATGAAAAGCGCAATCGCAAGAAGTGAGAGAGAGAGAGAGAGAGAGAGAGAGAGAGAGAGAGAGAGAGAGAGAGAGAGAGAGAGAGAGAGAGAGAGAGAGAGAGAGAAGGAATCTCACTTGAGGGCCTCTGGCGGCAGCTTGGTTCCTGACACGTTGATGGAGCTGAGAGACATGGCGCTGCTGAAGAAGTGCTTGAACGACGGAGGCACCTCTTTGCCTTTCCTACAGAGAGAGGAAGAGAGAGGGGGGGGGGGGGGGGGACATAATAATGATGCCGAAGGCTTAAGGTAAAAAACGTGTCACCACGTTGGTTTCTTGGTTTATGGTTTCTTGAGCTCTTCTGATGAACAGGATAGGAGACGATGCAGTTCCTTCAGCTTTGACTACTCCCGCCACGGCCTAGACGCCTGAGACCCATTTTAGGTTTGATCTACCGTTTGAGAAAAATCTACACGCCGAGACGCAGAGGGCTTTTGAGAAATTGTTTAAAACACTGAGAGTTACATTCTTTGTCACAGTTATCTAGCAAACTGGGTAACGTCCCCAGGAAAACAAGCTCTTTTCCCTCACCCGTCTCCTCCCTCTCTCCCCCCCATCAGTTCTCCAGTCCTCTCCCAACTATACAACTTCTCCCATCCTCCTCTCTTCTTCCTCCTTCTTATCCCTTTGTCTCCTCTATCCACTCCCCTCTCTTCTCCTTCTCTCCTTCTCTCACCTCTCCTACTGTTTTTCTCATTTCCCCCCACCCCACTGTAAATTCCCCTCCTCTGTTCATCTTCCCTCTCCAAACCCCCTCTTTTTCCCCTCTCGTCTCCTTTCCTCCTCCCTGATGAAGTCCTCTCTAGTGTCTCCTCAACTCCCTAGAGACAGCCTGGAAAGAGAGATAATAATGGGACAGACCCGGCCCTACCCCCCCCCCCTGCCCACCCCCACCCCCACCCCCAACCATCTGTTACACACCCACACCCACAGAGACACACAGACACGCATCTCATCCCTCGCATGCTTTCCTGTCTGTAATGGCACGTTGTCACCAGCAGATGGCGGACGGCGGTGAAGGGAGTGACGGGCCCTGTCTTGTCACGTCAGGTCACATCTGCCTATTTCAGGGCGACGTGCACGGTTTTTGAGACATGGGGTGGACAGCGCTACCTTCAGCAGGGATGGAGACTGACAGACGGGACAAAAATAACGTGAGTGACTGAGCGGGGCGCTGCACGAGGAACATATTGCACGTACGACGAAGCACCGAGACCGGTTATTATAGCGGGCAGCTCATCTCCCAGCGAGGATTGTGCAGGCAGCGGCAAAGTTCAACGTCAAACCAAAGAAGAATAACATTTTCAAAATATGATATTATGGTATGATAAAAATTCTGATTAAAACCAGCATATGTATGCGGGCATATGTGTGTGTGTGTGTGTGTGTGTGTGTGGCCACAAACTATGCCTCTAACCTGGAAAAATGTTATTGTTTTCACTCACTAAACCAGCTATGTTCAATGAAAACAAATCATTATTGTTATTGTGGCAAACATCATTTTTGTGGCAAAAAAAGGGGGAAAAATATATAAAAATACATATTACAATTGTTTTTCACTGTTTTCTCATCACAGAACAACAGTAAATGACAATTTCTTGCTGAAGCTGAAAGCTGATCGGATCGATCGGTTCAGTTTGGCCTCCCTGCTTGTGGAGACTCAGCCAACAGCGTCACGTCTTGAAACCCATTTTGCAGACGGACTTTCGTATCATTTGTTTTTGCCAATGTTATTGTGGTTACTGTGGTACTGCGGTTGCCCGTCTCATTCTTACACCACCCTGTTTTAATGTCAAACCTGGATTACTTTTTGTCCTCGGTTAGCGTTTTATTGCTTGTGAGACACTTTTCAGCTGTAACATGTTGCTGCAGCAGTAAAACCGGCTGTTTTACAACATAAGAAGTTTAAATTCTCTTAGCGAGTTTGTACAAAATGCATTCTTAGTCAACAAGTGTAACAAATGTGTTTGCCGAATCGTCCTTACCTGTGAGGGAAGATGCTCTTTGACACGTTGAGAACAGAGAGGTGTTGGACCGAACCTCGCAGCAGAGCAGAGCAGACCTGCAATACAGACGCAATATATGAACCCTGACTGCTGCAGCACTGTGCATGTGTGTGTTAGCAAAGTCCTGGAGTGTTTTACTCTAGTAGAAATAACTTCATGTCCAATGAGGTCAAGAATACAATCTTTGTGTATAGAGCTTACCTTTATTAATATAAATTGGTATAACTTTGTTTTTGCATTGTATTTGTTTTCATTTTGTATTTGATATATTACTTTGTCATGTTGAGTTTTTAAGTGTCACTATTACTATTTGAAATGTATCAACCGTCTCATGTATTGTTTGATTTGTTCATTTCCTCTACAGCAGTTTGTAACTCTGTTTTGAAAAGTGGTTAAAAAAAAGAAATCATCATTATTTCTGACTTTCACGCGATAAACATTATGTTTCTGTGTACCTTCCAACCCCCCTTCCTAAAGAGGTACTCTCTGTATGTGTGTATGTGTGTGCATGAAAGAGTATAAGAGAGAGATGGGGAGTGTTGTGTGTGTGTGTGTGTGTGTGTGTGTGTGAGTTGAGTGTGTTTATACGTGTATAATCGTATGTGCGAGAGAGATGGAGGGAGCATGAGTTGTGAGCCAATCAATATCTTAAGTGACAGGCTGACAGCTGGCTACATCTCAGACCAATCAATGAGCTGTATTTGGCTCTCAGATCCACGTCGATACATCACATACAGTATTCAGGCGGCTTCAACAGCGGCGGACGCTAACATGGATGGCGGGCGAATCATATTGATTACAGTTGCTGCAACACAGATATCAGCGGGGGGTACATCATCTCACGTCGCAGTACAAAAAACGCACAACGGTAATTGCGTGTTCAGGGAGAATTAGCGTGAAATAGCCTAACGATTCTCTGAGTGCAGCGGAGCTTTGCGGCTGCTCGGCTGGCGGGAGTGAAACTACGTTGACTTTTAAAACTCCACCTGGTTAATGCCGAAGTGCCGATTATTCGATATCTCATTCCTTTATTTATCGATTTATGTGCCTTATGAGTGCAAGACAGGATGTGATGTCAGCATGCCCTCTGACTCACCTGGTCCAACGAGCAGTCGGTGTTGGAGAGGTCAAGGGTGGCCAGGCTGTTGGGTTGACCCAGGAAGTGGTAGAAATGCTAAAAGCAAAAGATGAATGAAAGCATTAAGATAAAAGCACACACTGTTACAGAGGAACTGAAGAAGACGAGGCTTTCTATTTTCATCATCTTAGAGGGATGTGACAATAAATTCCACAGTTTCTCTAGAATTACTTGTATCAGACCCAACTCACCTCAACTCAACTCAAAATCATGCTATCATTTTAAAGCTCTAATTAAACTGAAAATGTCATGAACATCTTATTTAATGTGAAATTACAGAAGCGGCTGCACGCCGTCGTGAAGCTTTCTTGACAGCCCGTTTCTGAAAAAAACTCCAGACACCCAGCTGGACGCTGTGACAGGTGTCAATGTTTTTCTGCAGGTTGTAAATGAAACCATTTTCACTTTCTGTTACTGCAGCGCTGAGGCCAATTCACTGGGTGACACATGGTAGTGACCTCTGTGTCAGTAGCATCACGATTTGTTGCCCAGCTACAAATATATCACTATGGCGGAGGCCATCGTCGCCATTAGTCTGGATTTTGATCTACAGCCCCACAGCACAGAGGTGGAAATGACATGCTCATCATTCAGATGGTTCTTCGGGCTCCTTCGGGAACCAGGTGAAACTGGAATGCACGGTTTGGGGCGTCTAGTAATCATCTGGTAATACACACAAAATTTTGCCACCACTGATGCTAAATGAATGTAAGTCATAGAGGTAACTGCAGCACGTTTCAAATCTTAGTGCTGTTATTTATTTATGTCAGTTTAAGGTGAATTAAACCAAGATTTAACCAAGACGTCTCAACAATCAGAATGACAAGAGACAGGGATTCATCCTTAAGGAAAAGCAGTGTTGGATTTTAGGTCAGTGCTGTCCTGCATTGACCTAGCAGTGACTGCTAACCGATTTACGACTGAAATGGCCACCACACAATGGAAGAGACCATCAATACTGCAGCCCTGAACAGTTTCAATCGATGGTGTTACTGATACTGATAGGGAGGGGGCTGCATTTATGCATGTTCATGCCTGCCTCTGCTAGGGATCCTGCATATACAGTACGGTAGGTGTGTGCTTGTTATGTGTGTGTTTTGATTAGCACAATCGATACAACAACAAAAATGCATGGTCATCAAGCTAAAAACAAGAGTGTTTTTCCTCGTGCGGTTTGGTGGAAAGCTTTTATCCAAAAGCGCCTTACAGTGCTGCGTGTGCACAAGTACCTGCATGTCGTCTCCTCGGAGGACATTCCCTGAGAGGTCCAGATGGACCAGGCTGCTGGGGATGGAGGGGTTGGCACTCAGTGACTGGCAAAGGCTGTTCACCCCTAAAACACACACACACACACACACGCACGCACGCACACAGACACACAGACACACAGACACACAGACACACTGTCAACAACCTTCAAACCTTGACTTTATGTTTTGACAGCTTATTGAAGGAAATGGCAGAGGAAATGAACAGGGAGGGATGACAGGAAGGAACGGCTCAGACTGGAGAGTGAAGGCAGAGTGGACCCACTGCCTCGTGTAGTGGTGGACATTTTGTGAATTGAAAGAAAGAAAGATAGAGAGAGAGAGCGAGAGAGACAGAGAGAGAGAGACAGAGAGAGAGAGAGAGAGAGAGAGAGAGAGAGAGAGAGAGAGAGAGAGAGAGAGAGAGAGAGAGAGAGAGAGAGAGAGAGAGAGAGAGAGAGAGAGATCTATATGAGTAATTAAACCAGTGCTCAGGGAAGCTGCAGCTTATGTTCCCACAGATAAACAGTGAGCATCAGATTAGTCAGAGGGGTCTGTAATGCACTGACCCGTGCTACATCCATCACATGACATGACACAGTGACCTTTCACCTTGAGCGGGTCCTCCCCCTCTGATGCGCTGTCTGTCCGCAAATCAAGATTTAGAACTGAAGAGGAACTTAGGAGGACGAGATTTACAACCGACAGACTAGATAGAGGGAAGAGTGAGGGGGATAACGGGGAAACCAGGAGACGGGAGACCAGACAGACAGACAGACCCTGAGAGGAGCTGATAAAGAAGAGCGAGAGAGAAGGACGGATGGAAAAACAAGCGATTAGCAGAGAAAATCGCACTTAATTGTCAGAAATCCTCTGCTCTTTTCTTTGCGGTTGGATTGTGGCTCGGGCCTTTAGCTCGGCACAAGCAGCGCAGCCCTCTCACTGCGGAAAATGATAGCTCTTTATTGATTGCCTGAGAGGGGAACATGTTTCGAGTGGGTCCCGAAAGACAACACCTGGTGTTTACCGCTGGATCAGATTCAAGAAGAAATTCAACCCCCGCGATGCTCGACAGCAGACGTACTTACTCCAGGAACGGCTACAGAAGCCATTACATGTCGGCTGCCGTGTGCCTCTATACGCTCCACCACTTTTGGTTGAAATAATGAGAGGAGCATTCAAACCCTGCAGGGACTGACGCACGCGTTCATTGTATTTCATTAGAGGCCGTTACTGCTGGAGAATTTTTCCATCAAGCCAAGTAGCTACAGATGGGAAAGCAGAGTGGACCCACGGCTGTGGTAACGGAGTCAAGGTGGTCTAGAAAAGCATTGAGGCACACATACAGCAAGGTTGTGTCTTCAAGGGAACAGACGGTATAAAAATATGGTCCTCTTTCTCTCTCACACACACACACACACACACACACACACACACACACACACACACACAAACACACACAGTTAATAGTGTAATTAGCAGCCCAGTGGTTGGAGTGAGGGGAGATGTGAGTAACACCTGATGGTAGAGAAACAAAAATGAATTGAAATCCAAACAGGATTTTACTAAGCTAGCTAATCCTACATCTTTTTTTTTTTCTGACTCCACATCTCAATCCAATCAGCCAGTATGACAGACAGTGTTTTGTTCATGTTTCACTATTTTAGTAGGTGGCAAGCAGGTAAAACACACCAATCTATAGCTGACAAGGTGTTTAAAAATAAAACGCCAACAATGAAAACCCATCCCACTTCATCAGCCCTCAAACTGCCCCACGCATCCATTCATCCATCCCATAATCAACTGGAAGACGGTTGGTACCTTTGGGCGATAGTGAGGTTTTGGAGAAATTTAAATGCTTGATGCCCATACGTAGTTTGGCAAACTGAGCACCCAGGGAGGAGATACCTGAAGAGGAGGACAGATAGAGAGAGAGAAAGACAAAAAAAAAAAAAACAGACAATGACACCTCAGTTGAAACACACACCCTCTCATGGGTCTTCTGTTCAAGTGCCTGTCGGGGCAGTAGGAGGTGCGTGGTCCCTCAGCCTCATGAGCACCTACAGAGCCCTTAATCCTCATTGTTAGCTACTGTAGCTTCTCAGCTTACGTGGGTCACCACCCCACCAGAGGCACGGAGTTGCATTGTGTTTCTCTTGGTGCTCTGAAATCTGGACCTCCGTTTTGAATGAGGTTACCTATACAGCCGAGAGTATGAACAGTTTAACCAAAAAAATGATGAATTTCTCTGCAATTGTCAAAGGACAATACCACTGCACTTGACATATGGGCCTTATGTCATCTTGCCTTGATGCGGTTTCTGAGGAAGAGCCTCCTTTTCCTCGTTTTTACACAATGTATTATGCCACAGTACAGACCCTTACCAGAAAAGTGACACTTTACACAGTGGCATTTCCTCATATGCGGTGATTTGAGGATGTGTTTCAGGTACATTTTAAAAAATAAAGCCATGGACAGTAAATAATCAGCACAAAATAACTACCGGATCAGCAAAAAGATGCAGTCTTGAGATATAAACTCTTATCAAGAACAAACATGTCAAGAAAAATGCTATTGCTCCTCAAAAGACACATTCCACCACAGCAGCTGTCTGGTAAATTTTACATGATAACAAACGAGCCAGCGATTGATGAGCCCCAGACATTTGTCCTATATGTTTACATGCGAGTGCCTGAATATGTGGTGGAAAGCATCTTTAATTCATGTGTCCTGGACGGACTCCGAGGCCTTGGGGTAGAGGCGATGAAATATTTACACTCAATGGACCGCTACAGGGGTACAAACTATCTATATCCAGGACATTTGACAGGCTGTTGTACATAAAGTGAAAACAGTAAATGTAAGAGGTGGCACGTTATTGGATGTATTCAGTATTTGACTTTTATTAGAGTAGTCATTTTACCAACATACATGTCTCAATACGAGTTCATAACAGTAAGCATCCAGTAGCTGCTGTCCTATATCACTACTGACATTTAAGAGTTGCTTTTTAATAATTAAAAACAGGGAAAATCGAATTCTTTTGTGAATTTATTATGTGTGTGACTGTTTTCAAACTGAAAGCGAGTGACATCACTCCAGAAACAGGGGCAGCCGATTCATGAATTCATAAATGGGACTGTGCATGCTAAAGAGTAAACATGGAAGCTAGCAAGGATGTAACCTCATCTAAACTCAGTTAGCATACATCTAAAGACGTAATGATTAAGTAATATCAAAGTGATATAATTGATTTTTGTTGATATGGGTGGTTGTTTGCTTTATGATGATCACTGACTGGAGGTCAGGTTATTTACTGCTACATCACTGGTACTGTAGAGTACAGATCGTAGTATGATTGAATAGCGGCGAGTATAGCAGGCTGGATCAGAGCAGTGCAGGTTACAGGTATCATACCTCTGTCCTCCAGGGGGTTGTTGGCAAGATTGATGGTGGCGAGTCCTGAGCTGGGGTTATGGGCCAGGGCACCAGCTAGCTTCTGGGCAAAGTCACTGGAAAGAAAGAGGAACGGATATACAGACAGACGGAGAGATGAGAGAGAGAGAGAGAGAGAGAGAGAGAGAGAGAGAGAGAGAGAGAGAGAGAGAGAGAGAGAGAGAGAGAGAGAATATGAGTGTTGTCAGTTATTAGTTGTTATCAGTAAATAAAGACTATGTGCATAACATGTATTTAGGAAGAAGATACTTTTAAGTTGTTTTCCTACTTGTGATGCTGATTAAAAGTGATACTTTCATGCCAATCAGGTTCCGTAGGAGTTTTAAAAACTAAACGACTGAATCTGCAAACCTCTCCGAGTATACTTTCACCTTTGGATTCGATATTTGCATAATCTCACGTTTTGAGTCCTGCGTTGTCCAGAACCAGCTCCTCCAGTCGACTGGAGCGAGACACCACCCGGAGGATCTGCTCACACACATCTGCAGACTGGACACACACACACACACACACACACAAATTCACTATTATTTTGTATCCACGCTTTATTAGGTAGTATACGGTGGACAGTGACAGGAGAGGTTGGGTGTTATGAGCCAGTCTTGTGAAGTAAGTGCATGATGTGCTGAGTAAGCACCTTTGTTCATGACTTTTTCATGAGTTTCAAGGCCAAGTTATTTTTTTTTTTACCGTGCGAGACAATGAAACAGTTTTGTTCAAGCTCATAAATTTGGACCGTTAATGCTCAAGGTCATAGGAAGGACCATTTTTCAGTCTGGCTGTAGCCTACATGACGAAAGAGTTGGGAGAGCTTACAACAACTTACAAAAATCAAGACTGGACTCCAATAACACCACATGTGTAGCCTGTTCTCTTTCCCTTTCTTTCCCCCCCCGACTTCAGACACTTCAGAGGGAGAGGGAAAGTTGCCTACCGAGTCCCGACAACCGCAGGGGAGCAAAAACCACTCAAATTTAGGCAAGATTAAAAATTCAGCAGCTGCAGACGTCCGTGCCCTACCTAGCCACTCGCTGACCCAAATTCACCGTGTGTCTCGTCTCGTCTCGCCCAGCCAGAGTGAAAGCATCACATGTTCAAACGTGCCGAAACTTTTCACAAACACACACGCGCACAAGTTTGCCATACAGTGCCAAAGTAAATACGCGTCCATTCATACCGCAAACATTTTTCCACCATAATAACAGCACTTCACTTGTGCTGGTGTCTTGTTGTTATTCCTGAATTGACATTCCTGCTGTAAGGTCCCCGTTCCTCTCAGCCAACGGCCTCAAAACGGCCAAACACTGGTGACATTGTCCCAGACTGTTGTCTACAGCACAGGCGGGGGGGGGAGAGAGAGAGAGGGAGGGAGAAAAGGGAGGAGAGGGAGGGAAAGAGAGCGATAAGCAGCAAGGGAGGAGAGACGGGGACAGAGGAGACTGTTGTTCCCGATGTTCAACTGAGGGAAACAGGGAGAAGAAGGAGAGAAAAGAAGAGCGAGAGTGATGGGAGGCAGTGAGGGATGACACAACATAGAGGGAGATATGGGTGTAGTGAGGGATGAAATGGAGGAGAAAAAAAAAGGGGCAGAGAGAGAGAGAGAGAGAGAGAGAGAGAGCATACAAAGAAGCCTGTATGAGGCTGTTGAGGGCGGCACAATGACATGACCAGTGTGTGTATTGTACCATTTAACCAGTTATTGACTTTGTCTCACTGTGCTATTACTGTATGACCCTACGTCCTGCTGAAATATCACAAGGCTTTCACACACACACACACACACACACACACACACACACACACACATTTCTGCTCTGAATAACATATCGTGCCATCCTGAGGTGATGCAGGGCTTCTCCTCTCTCCTCTCCTGACCCTCTTCCTCTTCCTCTTCCTCTCTCATTTTCAGCTCAGCATCTTGATTAGACCGCGAGACAAACAGCCTGATTAAAACTGAAGCACTGAGCATCACAATCCCTCTCCTGGATAGCCGGATGTGTGTGTGTGTGTGTGTGTGTGTGTGTGTCCTCTTGTGATCTCTTATCTGTCTGATAGGTGGTTAGACAGTAATTGACACCCGAGGCTTTGTGCGTTGTCCTCTCTCTCTCACTTCTCCCTCTACTATTTCCCCTGGCCTCACTGACCTCTCTCTTTAGTGTCTCTTAAAGCGACCGCATCGTAACGCTACTGACCGACGAGCGGCTTTTTTTTGAGCTCGCCGGCTGCTGGCGGGCCGAGCACACGGCTAACACGCCGGTGGGCAGCGCCGCCCTCCAGTTGAACTCCGGCGTGCCGACCGAATGGCAAAACGAGACAACTTGAAGATGTCGCTCGTGGCGGAAATGCACAGATCCTCTTCTGTCCATCTTCATCTCTGTTTCAGTCCTACACCTCTCTCTCTCCACTGACTCATTCATTCCCTTACTCCTCTCTCATCTCTCTCTCTCTCGCTCTGACCGCTGACCTCTACACCGCAACTGTACACCCGTATGCCGTCCTCTCTCTCCAGCTCTTCCCTTCATTCTGTCGCTCCCCGCCGTCTTTCCGTCTCACCACTCTATCCTTCGTTCCTCTGTCATCACTTTCTTACTCTTTGTTCCCTCTTAAACTCTCTCTATCTGTCTCTCCCGTTTGCATCCCTCCCTCATTGCTCCTCTGGGTTTGGGATTAAGCAAACATTCAAAAACAGGCCTCATGCCTCTCCAGTTTCCCCCTTATCACCGCATTAAAAACATCTAAAAAAAAAAGGACAGACATTTCCTCAAAGCGCCCCAAGGAGATATTCTGTTGCTCTATCAGCAGATAAGTGTACAAACTCTAACACACACACACACACACACACACACAAATACACACACACAAGCGCTGTTACAGACCTTCAGAAGGCCTGTTTCATTCAAAACACACATACTGTCCTACACACAAGAGGTGGTTACCATAGCAACCGGGCCCCAAAACACAGCAAAGCTACACACTACAGTACATTTGCGCACGTGCGCAACACACACACGCACGCAGGCACACACGCACACACACAAACACCTAATTACCAACACAAAAGCCTTGGGCTCACCAAAATTAATCTGGGATAACAAGGATGCATGTTGGATGGGAAGGTGTGTGTGTGTGTGCCTGTGTGTGTGTGTGTGAGTTTGCAAGTATGTGTGCACGTGCATGGTGAGGTTATTTCCCTGGCTGTGACGGAGGTGTGCGATAACTGTCTGGACTGAGGACGCTGCGTGTGGTAATTGGTGGGATTGAGTGAAGCCTTGAGACAAGAGAGTTAGTAACGGAGTGCTGCGGGGGGGGGGGGGGGGCGCCTGAATCATCCAGCCCCTTTGTCTCGTCAGGATTAGCAGTCTTATCACACAGGAACATTGGACTGATCCTCTGTCAACAGGAGTACAGGAAAAAAAGGGGAACGACGTACAGACAGATACATGCAGTTAGACAGAGACAGGGGGAGAGAAGGGGAGGAGACAGATAGAGACAAAAAAAAGACAGAAATAGAGACAAGACGGACAGAGTGACAGATAGGCAGACGTAGCCACTGCAGAAGTCCTCGTAGGTGGAGCCACAGTGCAGCAGTAGTGCATCAAGGAAGTGAGGACAGACCGACAGACAGGAGCAACATCGATGCATCCACACTTTGCTGACTCCCGTCTGATTCATTTGGAGTCATCTAGTAGTAACCACACCGCGTGTACTATATAAGTACTGATTGCCCATTATAATGTTGAAGTGAGCAGAGAAGACAGATGTGGGGTGAGAGCTATGGGGTAATTTGTTCAAACAGCACATGACGTTCACATTTCTTCCCACCACATTTGCCCTCCCACTCCTCGTTGTATAGGATCAAAAAAAGCTGAATATTATAGAATAAAAAAAAGGTAACTATTATAACAAAAGGACAACATGTTTTTGAGGTCACTCAACCTGAATAGACAGGATCTGTGAGCGGAGGAAGAGGAGGAAGGAGATGGAAGATGATGTAGGATGTGAACTGACCAGTTTGTAGTCCTTAGTGGAGAGCTTGGTGAACCACTGGTTAAACTCCAGGACGGCTATTATGGCCACCAGATCCCTGAGGAGAGAAAATATCACACTGTATCTGTACTTTCTTAACTTCAGAGGTCTTTCACATTGTCAGTGTCCTGCAGTAACATTGTATCTCCAGTAATTGCATCTCCACTTGAATGAAAAAAACCTTTTGATGCAGATTTCTGCGGGACACTGGCAATACCCCCCCCGGCTCCTGCCACATGGTCGCTTTAGCTCATGAGCTAACACTCACCTGTTCTCCAGATGACTGAAGTCCTGCAGGTTGAGTTCTCTGGTGTCTTGAGTCAGATAGATGGTGTCCACATCCTGGGAGAGAACAAGCAGAACCACAGGCAAAACAAACAGAGATGAGATACATGTCGGACGAAGCAATATAAAGATTTGTGGAATCTTTATCATTAAAAGCATTTTTCCTACATCGTTCCTCAACGCGTTTCAATAAACAGTGGTGAAGTTATAGTTTAACCGGTGCCAAAGAAACAGTAAATATACTGACCCACTGCACCTCCTCTCTGTAAGGCAGCCCCAGCCAGTCACACACACATCTGTACATCTGAGAAAACCCACCTAGACAGACAGACAGACAGACAGACAGACAGATGAGAAGATGGAGATGAGTTAAAGATGAATTTTAAGCATTGAGACAACTGAGAGGTGGATTGTGCAACTTGATATGAGCATCAGATTGATGTCAGAATCACTTTCATTCGACAAGCACATCGAACGGTGTCGCACACACACACACACACACACACACACACACACACACACACACACACACACACACACACACACACACACACACACACACACACACACACACACACACACACACACACACACACACACACACACACACACACACACACACACACACACACACACACACACACACACACACACACACAACACAGCAGGGAGACTCCATACCACAGGGTCCAGGTTCAGCAGACTTGTTGTTCTCCCATAGTGACTGCAGAGAGGTCAGCCTGTCTGGAGGCTCCATGCTTAGCTTCTTCATCACTTTACTGAGAGGAGAGGAGAGACCACTACCTTTTAAAAACAACATCGTATCCAGAAGACCACCCACTCCCACTGCTCTCAAATAACGTTCCAGACACTTTTTTTCACCCCCCCCCCCCCAATTAAATGCGTTTTTAAAACAAGCTGCCACTTACTATTTTCTCAGCACCTCACTCTCACTTTAACACACTTTTTCCACACAAGCAACTGAGGCACCAATTTAGCGCCTGCTGAGTTGAAAGGGTCTTGACACTCCAAGCAAAAATGAAACTATATTAATGCAAGTTAACTACCTGATACAATGACATGAAACACCCGAAGCAACTGAATGAAACTAAAGTCGAACTCAAGTGCAGCTCGAGTCCACCGGCTCCTCAATCACTACTCGGTGTCTTGCGTGTTTTATTATGAGGCTTTGTGACTTTATGACTTTCCATCAATGTTCTGCATTCACATCCATGCTTCCTGTTCTCACAGAAAACCTATGAACATACAGTTTCACATCCACACTACGTGGGAACATTTTCCTTTAACTATTTTTTTTTTATCATCCTCAGCCGTAGCCAAATTTGTAGATATTAACACGTGATGGAAGACGACAACGCCATTCAAAGTCAGAAGGGTCTGTCTATTGTTCTGCTGTGTCATGCTCAACGTGGTGGTGTCTGAAACAATTACCGTCATTATCATGGAACCATAATTCAGCGCATGCAACATACAACACACACCACACACACACACTCACCCGGGTGGTAGTCCAGGACATATCCTGAGCAGACAGTTTCCTATGTGAGCGACCACCTCGTTGACCTCCTCCGTAGAGAGCAGCTTCAGAGAGAAGGAGCCGCGCTCGTACTCTACGAAGAGCTGAACGGACAGAGACATTGTTAACCATTTACCCACGTCTCCATTCACGTTTCTACCTCCGGACCTGCTTCAGCGAGAAGGAACCGCGCTTGTACTAGTTTAATTCGAAAAAATAGAGAAGGACAATGTCAACCATCCATTATTTCTCTATCTATCTACAGTATATAGCATGTATCTACTGTATTTATCTACTGTATCCATTGACAGGTTTAGGGGAGCAGAGTAAAACTCTTGTCTCTCCATCCAACAATCCACCCCACATCTTCACTCTGAACTAGACATAAATACTTATTCCTGACCAGCCTAAGAAGGCCAGCGAACTAGTTTCAGCGTTCTCCACAATGATGTGACTGATGTACAGTGCACCGTGCTTCCTGTAGAGGCTAACATAACCATAACCATAGCGGGTACTTATTAAACACAGGAGACTTCTGTCTTCTGTAAAACTGCAGTTGATATTAAGAGGACTGACATCTCTTGAGAAGAGAGTGAGAGAGGTTGCGCTGTAGAAACAGCAGGGTTAGCACAGGATTATTATATTTGGCAGGTAGATCATGCTGACTGACAGCTAGCCAGCTGCGGTCAGAAAGTCAGGTATGGAAAAGAGCTGGAGAGCTCAAATTTGAAGGCCCAGACCAGGCTTGGGAGACTCTTACGTATGACAGATTACTGAAGGATTAAACGAGTGTTCTGCAGATTCTGCCTCATCTCATCACTTTTTCCTACTCACTATACCGCCTGTAGTGATTAGAGACACCATCCGTCGACCGGAGGACCAGGGTTCAAGTCCTGTTCACTCCACTAATTCACTAATTCATAAATTCAGCGTCGGTGCTCAAAAGCAGCTAATCTAACTTCTTCGATGATTATTTTTTAAAATTAAAATAGGAAGGAAAAGAACATCAAATTGTAATTGTTGTGAGTCACAACTGTCTATACTGTGTAACTACTATATACACCATATAACAATATACCTGTACATATTGCATGTTAACCTATCAAACAAACCTGTAAAAAAAAAGAGAGCATAATTTCATGTTTTGTGCGCTCAAAATGTCTTTTACATGATGACGAGCTCTCAGAACGTGGTGAAGACATTATATTTGGTCTACATGGTATACTTAGTGTACAGTTCTGTACCTGTGTAGGCTTGCTACAAGCAATCCCCTGGATCTCCAGGTAATTAAAGGTGTGTTCCACCTAAAAGAGAGGACAAACACACCATTAACACATACTGTACATCATACACAGGAATAGATTCCAGACATACTTGAGCACGGTCTCTTGATGCTGAGGGAGAATGAAAGCAATGCTCTGGGATACTCTCAACCACGGACTGGGACACGGAACGGATACTGGGAGGTATTCTGGTCTGTCCCACACGTGACACAACATATATTTTCATGAGCCTGGGTCCCAGGATGAAAATATCCCAAGGACTGTGGCAATAGAAGACTATAGAAATGAAATGTTAGGGCTGGTTAAGGGAGCCTTTATCTGCCCAAGGTCACTATAATGATATTTTCTGTGTGAGGGCAAGTGCCCATAATAATAAGAGTCTGGTACAGTGAGTGAGTGTCTGAGTGTAAAAATAAGCCTGGTCTATAATTAATAGGTTGGGATCCAGTAGTCTCTTGTTTCTCAACATCTGTGCAGACTACACCAACGCTGACTCACACACTTTGGTACCTTCTCAGGACAGCATTAGACGCACTTTTAGCTTTAAATAAATGTGGCTACAAAAAACAAGTCGGGGATATGAGATGATGTTAATGCTGAACTTAATCTCTTCATCATCCCAGAGCAGGAGTCAATTCAGTCCGTTTACAATGTCACTAGAAAACAATAGTATTTGAATCTGTTTCCTGTTGTTTGTATTGAAAGTGAATTCACTATTTACATTTAGAGACAGGCTTTTAAAAACAAGTCAGGCTAAAGACACCCAGGCTAAAGACTGTTTCTTGTTTCAGGACAAAGAAAACAAAGAAGAGCGTCCGCCTGCCTTTCCATACCTAAAAAGGACAAAAAGAAAGAAAGCCTTTGACGTAAGAAGGGGCACACAAATGTGTGCTACTGTAAATTGTGCACACACTCTGTGCACTCTGTGTCTTCACTCTCCACACATGCACGCACACGCACACACACGCACACACACACGCACACACACACACACACACTCTCTCAGAGTGCCTGAGGGCAGGCCAGGGAGTGAGGCCAGACTATTCCAGGTGGGCATCGCTCCTCAGGCTTGGCTCAGAGATGAGAGGAGAGAGAGAGGATAAGAACAGACTGTCTGTCTACTGTCTGACTGTGTGTGTGTGTGAGTGTAGTGTGAAGACGTGTTCATGTACAGTCTGTGAGCTGGAAATAATTTAATGTAATAGTATACATACATAGTGTACGCACACACACACACATATCCATGACAAGCCCTCCTCCCAATAGGCACTATTAAAAAGACTTATTAGCAGAAAGGAAATGCTACATCATCTAATGACAACATGAACCAGAAATCAGAGCTCAGTTTATCCGGTGATAAAAGCACACGTGGACAGGAGTTATCTGAGTTGAACAGCGAGAGGGAACATTCCAACGGTGATACTAGCCAAATGCTCAACGGCAGCAAGACTAGTCAGACGGACTGTGCCCCTGTTCAAACCACCAACATGATCTTCTGTAGTAAAGACATGCCTGTTTATCTGTTATCTATTATTTGTCCTGTTCTATCTCCTAAGATTACCTCATGGGTAGACTCTGACAGTTTATTACTTTTACTAAGTCTAGTAGCTCAGAACAATTTAAAATAATTTGAGAATAGGCTACGAGCTAGGTTTGTTTTAGGCAACTTAGGTCCCTAAAAGGTTACACTTCACATTGTAAAGTTTACTTACATTAAAGAGATTTATTAATGTGTTGATATTTTTTGTGTATCTGCTGTAAGCTATCTTGTAGGTAGTATACAGTATACAGTATTCAGACGTGAAAGAGGTTGGTAAGTCAATAGCACGGTAGCACGCTGAGTGTCTGATCGCTAGCCAATGGTGAGTGAGCATGCTGATAAATGTATGAGCTTCTAGCCAATGGCGAGACATCATGCTGAGAGGTGCGGCGAGGAACCAAATGCCTGAGTAACTGCATCGCTCACTCAGTCGTTCATTGTCCGTCTGTCACCTTAACTAACAGCTCTAATCTGCACATAGCTCAAGGTTATCTAGCAATATGTTAGCATAAGCTTAGCATAGTAGCATGAAGCTAACTTATCGTAGCCGTGAAGTGACCTAAAGTTGTAACCTAACCAACCATTTACAAAAATAAGAGGACACAGACAATTTTTAAATAATTAGCTTGTAGTTTGTCACAAACCTTGATTAAACCGTATTGATTAAACAGTATTGATCCACTTGTGTGTTCCACCACCTTAGCCAGTAAACCAAACAGGTCAGTTTTGTTTAAAGGTCCCATATTATTCAGTTTCCATGATTTTATTTTCAAATATACTCAAATACTATAATAGTCTATAATAGGCTCAGGATAAGAATAATGTTCTTCATGATGTTTTGCAAATAAATGTAGTTTAGTTAAACATTTTGAATTGAATTATGATTATTATGAGTTGGTCACAATAACTGATTGGTTGACAACACCAGCTCCTCGGGTTGGAAGGATTCCAGTAATTCTTTAGTGAGAGGAGCCAATCAAGACAAAATCCAGCTGTGATGTGTTTAATGGAGTTGGTCTGCCTCTAAAAAAGGGTGTTTTTTTGAAAATGCAATAATTTAAAAGTGATTCATTAAACATCTTTGATCATGTATGTATATATAGTGAGGCAATTTGAATTCCTATAATATGGGACCTTGGTGAGGTTTTCCCCTGGTGAATAAAATTCAAGGTTTCACATGATTTATTCACACATGAGCTAAAGGGAGCTGGTGACAGACAGGGATGAAAAGGTAGACAGTAGACTGCAGTCTCTAGTTCTGCCAGTCACAGTCAGTTTAAAGGGTAAGGTAGTGTGATCCAGTTGAGAATGTGAGTTGTTTAGCTGTTTCTAGGAGAGGTTTAATGACGCGGTGCAGCGCCGATCATGTGTGTGTGTTGAGTTTTCTAGGTTATTAAAGGTATGATGTCAAGATGTCAAGGTACCATCACATAAACTCCCTTACTTCTGCCTTACTGCAGTGATGCAAGATCAAGATGGTGAATATGGGATATACAGCAACAACAAGAGACTGCAAAGCAAGTGAGAGACAGAAAAACACAAGGGACGGAGGGGGAGAGATGGACGAGGGGTGTGTGTGTGTGTGTGTGTGTGTGTGTGTGTGTGTGTGTGTGTGTGTGTGTGTTGGGGAACAGAGAGACTGACAGATTGTAAGGCCCTGCAGCTTCTCAAGAGGAGCCAAGCAATCAGTCAGAGAGAAAAGACACACACACGCACAAACAAACACACACACACACACAAACAAACACACACACACACACTTTTCACACATTTTCTTCAAAATCCACTGAGAACTGAAAGAGCTGGAGGGGAATTTCAACCTCTACTGACAGAGGCGAGGTATATATACGCGGTGAGTGTTTAACAGAGGGTTAACTGCTACTGCGCTACAGTGTTTCAACGGCCCGGGGCCTCGGGCTCCGCTCACAAAAGCAGTACTGACGAAAAACCCCCATCTGCAGATCGTTCTCTCGTGCGTTGTCGACGCGACTCCGGCGTTCCGCTTCCACAGACGGGAGCCGGATACAGTCGGACCGCTAGACGCATCAATAAACACTGACAGCGGTCTCAACTTGGGACTCAATAAAGAGAGATTTTTACGGAAGGACCGACGAGGAAACAGTCAATAGCGCACGCATGGGATTGGCTGGGGCTAGTCCTCTTTCACCGTTGAGTCATCTGCACCTGTAATATAGATTTCACATCAAAAGATCAATACAGGGAGAAAGGACAGTCCGCTTTTGATGGGTCTTGAGCAGACTTCATGTTAGAACGATTACACCCCGCAGCAATAAAGGTCAGCTTTAGCTCACAAACCCACTGCTTTGATACATGTGGACGTCGGAACAAGATATCTCAGGGTTTGAGTACAGCAGGCTGAACGTGATATCACTCTTTATGACTGTGTATTGAGAGAAAAATCAGCATTGGATTCAACTGCAACCTTTAAGGGTTAATGTCCCTGCTGACCTATTGCACAGTGACCTGGAATCTATATCAGGTTAGAGGGGAGGGGGAAAAAAGAGATGGAAAGAGGGAGAGATGGATGAAGACTGAGAGGGATGAAGGTGAAGGAGGTGAGAGAAGGTAATCTGGATTGGAGAGAGAAGGGGAAGGATGAGATGAATGAGAGGCTTAAAAGGAGGAGAGGAGAGCAGAGGTGATCTGCGGCAGTAATCGGGCTCAGCAGACGGGAGGATAGAGGGAGGGAGGAGAATAGAAAGACGTGGAAAAACCAGAGTCACGTTTAGACGAAGCTACACTCCCTCACCTCACGTCCAAAACCTCTATTAAATTCTATTAAAAACCAAACACAGACCTTCAGAAATGTCCGTACCTACTCTGAGAACTGATTACTGCAAGATGTCTTACCTCATGGCATGACCTGAATACAAGCAGGGAAGAAGTTCAATAAACTGAGATAGGGAGAGAAAGAAAGAGGAACCGAGAAATGAAGAAAGAGAGACAGACCAACGGAGGACGGGGGGGGGGGGGGGGGGGGGTTCCTAGTAAAGCAGGTGCCTAATCCCTCCAGGTCCGAGGAGTGGAGACAGATAGAAAACAGATGCAGACGCAGCTAAATAAACAGCGTCTTGAAGCAGCTGACCATTACATTGGAAACGCGTGGTGTCATTTTCAAGCGTGGTCCGCTGGGATGTGCTTCATGTCCACTTCTACCCCCAGGAAAGCCATAAATCAGTTTTCCGAGCAACCAATCAATCAGGTAAACGGCCCCTGGGGGCATTATATTGACTGGGAAACGTACAGTAACTAAGTATTTCAACGTGATGCGATGTGCTCTCCAGACTCCAGGAAAATAAGTGTTAGTCATTTTTCCTCGCAGGGGGCATCAAGTCCAGATAGGTAGAATGTTGGTTTACAGTCCATTTCTATGTGCAATCACATTCACACTTCAATAACAACAACAACAACAACAACAACAACAACAACAACAACAGTATAATGCTATTATTGTTTGTTTTGTGTGTGTGCTTGTGTGGTGGGTTGTTTTTATTCACATTTTTCACAGTGGGGGACTGATGCTGCTGCTGCTGAATGAATGAGGGTTGGGCCACTATTTTTCATAGAAAGCCAAATGATGAATTCACCATTCGCCAACAGGCTGGATGCAATCGTCCTTTTTGAAAGTTGAAAACTCACGTCCAAATATTATCCAACTGTATATTTAGAATTCAAGTCAAAGTATTTATGAAAAGCAGCTGCATTGTATCAGGCTTTTTTTGTGGAGAGACTCACAATTTGTAGAGCTGTCATGATGAATAACTAGCGGTTAGCTCTTTGATTGAAGTCTAATAAAAATCCCTAGTCGTATTATTAATCTTGTTCAGATTGAAAATTTGGTATTAAGTTTAAGAAAATGACCAAAGGGAAGCAAATTCAATCCTACGTTTAGCGTGAGAGGTCCCGTGATGTGGTTAGGAGACGCCGGGAGATTGGCTGTGTGTTTCCCAGACGGAGGGGGGGGGGCAGGGCACCCGCACATTTCCAGCAAGGAAGGACGTTTTTTTCTTACTTTATGATGACGCAGAGCTCATAAAACGGTGCCGTCTCGATCGTGAGAGGAGCCCATTATGTTTGTCGCTGATTTAGTGAGAGATGCAATAACATAAATTACACTGCGGAATTTGGACCTCGCTGCAGCGATGAAACTTGGCCCCCGTGTTTCCGGGCCCATCCCAGTCTGCAGCACCGCCAGGGCCGTGAGGGTGCAGACGAGGATTTATATGCACGTGCGATTTATGCATATTTCAATGCACGTTCCAGCAGCCTTCCCCAAGTAAAGGTGAAATGAACCGTTATCCCAATAAATGAAAATCGGCTATACTTACACTGAGGGTCATACAGCTCCCTGTACTTTTAGGATTAACTTAATGCCATCCATTTTCATCCATCCATCTAGTACAAGTCGCCTATTTAAAAAAATTATTATTATTTTTTTTTTAAAAGCCTAGAAATTCATGAAAAGAAACTGATAGCCTATCTGGCACCATTATCCCACCACGATAAGCCTATGGAGTCAGGTTTAAGTTACCGGGTGCCAGCGGCAGGGATCAATTCATTGAAACATCATTGTAATTATCATATGCAGGAGTCATAAATCCGTCTTAGATCCACCTTACTGAAACTTGATCTGAGTGGGGTTACGCAATACTTTAGGGTGTTTTATACTCCTGAACACACACACACACACACACACACACACACACACACACACACACACACACTAACACACACACACACACACACACACACACACACAGGTGTACAACATATTTAATTGTGATATTTATCAGAGACTGGTTTGGCTTTGGGTTGCAGGAAGATTGAAATGGGTCCCACAATTATTCCAGAGAAAGATCCTACATTGTTCTGTTGCATTCATATGAATTTATACTGTAGACAGGAACAGTAAACTCCATTTGACAATGCCCTGCAAAAGTAGAAGTTATTTTGATGTGGTTATCGTGGAAAAACTCCTGTTTACATAGAACAGAATATGAGGACTCAGAGAGCGGAATCAGACGGTCTTACCTTGGCGGGAATACGTGCTGTCAGGAGGTAGGCTCGGTGAGACGCCAGGGCCTGAGAGAGACGGAGACAGAGACAGAGACAGAGACAGACTAATGAGCACGTCGCTGTAAAATACACACTGTGCACGACAAGAACAAGGCAGTGACAAAGAACACAGAGGGCTCTCGTGTTGACTCATCAAGATGAGACGCCTCGTGACTCTGAAACATCTCTTGTCACCGTGAAACGAGGAGGAAAAACAAAAAAGGAGAAACACCAGCATTCCTCCTCCTGAAAACATTCAAGCAGCACATTCCTTACAGATTCATTAACGCAGCGCGCGGAAGAACAAGTGGCGGGTAAATAAAAAGAGCGGGAAGCATCTTACGTGTAGCCCGAGACCTCAAGTCAGCGCCCACGTGTCATTACGGGTCAGTGTGGGGAGATTTAAGGTTTGAGTCGCCCTGACCGCCGAGCTACACCAAGCGCCAAGTAGAGGAGTGCACTACTGCGGGCCGTCTCGCAAGGCCCGGGAGACAAAACTGGAACGCATAAACCCCCGAAAAGGCCGTTTGGCTGATTTACTGTAGATGTCTGCCGTAAAATATGAGATAATATCGTCACGGAAATGATTTGCACACTCCATGTGACTCGGACAGCCGATGTGACGGTGAGGCGAGGGTGTCAAACAAGACGACCCTTTGAGTCTCTTGCCGTGACCGTTCATGATGCTACAGCGACCAAAGAAGACGATCGCAATGCATCGCGAAACGTTGCATCCGTTACAATTCTAAGCTAGAAGAAAGAAAAACAAAAAAAAACAGGTCAACACCAGGAAAAAGGCTGAAATTGAAAACGAGAACAGACAGAGCAGTGTTCCCCGCCGTGAGTTGCTTGTTTCCCCCCCCCCCCATGTTTAAAAGATGAGGCCGTGTCCTGGGCGGTTACGCGGTACGGCAGCAATTGTACAAGGTACCGCCTTTAACCGCTGTGTGTCACGATGGATTTTCCCCGTTGAAAAAATAAAAAATAAAAATAAAAAATCCCAACATACCGAGAGGACTGACCTTTAAAACAATTAGAGGGAGAGGGCCCTGCACCTTCTAGCCCCGCTCAGGCACATACCGTGTGTGTCTGCATCATCACAGCTAAAATCTGGCTCATGACCATCTTTCCTGTCACTCTCCACCGACCGCACGCTACCACGTAAAGCTGGAATGCCATAAAGATGAGCTTAAAAATGTACACGACTTGAAAAACCCCCTCAATACACTACCCTCAACCCTTAAAAAGGCAAGTGGTCCTGCAGAACAGTGCCCTCGGGAGAAGAAGATAAAGAAGAAAGAATGAAGAGGGGTCAGAATAAGGGAGAGGAAGGAGAAAGGGGGGAAAGGAAGTACAGAGGAGAAAGGAAAGAAAGGAAGAAAATTAAGGAGAGAAAAGCCGGGAGAGATGGGAGATGGAAAGAGGAAGAGGGAAATGAGAAACTGACAGCAGAGAGAGAAGAGGAGAGGAGAGGAGAGGAGCATTAGATAAAGTAAGAGAGAACAGGAAGGAAGGAGGGAAGAGGAGAGAGAGCACAGCATACTAACCAAGCCCAAGATAAACAACGACCGGCATCAAAGGAAGGGAGGGAAAGAGAGGAGGAAAGGAAAGGAAAGGAGGGTGAGCAAGACAACAGGAGATAAAAGATCGAGGGAAAGTATAAAAAAAACACATCACAACCTCTTTGAAAGACCTAAAAAAAAAAAAACAGAGGGATGAGAGAGAGAGAGAGGGACTAGAAAGGATGACAGCATCTCCCAGCCCTCTGCAGCTCTGCTCCACAGGCGGGGTATGTGTGGTTTGATGTGATGGAGACAGACAGGCAGGCTTCTGTAACCACAGATAACCTCTCATAAAGAGCACCAGTCACCACTGCTATGCTTCTCTCTCTCTCTCTCTCTCTCTCTCTCTCCCTCTCTCTCTCTCTGTCCACATATGTGTGCGCTCGCGATATATAGCCGGATCGCCACGAGTCTCACGGCGACACTTCAGATCATAAAGTGTGATGAGATGAGAAGAGATTGTCCTCGTGTAGCTCATTTGTCGGCGCGGTGGTAGAAGTCCTGCCGCCACGCGTCCATTCCAGTAGTGCAGCCCAGCAAGGTGCAAAGCACGCACGTGAAAACATGGGATTTCTACAACGGCTGGAAATGTGTGGCGATACGGGCATGGCTTTGAAAAAGACAGACACAGACACAATGAGCGCTCGATGTATTGTGCGACTTCCCGTGATACGTCCGCCGGTACGATGAATCCAGCTCGACTAAACTCGTGCGGGAAAGCTGAAACTAATTCATACACACCATAATTGGCATGTGACAGTTGCCATGGGGCTGTAAGCTCACGGAGAATAGGTCAAGAACATAACACAACAGACCGGGGTAACTCCACTTAGCGGTTATGAGAGCCATGGGGCTTCACGAGGCAAGCTTCTCTCTCTCTCTCTGTGTGTGTGTGTGTGTGTGTGTGTGTGTGTGTGTGTGTGTGTGTGAGGAAAGCCCAGCATCACAACCTCCTATCCTCCTCCTCTCGATGCATGACTGCTTCTTTGCACTTTCTCCTTCTCTCTCTCCATCTGCCCCTTTGAGTGGACTAAGCCATAACTTCCCCTTGTTCTCTCTCTCTCTCTGACTGCTCTCTTGCAGGCCAGTTTGACCCCTAAGTGGACTTAAAGCCTTCATCCGGCCTATCAGCCAATCATTTTGCAGCGACCGCCACCCCGCCCTCGGGCCCCCTGAGCCAAGCAGAGACTAGTATCACCAGATGGCAGCAGCACTGGAGCATGCATACAAGACCAGAGAGAGCATCTGCTGCTGCTGCTGCTACCACACACACACACACAGACACACACACACACACACACACACACACACACACACAGACAGACACACACACACACACACACACACACACACACACTCTAACGGGTGGCTCAGCACAAGATAACTGCCACAGGCTCTAAAGCACCATTTACCTCCTTGGCTTGTAACACATATACTGCACGCACACACACACACACACATATACATATACACACACACACACAATGGATGCACAATGGGAAATTCCTCAGCAAATACAAGTATTTATTAAGAAAATCTGACACTGATTCGTTACGTTTTTTGTTTTATTATATATAGATTAATGACACACCATGTTAACCATTACCAGCATACTGAACACACACACACACACACACACACACACACACACACACACACACACACACACACACACACACACACACACACACACACACACACACACACACACACACACACACACCATCCAAGTTAGTTGACAAGGCATCAAAACCCATCAAAGGGTCGACAATAGAGACACAGATCTGTCAAGCGTATGTTTCTGTGTGTGTGTGTGTGTGTGTGTGTGTGTGTGTGTGTGTGTGTGTGTGTCCCACTCACAGCATTACGATTCCCAGATTATCCTATTTTCTGTCAAACTGTCGACCCACCAAGACCCCCCCCCCCCCCCCCCCCCCCCGCCCCCGCCAAACAGTGGCCAACATACGCTCACTGTGTTACTATAGCAACAGCCAGCCCATAGCGCACTAACACTCACATACATACATACATACATACACAAACATCCATACGCGCTCACTCGCACATGAAAGTGGCGTGCTACAGTACCGGGGCTTGCCTCAGAATGTCAATGAGTTTTCAATCCCCCTGTACAACACCTGCAGTGACGCCGAGTCTCCTCGGGAACTGACGCAGTGTTTCATCTGCAGTGGAAGCCCTCAGCGCCTGGAAACTTACCCCTCCCCATCCCTCCCCGCTGTTAACAAAATATGAAAAGATCCATGCACCAGACATCAAAGCATGTCTGGGATGCATTTTCAGTTTTTTTTTTTTTTTTTTTTACTGTGGTGCGTTTTAACTCGGGTGACACCAAAAAAAGAAAAGAAAAAGGCACCGTGATGCCTGAAGATGCACGTCTGGGTCCTCTTCCAAGAGAACTGCGGTGCGGTTCACCAGGAGCGAGAAGGTAATCGAACCAACGACAGGAAACGAGCCATAAGGCACAAGGTTTTTACGGGTATCAGGAGAGGGATGTTGACATCTTGACAGCCTGCAGCTACTCGTGTTTGGAAAGTGAAGCATGACAGTGTGAACTGACACAAACCAAAAAGAAAAATGCAAAAAAATTAACCCGGCCGGCATCAAAGGGAAACTCGCAAGTATCAAAAAGGGTATTTACTAGGGGTGGGCGATTATCGTGTTTATAATCGTAATCGCGATTTAATTATGTCATCGTGGCAAATTTTCAAAATCGTTCATTCCGATTGTTATTTAGGCTACAAGAACGAGGAACGTCTAGAAGCGCCAGTTAGCAAAGCAACCAGTGTGTGTGTGTGTGTGTGTGTGTGTGTGTGTGCGCGCATCAGACGTAACATCACTTTCCCGCGAATGAACGGGCCAAATACTTTCCCCAATACTGCGTTCATGAACTGTCCCCTTAAAAAATACTACGTGGTATTCAGTCACGTCCCACCGCCCCGTCCAGTAACGCCGTGTTCAGTCAGGTTTGGACCGAGAGAATGTGTCAAGCCGGGCAGGAAGTCGGACACAGGAACGGCATAGATCATCCGGTCAATTTCAAAATAAAACAAAACAAATAAAATAATCGTTCATTAATCGTAATCGAGGTAAAAGTTTGAAATAATCACGATATTGAGGGTATCAGGAGAGGGATGTTGACATCTTGACAGCCTGCAGCTACTCGTGTTTGGAAAGTGAAGCATGACAGCGTGAACTGACACAAACCAAAAAGAAAAATGCAAAAAAATGAACCCGGCCGGCATCAAAGGGAAACTCGCAAGTATCAAAAAGGGTATTTACTACTATGAAAATATTACAGTAAGTAGTCTCCTCTCCGTAGACTGGTACCAATTAAACGTTGCTAACAGACCGGCAGCATCGCTAGGGAGCAAGCTGTGTGCATTCATCCATGGAGCTACAGCAGGAACGGAGAAACATCTGCAAACTGCCCTTTAAGTCTTTAATGCTGAACTCTAAGTAATGACCTCATCACCTCGTGTGTGTCCCAGTTTGTGCTGAGGCAGATCCCCCCGGATCCCAAAACACTCGGTCCACTCAGAAAACTGCAAACCGAGCTGACCGCTACAATTATCCACTCTGTGAACCTTATACGACACGATGTACGAGAGGGAACGTTGTGATGACGCAGATCCACTGAAGATTTCATCCTCACTCAAACTCATTTTCACTGCAGATTGTATTTGTAACCAACTGTGGAAAGGTGATCACTGTACTGATACAAGTGGGAAGCGCTACAGACCCCCCCCATCTGCCTGAACACTGCTCCAGATAGACAGAAATATATTTGACCGCGGCTTCAAATAAACTACTTTGAGGTATGCTTCATTTATATTGCCAGACACTTGTCACTTGCGAGATAAGCTGAATCAAACATGCTCATTGTGCGTTATCGTGTATTTAATGTGCCATGTGACAGCCGTTACGGCCAAAAGGTTGGAATTATCATCGTGTCCTAAAACGGGTTCCCTGTGTGCACAACAAGGACAACAAGGCTTAGTCATTACAAAGCCACTATGAATAGCACTGAGAGAAAACAACAGCCACAATATTCCTCCAATTATAATCATCCTCTCAAAGAGCTCTCTATTGCATAACTGATGCCAGCTTGTGTGTGTGTGTGTGTGTGTATATGTGTGTGTATTAATGAGTCACGATGTGCTGGCTGCAAACCCAACTTGCCAACGCAGCACAGTGGAAATGTGAGAGAGAGAGAGAGAGAGAGAGAGAGAGAGACAGAGAGAGAGAGAGAGAGAGACTATTATAATGTAGCCTGGTTTGGCATCTTAAAGGAAAAATCCACCCTAAAAAAAAAACACGTCCCAAAAGTAGACAAGGTGACATCACATTGAGATATTTCCAGCTACTACAGAAACATTTGTAAAAGGTTGAGGTTGAGGTTGTCTGTGTGAGCCAGGCTACCTGATATCTTTGAGAGGTATGTGGTGAGGCGGACCAGAGCTGCCCCAGTCAGCCCCCTTAGACCAGTGGTTCTCCATCCAGTCCCCCAAGGACCCCCCTGTCCTGGAGGTTTTAGCTCCTAGCTCTACTCAGATACACCTGAACCAATTAGAGGCTTCACGTTTTCATGACACCTTAATTGGTTCAGGTGTGAGTTGGACGGCGGTTTGAGCTAATGGCAAATACTGCAAATACTGGAATCAAATCAAATCACCAATAACAGCTCAACACTACAAGCGTTATATCCTTCACGGCCGATTAAGCCCAGCTTACAACAAACAAGTCCAACAAACAGGCAAAACCTAAATCAACCAGTCTAATCGCGTTAAATGACACAAGTGATTTTTTTCCAGGGAAGGTGAGATGACTCTTCTGCTAGCTAGCAAAACGCTTCCACAAGCAATCTGACCTGGAGAGAAATTGTTTTAACGGTGGCGTTATTGGTTTTTATTACACATTTTTATTGTGTGTTTTTACTGGAGACCCTGCCTGCAAACCCAATTTCCCCTTTCCCCAGCTCCTCTTTTGGATTGAAACTGAATTGAACTGCGAGAAACTGGGAGAGGGAAATATATAGGGACCGCAAGGGGAGGGAGAGCAAAATAGGTGGTGGAGAGGAGAGAGAGAGAGAGAGAGAGAGAGAGGAGAGTGGACAAGAGAAATTAAAAGACTTAGAGAGCGAGGTAGAAAGGGCGAGCGAGAGTAATGACTTAATAGAATCTAAGTACTGTTTTGCTGATAAGACTCCAAATTTTAAATCCAATCAGCAGAGGAGATATTTAATGAAGGGAAGTGTTCAAAAGCCGTTTCATCTCCAGGACCGAGGGCCCGCGGCGCGACCCCGCCTCAGCTCTTAATACGGCAAATCGATCGGCTCCCGCTGGACCTGATGCAGTGGATCTCTCTCCTCCCCTCATCCCTCGCTTCCAGCCCACTCCTCCCTCCTCTCTTCTGCACCTCCTCCCTAATCTATCAATATCACAGCTACACAGACGCATAAGTAGGTTAATGAGAGGAGTCACAAGAGCGAGTGTGTGCGTGTGTGTGTGTGTGTGTGTGTGTGTGTGTGTGAGAGAGACAAAACGATACAGCCCAAGCAAAATCCACTAGTAGCATTTTTTCACATGGTAAAAAAAAGTCAACAATGTCTGTCTATTGGACACTCCAACCATCTCTGGACAGAAAAAATCCATCATGTGAAAAGAGAAAAAATGGTCAGTATGTTTCTTTCTTCCCCTCCCTGCTCGCTCTCTCCGTCTTCCTTATCTCACACTGGTTGCCAGGTGGATTGCATCACACTCTTGAGCACCCCCCCCCCCCCCCCCCCGTACACCGTGTGGAGTGCAGGCACAAATGCGTACGAGTGTATGTTGGGCGCCTGCGCTGTGCGTGTGTGTACGTATGCGGGGTGCTCATGTGTTTTCAAGTATGCTGCTGCTGCAGGCATGTGCATATGTGTGTGTGCCGTGGGACACCAGACGAGATGCAACGCACACCAGCCGGGGGGGGGGTTTCATCTTTGAACCATCAGCGATGATGTAACGCGGTGTAAGAGAGGAGCGAGACCCTCCGGGCTGCCGTTGCATTCAGCATTCACACCGCATCGCATCACCTGCAACTTCTGAAGGCTCATGACAAGCCAAAGGCAATAAGGCATATAATAATTAAAGCCCTAATCCACCGTTTATTTAGCCATGTAATACATTTTGTCTGTGTATATATATGTAGAAGTTCTCAAAGAGTTTGGTGAGAGTTAGCTTTCTATTTCATTTTTAGAAACCATCGCAACTCCACAGGTACACGTCAGTTTTACTCCAGTGTTAAAGGAGAATTCCGGGATTTCCACAAAATCGCCTATCATACCACAAAGTAGATCCCAAAAGTTTCGGAGTTGCTCCGGTAGATCGGCTCAGCCGGCAGTCGCGAAACGGGGCTCAATGGCTGCAATGTAATCTGAACGGGCATAAAGTACGTCCACTAAAAGTGCTTGATTTTGCCACTGACAGGCTCAGATTGTTATTCAACAAGTTATATAACAAGTCAACCCTCTTGCTTTCATAGACCACCTTTGGCACTTTTAGTGGATGTACTTTGGATGTACTTTGACCTCGCCTCTATGCCCGTCCAGATTACGTTGCAGCCATTGAGCCCGTTTCGCGACTGCCGACTGAGCCGATCTACCGGAGCAACTCCAAAACTTTTTGGACCTATTTTGCGGTATAATAGGCGATTTTGTGGATATAGAGGCCAGGTTGAAAAATCCCAGAAATGTCCTTTAAATGTTATGTGTTAAATGAGTGAAATTTAGCAGCCTCAGCAGTCAAAATTGTTTTCAAGTTAATAAATCAACACATAAGCAAAGCTGCTAGTGGCGTGACACCATCTGCAAACCATTTTTTTTGAGCTCTAAACATCAGGCTAAGGTGCATGGCATACCACATCTCCTGCCCGTCACCACTGTGTACCAACTACAAGTAGAAAGGCCGCAAAACCAAAAATAAAAAAGACAAAGTGAGGTTCTTTACTGAAAAAACACTACATAAGTAACCGTGAGATCCATTTCAATTTTGGCAGCACCACCAAATCTTTCACAACATGCTTCGTAGGATGTGCAGTATATATATTCCTCTATTTTCTCTCCATACCCCTGAGGAGGAAATTGACCCTCAAGCCAAAGATAACTACTTTATCTGTGTTGATGCAGGAGGAACACTGAGCGGGAGACACGGGTGAGAAAACCCCCCCCCCGCCCTCCCCCGGTGGGATCAGGTCCGCGGCCAGCAAGGGGTACATGTGGTTCCAGAAAAGAAAAAAAAAGAGGGCTCATAACCACTCCGAGAAATTATCGGTGTTTCACAATACATAGATTCTGCGGCTGCCAAGACGAGCTGCTGACGGTGCAGCGGAGGTCTTACTCCTGTAATCTCTGCAGACTCACGCTGCGCCAAAACCACAGCACCGCGCTAGCCTTTCCCACCCGATAGCGACCACTTCCACAGCGCCGTGATCTCCGGCCCGGTCCGCTCCCTGCAGACTCCCACGATACCAAAAACCACGAGGCAATAGTCTTGACCCCCCGGACTTACAGAATCACACTCCTCAGCATCATAACGACCATCACATACAGTCTGGCGGTCTGTCTGTAGCATCCCACTCGGCTAAGACGAGGACAAATACCACGTCATACTGAAGTATTTGATGGGTTTCATTACAAGGCATAATATCTACTTTAAAAAAAACAAAAAAAACCAGCTTGAAATCAATATTTAATGATACAAATGCTTCCATCCTCAAATAATATAAGATAGCAATTAGTGAATTATTGTGTCAGGGTACTTTTCTTCCAAATCATGGATATCTCATTTAAGAACAGAACCATTTTCTGCAGAGCACATCCCGCCACACCACACCGGCAGACCAGGAGAGCATTAAGAGAGAGACATCAATTTTGTTTTTATCGCTGCTCTGCTCATCATTATGTGTTTTAGCGCTGAGGAGAGGAGCGTGGCGGGGGAACAAAGGCAGCTGACAGAGGTACTTCCTGAACGGGATTTGATTGGCCTCAGGCCACTACTGCAGCAGCTGTAGTGTTAATGAAATGTTGTGCTGTCCAATTACGTTCAAAATTCCACGGTTTATTTCTTGTTTTGCTGCATTTTAAATATATATATATATTTTTTTATTGTTGTTGGTTTTGTTTCCAGTCAGAATACAAACCGTCAGCATGTGTGTGTTGAATAATGGATGTGCTACGTTAACAACCTGAGCTTGAGGAGGTCATGATGCCTGGGAACACTTTTTGAGGCAATGAAGATATTGCCTTAAAGCAGGGACGGAGACTCTCTATTTTGTTTTCTGGCTAAAAACATAAATACCTTTAATTCTTCTATGGGATAAAATTCAATCTGTGTTGCCAGGAAACAAAATATTACTGGCAGCAATAATTGTAAAACAAATTGCAATTGTAAGTAAAAATATCCAGTCAACCACTCAAACTTGCATCCTAAACAACAACTGTCTTCACACAGCTTGTCGGGGGTTAAATGTGCTTTCAGATTAAAGTCTGCTTTGGCGGGACGCCCTCTAACGCCCCTCTATCAGGGTCTGTGGACGGGGTCTTTGCGAGGGCTGATAGAGGGGATCCGTGACTGGAGGGGTTTCCTCTCAGAGCAGCGCCAGCCTGCAGGGTGCACGTGTGTGTGTGTGTGTGTGTGTGTGTGTGTGTGTGTGTGTGTGTTTAGGTAACAGAGATATGGATTTATCACGAGGGTTCATTCATTCATCAGCATGCCAGCCAGACACAATGGGGAGGAGATGTGTGTGTGTGTGTGTGTGTGTGTGTGTGTGTGTGTGGCTATGTGATGCTGAGCCAAGGTTTCTGGGTAAATAGGATATCGCTGCAGACCACAGGGATGTAAGGGAGGGGGAGGCAGAGAGGAGAGGGGGAATTTGAAGTCTTTTTACAACCTAAATAACACAGAAAATCATAGAAAAGCCTCTTCATGCCCCATATTCTTTATATTGTTTTGCCAGAGAGAGAGAGAGAGAGACTGAGAGAAAAAAGGTAGAGAGAGAAGAAAGGACCGACAGAGACAAAGGCAGAGAGGGGAGGAGGGACGAGGGAGGGGGATTTGTTTCTGGGTTGGCACTACCCATGGTTTCCTTCTGGAGTGGGTAGATAACATCAGGCTGCGCACACATGCACACGCACACGCACACACGCACACACACACACACACACACACACACACAGTTAAACACAGATCTAGACGATAAATCCCTGTTAGCATGCTGCCCCCACGTCTCCCGGTAGACCTGGTTTAGATCCTGAGTGATAGGATCCACCCTCGGCTGCCCTGTGGTAAAGCTGCTGTCAAGAGCAGGAGGACGTCATGAGTATGGATACAAGATGAAGACGACATATAAGACTAAAGCAATATCTTGCAGAAAAACATAAGAGAAGCCTGGAAATAATAAATTATAAATAATAATAAAATAGGTAAATATAATAGCAAGTAGATCATGTTTGAGGACAAAATATTTATGTGGTCAAATAGCTTCAGTAAAACCAATAAATATCAACATACACAAGGATCAAAAGCATCTTCCACACTCCTCCCACGTTACGTTAACCACCACCTACAGCGAGCAACGCATTTCTGGCTTTTTGAAGAACTGAGACGACCAGCAAGGCGACTTCAAACAAACCGCCCTGAGTTTTTAAGTTGGTTTTTTTAAGGTTTTGAAACGAAACCATGAGAGGGAGGCACTGCAATTGCTGATATTTCGCCCCCATCAGCAAGCTGGCGTTACGTAAGTGTGACGTTTCATACAGTTAGGGGGCTTAAAACCACAATATTCTGCCAAAGCATACAAACTGCTGGTCTGTCAATTCTCCAGATGAAGCAATCCACACACACACACACACACACACACACAGACCAGGGTGGGTACAAGCACAGGGCTGGTATTTCCTTTAAAAAACGGTCTGCTTTGTGGGATCTGAACCCCGTATCACCTCACTAAACCTACAGGAACTCACACACTGAGCCCGAAGACAGTGCAGTCAGCATATTTTAACCAAGAGGGCCAGCTGAGGGAGCAGCAGCTAAAACACATCACTGCAGGACAGTAGATAGCACACGTCCATACATGACTGAGCATGTGCACGTGGGTCAGGTCAGTCTGGTTTCAAATCCCAATCCACGTCACACGCACATTATTTATCTATTTATTTATTTAACCTTTATTTAACCAGGCAAGTCAGTGAATACCAAGTTAAAATGACTTGCAGAGAGAGTGACAATTCAAAAGACGCATGATGTTTCCAGTCTCTTCTTCTCTCCCAGGATGTAAACTGGGTGCTGCTTCCTAGATGAAGTTTCACCCTCTAGAATAAAAACATGAGTGACTGTTTTGGGAAGACTGGTTAGCAGCATTGTCATCAGTTTCATCTGACGTACACTCCATTCCTTCCTTGAAACCCCTGTCTGGGTTTAGACAGGAAACATCACATTGATTAGACCTGATTGTTGCCTGTTGCCTATGACGTGCTGAACAAATCTCATTACCGCCCAATCAATGGCGACAGTCACTGTGACCTACAAACCCCATTCAATTGAACCCAACGAGAGCAGGCTGACATTGTAACAACCAGGCAATTCCATAACAGCCAACACATTTTTACCCCACAGGCCAACGTGTTCATAGCATGCAATCCAATTGATTTGACAACGGTACGTTTGTGATCAAAATACAAAATAAGAGCGCCATTAAAATATGAAAAATATAAAATACAATCATAAAAACCAAACCTATTAAGCCAATGACCTTAGGCAGGGTCAATACTATGACTGCCCGCGTGACCATGACACTGACATATGAGACAATAAAAAGACAAATGACTCTGGGCGGGGCATGCACAAGGCGAGGCATCGTCATTGGTTAATATCTCTCCTGGGGAGGTTTTAGTAGGGTATGTTGGGGTAGAAATATGCTAGGCCTCGCCATAACCTATTCAGAGTGGTTGTGGGTAACATGACACACAGGCACAGACCGGTCAGGCCAGTGCAGTTTGCGTGAATGGGAGAAAGAGAGAGAAGAGAGAGAGAAAACAAAAAAGGGAGAAACAAGAGAGCATGAACCAGTGAAATGTGACAGTGAGAGAATGGACTGGAGGACATAATGAGCATGTACAACCTCTGCACTTATTCTGAGAGTGGCCACACTGGGAATACTCTCTCTCTCTCTCTCTCTCACGCTCACACACACAGAAGTAGACTCAGTATACATGCACATATGTTGGCCTCGCTCTCCCTCCATCTCTCACACACACACACACACACACACACACACACATAGAACAAATGTGAATGGTTGTACATATACACAATGGAAATCGAACTACACTCGTGAACTAACACCGACACACACTGAGAACTGACTCCCACAGCACCACATGCACGATCCTTGCCAATTAGCCAGCTCATTCAGCTGAGTCCTTGCCAGCACTTTACAGACACTAAAACCACTCGCGGCGAGGCTGAAAAAAGAACACTGTCTGATAGCGGTGTGGGTGTGCAACGTGCTAAATGAAGCTCCCCGTTTAAACCTCAACTGGGATTCACAGTCAACCCTTATTCTGAAAGACTGCTCTGGTGTAATTGGGCACCAGCTGACACAGCTGATCCGTGTTCGGTCGATCACTGCAATATGTGTTTTAGTTCCTTCTTGTTTAAATGCACGAGGAGATAACACTCTGAGCTATTTGTCGACTAGCTAAGAAGATTATTTCAGACTAGGAGCACTGAATGTTTTCTGATGTATTCTGTTTTTTGTGTCAATATCAGTCAAGAACCAAGTCACCACTGCTCCATCACAGCTGGACTGGATAGATAATACTGACTCCCTAAAGGCCTTCACACATACACAACATCAGAAATTCAACGTGGTGTAGAGAAGTCAAACAATGTTTCGATGATCCACCATACATCATTTTCTAATATTAATTTAGAATTATATTATTATTATTATTATTATTATTATTATTATTATATATATATATATATATATTTTTTTTTAACTGTATAATGCTTTTAAAGTCATATTTTATTTTTGGATTTTACATTTTAAACACAATGGAGTTTGAAGCCGAGTTCACACTTTAATAGATAAAATGATTACATACCCAACCAGTCTTAAACTCTGGCTGAAGGGTTAAAGAACGAGGAACGACATGACATAAGTTCAAACACAAAACAATTCCCAACCTCAAATTTAAACTGAGACTAAAAATACTTTTATTTTGAGAAGGGAAGACCCCCGGTAAAGTCACTGTGGTTTTTGCTCAGACTCTGCCCCGCCCCCTCGGCTTTCAAAAAAACAAACAACCTCTGAAAAAAAAAAAAAACAAGAGAGGAAAGGAGGAAAGAAAGATTTATTCATGCCCACATCGATTACAAAAGTCATCATGACATAAACCATAAAGTTGCATGATGCATCAAAAAAAAAAAGTACACAGACACACAAACACATAGAGTATGGTTGAACTGTGATGGAAAAGTGACAGCATAGCCCCTCAGGGAGAACACCAAGCCTGTAGATACTAGATACATGTAAACATACATAGATATGGTGGATATGGTGGACGTATGGAGCATAGATGACATAAGAAAAATGGGATTTTTTTTCTTCTGAAAACTGAAAATCCCTTCTCTCTCTTTTTGCTTAATCGATTTTCTCACATTTTGACCTTAAGTGATTGTTCCGGGAATAGTCACAGGAATATTGTTGGAGCACTAAGCTCACACTCCAGATAAGTGCGTCAGCTGGAGGCCTAAAATGTAAACGTCACACAATTTGTGATATTTGTGATTTCTGAGTATCTCAAGGGTTTTGAATGTATGTGAAACTGCAAAACACCTCACATAATAATCTGTGCCTGCGGTTTATTATTGATGGCCATTTTTAGAAGAAAAAAAAAGGATACTTGTGCTCAAGCCTTGAGGGGACTTTCTTTTAGTGCCACTATATAACGAGGGAGACTGCTGGGCTGCAGGTTCCCATGAGGGGACGTTACAGGTGACCATACCGGAGTAAAGAATTAGGTCACAGCCATTTACTCACCACTCCTAATGAAAGGCTGCACGGTTAACAGGAAAGGGGAGGCCATGGACAAGGTAGACGAGAATCTAGCCGGTTCCCTATTCCCATCTGTGAGCCGGGGTTCTTAAACTTGAGTAAATTGAGTCTCACCAAGGTGCCCCAGGTAACAACTATTCCTCTTGTCACCAGAGGCCTACACCAGAAACCTGCCCAAACGCCAAGCTGCCGTCATTTTCAGCACTGACATATCTCCCTCCGTGGAGAACTGTCCCTCCTTCACTTTTCCTAAACTCACTCTCTGCACAAACCAGTGCTGTTGGGATTTCCAAAATCATGACTTGGCTTGTTGGCCTTCTCTCAGACCCCCAGAATCCACTGGCCTTTGTAGTGTTAAGAAATACCGCGCTATATTACAATTAGACACTGAAGGATTTAGACCAGGTTTAACCCCTAACAGGCCGCCCACCGCGAAGCAAGAAAAACATCAGGGTGAAAGTTATCGTGTTGAAAATGTCGCGCGGTAATGTTTGTGCTCATTTACTTGAAGTAATCATGTTCGGTGCCCACTCTGGGACCAGCAAGGGGAAGGACTGTGTGGGAGGACACTTCACTAACTCACCAATGGACCAGCCAGCACCCAGCGATGCTTGGGACAAAGGAGTTAGACAGTCCTAGTCGCTAAAAAGGTCCAGTGAGAACAGCATCTCAGCGAGTGGTGAAGGATGCTGAGCCGCAGTGACTAAAAAGGCTCAATAGGCTGTGAAGATGGAGCCTATTATGAAGAGGCTCCTGACAGTATTTCATTATTTCTGAGTCCCGCTGCTTTCACGTGTCCACAAGAGGGGATTGAATTGTGGGACACTGAACCAGAGACCTCCCATCACTGCGGTTATATTTGTAACTGTGGCAGTCCACTAATTTGCTAGCAATAAAATGTCACTAACCAACTCATTTCACACTAAAACACGAACGGCATCGATGTGAAGCCACTTCAGAGGAATAGGAGATTAGTATCACATTTAAAACTTTGTTGCTTTATTGTACATCCTCTTTTTCAATTTCATTGCCGTGTTAAATGCTGCAAAGCAAGATGGCTTCATCCACTGTACATATACACGGTGAGCTCAATACAGGACACAGAGGGATCCATCCATCTGCTTGCCATGTGGTGGTACGTAGATCAAAGAGCTCATTTGAGAAAATGCTCAGTGTATTCCTTCAGGAAAGGAGTTGGGATCTGAGTTGGGAAGGAGGAACAAGCCGTGGCTCCTATTTATTATAGAATCTATTGGCTGTAATCAGCGGAGTCATGTCAGGACAAGCTGTGAGAGGAGAGTTGAAAGAGCACCACTAAGGTGAGGAATCTGACAGAGAGGAACAGAGGCAAATACAACTTGTGAGGGAGGGGGAGAGAGAGAGAGAGAGAGAGAGAGACCATGTTTCATCTACCCCAATAAAATCTGATATTATGAATCAATGAATTAACTGATAAACTCATGCTTTGTGTGACTGTATGAGAAAAAACCTGAAAGCAAAGCCCAAAGGCCCCCTGGGTATTCTGTTCACTGATCAGTAGTATGATTGTTATATCACGATGCAGTAAAGTAGCGACTCCAAATCCCCTCATGTTTCTCTCATGCTCGCTATAAAACAAAGTAAAATCAGTGTGTCGATGTGCAGCAAGAGTTGCTGGTCTGTGGTATCAGTATCAGTGTTTAATGCCACTCCTACAGAGAAAGCAAACAATGACAGGCAATAAAACACAGTTAACTATTGGTGACAGTCTCTGGCTGGGGCAAACACTCTCTCACACACACACACACACACTCTCCTTTATTTACACTGGGCGATCAAGAGGAAGTTGGACACCAGGCCAACCCTCTGGTACCCCTCCCTTACAACCACTACACACACACCCTCCCACATGGGACTAAACACACCCAAACCCTGCTGCTCCAATCACCACACTGTACTGTACTGTGTAATGGTGATTAGGGGTTATATAAACTTGACTGAGGTACCAAGTTCACACAACGATGCAGATAGCAGCCATGGACGACTACACAAGTTTCCAACGCCGTATCAACATCTCTTCAATGTCAAAATGCTGGGTTGTCTCTCTTCCTCCATCTCTCTCTCTCTCTCTCTGTCGATTTCTCTCTGACATTTTTACCATATGCTGCTGGTGTCTGTCCCTCTCTGCCCATATTTCTGTAGGTCTCTCTCCCTGTTTTCCTCTCTCTCTCTCTCTCTCTCTCTCCTCTCTGCTCTCCTCCTCCCCAGGGCGTGTTTGATGGACTGATGTTATTATCTCTACCTCCTTCATTCCTCCTTCTTCAAAGAGGAGAGACGACTGTATCTATCAGGCTTTAGTGTTCTTAAGAGACGCCGCGGGCGCTGTAGTGCTCCACTCCCCGCCTGAGTGAAGCTCATTGGGAAAAAGGGAGGAAGGCCTAGTGTGTATTTGATAGACGGGCAAATTGATGGTGGGAATAACCATATTCCTTCCTTCATTAGCAGTGTGTCTGATAGGTAGATGCTCGGCGTCTAAAACGAGTCAAGCTCCCCATGTGGTTGCACAGGATGCTCAATACACGTCAAAGATAAAACATAAAACCTGGACAGGAAATCACAGTGGAAGGTGGAAAGCTTTTGACATTTAAGATGATTCATACTGGGAGTAGAGCATATTCTCATATAGATTAGATATCTGACAGCTAGATGTAAACATTGATAGAGAGAAGCTCAGATTTCATTAGATATAGTGAGTTCAAATCTCTCTAAGATTACACTGTCATGTTAAAATGGTAAAAAACTGGACAGTGAAGGCATCTGACACTAGAGGAAGATACACTAGAATCTAGTGTATCTTCCTCTAGTATCATCTAGTGACTAGATGATAGACAAATACAAGCTCAATTCCATTGTGGATTTCCTACTACAGTAAAAAAGACCAAACGCCTGACACCTGCTCCGAGGACAGGAGCATTTTCTCTGCTTTGCTCTACAATTACATCGTCGTGAGGTTTTCACTTTCAACTGTCAGAGAACGAGACGAACGGCCGAACGTGATGCGATTCGTTGTTTCGCTGTTTGACTGATGATCTTAACTTTTCAGATTGACACCCACATGAAAAAACACACTCGCTCAGTGCTGTGTGTGTGTGTGTGTGTGTGTGTGTGTGTGTGTGTTTCAGGGTCACACCCACAGCCCCCAGGAAGCAGAATTACTCCGTTAATGAAGTGAGTCACCTTTCTCCTCTCTGTAGTCACAGGCAGACTTTGCTTTGTGGTTACCTCCATCCAGGCTTAACAAAGTCTTCCCGCTGTGTCTCCTTTCTTTTCTCTCACACACACACACACACACACTTATATCCAACCCTCCCACTCATTACCACACTCATAGTCTCTATGATTTCATTTCCTGCATAAGGGCTATTTCGTTTTATTTTCATTTCCCTCCCCCCTTCATTTATGGATGGTTTTTTTTCATTTTTCCATCCTGTGTCTTTAATTTGGTTGGACGTGTTTTTATAAGCCCCTTGGGTTGCACGGATTTGTTTTTTAATCAGTTTTTATTTCCTTATATTGTCACTGTTTGTTTTGAATCACCCCCCCGCTCCATGTTTTATCACTGTGGGAATAAGCTGACCTAAATTCAAGCTACAACTAAACAAGTATGTCTAAAGTATAAATTAGAGTTAGGGATTTTACAACATCTCCAGAAACATTATAACACTTATGTGACCTGTCGACCTTAAAATCATCCTGTTAAACCATTACTCCTCCATCTGTTTCCACTGTGACATTAGACGCTAACACAGCTACCGTGACATGTTTGGATTTTCTCTCGAGCACTTCCTCCATAATCAGTTTCTCTCTCTCTCTCTCTCTCTCTCTCTCTCTCTCTCTGTTTTTCTCTAGAACAACAAACAGTGGTTTATTTGTTCAGTTCGGTCAAGCGGAGCATCGATGTAGAGTCATTCTCATGCTCTGGAAGAATTACCAGAACCACTCCACTGGAATTCCTCAGTTCCCTTCCCTGTGCTGACTCCTACAGCTTTGCATTGTTGCGTGTGTGTGTGTGTGTGTGTGTGTATATATATATGTGTGTGTGTGTGTGTGTGTGTGTGTGTGTGTGTGTGTGTGTGCGTGCGCGCTACTATCCTCGGTTACCAACTTCCCACATGATGACATAGTTGTGCGAGAGCCACAAACCAAGCACTGGACAGCACTGGATTGGACTAAAGTATAAAGGGATGGTTTGACATTTCCCACATATTTGGGCAACAAAGACAGGAAAAGAAATTATCAGAAAACACTCAAAAACTTAAAAAAAAAGTAAGCGGTTAAAAGCCACCGTTATAAAAAGCTGTGTTGAAATAACACAGAATGTGTTGCCCTTAACTAAACACACATGGAGGCACCGACTGACTCGAGCAGCACTTCTTGTCATGTGGTTTTTCAGGATATTCAATACATTCACTGCATGTTTCTTAACACATACTGGCGACACAAACACTGAAAACATGCACGACATTATATTACACAAACTGATAAATCAGCAAAATCTCATCTCTCACGTTCCCTTCTCAGTGGAAGGCAGAGGTAGAACAGGAAACGTCATTTCTGTTGTTGTTAAGACAACGATGCAATATGTCACCAACTCATATTTACACTTGGCAACGTGACACGTGCAATTTGGTTTATCAAAGAACTCTCTCTCTCTCTCTATTCAATTCAACAAGCTTTATCGGCATGCAGACGTAAAACAATATTGCCAAAGCAATGAAATGTATGAAACAATGACATTGCCCTGTCTCTCTTTTCCGCCTCAGTGCACTCCCAAGACATTTAGCGAGTACCGTCGGTGTGAAAATGAGCCTCTTAATTTCCACCTCACTTCCCTCTCTCTCCCCAGTTGACTCCTATATCATTTAGTTACTGTAGTAGGTGCAAATGTGCTGATAAAAAAAAAAAAAACAGTTTAAACCAGACAAGCACAACCTGGCTGTGTTCACAAACCATTTCAAATCCCCTCTTCACTTCAACTTCTTTGTCTGCGTGACTAAAAGGTCCCCGATCCCACCGAGAGCCGTAGAACTTGAAAAGGCTTCTGCTATTTCCACCCCGAGCCAAACAGGTTCCACCCTCCTGCAGATCCGTACACACTGCATCTAAAACTGCTTCTGAACCATCAAACTTTATGGACCCTACTCAGACAGTGATTTACTGGCGGACCGCGCTTGCCTTAACTACCTTCAGCTTCTTATCCTTCTTCAGTCCAGAAAATGACAATATGCATTTTTAATGGATGCCATGTATAAATTATTCAGCCTTCGGTGGATTTAATGCTCTGTGGCTAACCGTTAATGGCCTGAGCAGCTATTTCCAGCTGGCCTTCACACATAACACCGAGGGCAGGCCGGTGAGGACGTACGGTCAGCGGTGTCAGCGAATGAACGACCTCAGCGTGGGGTCGGTGACCTCGACTTGGCCTTATTTGCTGTTGTCATTGTTTTAGCACGGCCCGTTATGGGAGGCTAAATGAAACCCAATGAACCAAAGATGACAAGTGATTCATCCCTACTAGGCGAAACAGGTTCTGGTGGAAATATAGGAGGTCAATGTGCTCAAGACACGGCAGGTTCCCAATATCTGGGTCACATACATTCACTGCTAGGTCCTTGGTCAATGCTACCAGGATGATCGAGAGGTAAAGATGCTATTTGGCATTACCAACATCATACTTTGTAGTACATTTTCCCAATATCATATTTCATAGGACCTGGTATTCCCGATCCAAGCGCTAATGAGAGCCCCCAGACTGAATGAGACAGGAGGTGTTCAGGGTGATGGGGCCCATAGGCAACTTTCAGTCTGTTCTCATCTATTTTTCACAATCTATACAATAGTAAATTACAACCACCGTCAAAGTCGTAGCCTGACATTGCTCCCATGCTGACTGAGAGGGCTTGACAACAGGATGCCTTTCAATCGCTGATGGCATATCAGAGAGAGGGAGAAAATAAAAGGAGAGATTTGGATGTTCTTCAATGAAACAATATATATTTCAAGAGCAAAAAGGGAGAGAGAGACAGAAAAAAACGGGGTTATTTCTCTTAATGAAGTGAGAGCAGAGGGAGTTGACTCACCAGGACTCTGTTCTCCGTCTTGTCTCCTTTGATCTCCAGTTTGACTCTCTTCCTCAACGACAGCTTCACCTTCCTCCCCACCGCATCCCTCACACTCTCTGAGCAGAGACGAGAAGAAAAGAGCAGATATTCAGACTCAAACTCATCAACTTTTGTCTGTCTCTGCGTATCGGACAGGGAATCGTCTTTGACAGGAGCTCAATGGAAGAGGAGAGAAGAGAAGAGAAGAGAAGAGAAGAGAAGAGAAGAGAAGAGGAGAGGAGAGGAGAGAAGAGAAGAGACATTGATTCCAGGCTGTCACATATTATCAAGAATATTCCCTTACGGTGTAAAAGCCTTAACACAGACTCCATCTAGATCAAAAGCTCAGACTTGATTTAGTATTTCAACATTTTGACTTCCTGAACAAAGCAAAGATCAGTGAATTTCTGACTGAATAAAGGCGCCAGAGGGGGAATAACTCCCCATATCCGCTGATTAGAAAAAGAAAAAAAAGTTTGATGAAAAATTAATCGATTCCAATTTGAACACACCAGAGGGGAATCGCCTTTCTCCTCGTTTTCATTTCATCATATCCACATGTATTCATCTTCTGAGGATTCCTCTCTCTCTCTTTCCCTCATCTATACATTAGTAGACATTCACATATACACTCATATAGACACTGACACACAGATGCTGAGTGTGTGTCCCTCTGTTCAGATTGATTGTTCACGCCCAGGAGAAGCCTCAGCAGTCAGGGGAACTGGCTTAGAGAGCAGAACTGGGTCAGCCGCCTTTTCACGCCGCTATAGACACACGCACAATATGCACACACTCTCTCACACACACACACACACACACACACACACACACACACACACAGGTTTATACTCTGTCTAGGGGCTTCGTAAAACCGTCAGAGAGCACAAGTAATGGGATTTGATCAAAGCAGCACAAAGAATTAAGCTAAATGTTGATTTATGTGCTGAAATTCCACCGAAAGTGAGCACCGTATCCCGCTGCAGTGCTTCTAAAATTATAGACGAGGGTCCCGACGTGTCACAGGTGGGTCCCCGCGTGACCCGACGTGAGCCTGGGTCCCAGTGTGGGCACGGATGTAGTACGTTTTTAGTCCTGGTCCTGCCTCGAGGACCAAGCGTAAGAATAGGAATTCCTGACAGACTGTGATCATTCATCATTTAGACTGTTGGCTAATTCATGAAGAACCGGGACAGGACCGGATATTTTACCAGCCAAACACCCCGTGGCTAGTACACTCTTCTCTCCAGGCTCACTAGGTCCAATGTGAATACAGGCTAATGGGGAAGGTGTGGAAACTGGAGAGCAATGGCCCTGTAAAAGCTCAAACAAACCTTTTTACGAGCCCATAAAGCCACTCTCCAATTTATTGTCCCTCAAGCAACGATTTTGTCTCTTGGTGGAGTGACAGACGAGAGGTTTCCACGAGGAGAGAGTTGATTTGAGCACATAGGGAGGTAACAGATTCGACATCATAGGGATACATGAAGTTTTATGTTTTTTTTGCTTTAAATTCCATCCCTGTTTATGAATTATCTACTCATTCATGATGGATCATCAGAAATTGGAAAGTTGCCCAAGTCTCTTTTGACTTGCTGAACCAAATCACAGCAGAATACGTATTCCTTGTTGTTTCATCGCATATTCACTATCTCTGTCTGTATCTGCACATTTGGATGTTTCATGACTATGTCACGTAACGGCTCTACCAAGGTCGTGCACACGCACACAAAGACACACACAGTCTCAGGTGATGGGCACGGCAGCATCCTCAGCATACCGAGACAACAATGCTTCTCTCTCTGTACACAACACAACACAACACAACACAACACAATACAACACAATACAACACAGCAACCCTGTCTTGTCTGCTGCAAAGTTAGGGCTCTTCCTGCCTGGGAAACTCTCTGCCGTTTTGTTTTTTTTCCCTCGATACCTATAGGGATAACGAAAATGCGAAATAGCCAGAAAAAAAAAAAATATTATGCATATTTCTCACAATACATATTTATAGATCCGGCAGAATACCTTCACCACGCGCGGCTTCTGAATGTGTTGACGCAGCTCAACGTTTGTTCCCCAAACGCCGTTTTGTGATGTTTTCTTCAGTTGTTGTGTCATCAAAACACCTCATCCCGTGTTTACCCCGCCACACTGGTGAAGATGCCACCTCAGCCTTTCCGAAAGCAGCAATAAACCCTGTTGCTGCTACAACAGGGGACAGGATGCAGGATCCACAATGAGATACTCATATTTAAGGAGGGGTAGAAAAGGACGGCACACCTCGTTAAGTTAACACAAACTAAACTACATGTATCCGCGTTTAGAGATTTATCACACCGCACCATTCCCTTTGTTAAATGTAAACATGCCACTACTAAGCAGGATAAGGCACCAGATTGCTTGTTCCAAAGTCAAATGCAACAAAAAAAACACCCAACATGTTTCAGTCCATGAGTGTGGATTACTGTAATCAGTTAAATGCCCTTTAGTCCTGAAGTCTTGTGGACAGGTGTTTGGGCGGGACGAAGTTTCAAAAGTGACAAACTCTGGTTTCACGTGGTAACCTAAGTATCATGGGTCAGGTTATGGACATAAATGACCACACGATAAAAACATTTTTAATATGATGATCATCCATATTCAGTGAACATTACATTTCCATAGATATGTAATCAGATATCGCAGCAGTCGTTATAGAAACACCCCGTCATGAATGCGTTTCCGCTGCTGTGGCCAATGAAGGACATTGTTTTTCAAATGTTGTAGAAGTAAAAAGGTATATTGCAATACAAAACTGACCGATTGCTTGACCGTTCCTTATACTTTCCGGCGGCTGACAAAGTCAAAAGGTCAAAATAATCTTTCTATCAGCGAAATCACCAGCAGCGCCAGCAGTGAAAAGTGGGCCTTTCATGAGCTGAAATTCCGTGAACGTGCAGGAGTGCCAGGAGTGATACTGCGTGATGCTGAATCACCGACACCAGTGAATGCTTCATACAGTGACTGGTTTCATAGTCATCCAGACAACAGCACATGACATGGAATCATGAGAAACTATCCCAAATGTAAAGTGGGCAGTTTAGTTAACTAGGAACATTCCCTACGAGGGGAGATGATGATGATGATGTGGGGCAAATGTGAAAACGCCTGAGAGGAAGTATGGTCATGAGAAATGTGTCCTGCGGAGGACATCGATCCACAGAAACACACTACTCCCTCTTAAGATTCCCATCCAATCCACATGTTTTCAGCTTCAGCAAACCAAATCTAAACATCTAATTTGATTCATCCGATGGTCACGGCTGTACTGCTGTACCGCTAACGGGCACAAAGCTGGACTGGTGGATTTGTTAGTGAGTTAGCTGCTCCCTGCAAGTCCGCAGATGGCCTCTGTGTGTATATATATATATCATCAGTAGGCCACTTTACTACAGCCTTGCTTGCAGGGTAGGTGACTATAGACTTTCCCCTTACTCTGCAGAGTTCAGAGAAAAAAAAATGCTGCAAGACTGGAACAAAACAGTCCACCACATCAAGGAGGATGATCTACTATTGTATACTCTTTATGATCAGGGGGGTTGACATCCCCACTTCAAACAGTACCGCTCCATGTGCCACATACTTCCATCCTTTCACAGTACAAGGATTGCATGACTCAGTGACTCCGTGAGTGACTGCGCGACCGCATGACCCGAGTGACTGCATGACTCAACGAAGAAGAGACTTGAATTGATTGTAAATGTACCTATGAGCGCTTTCACTGTTCATGAAGACACAGAGCCAGAAGAATGTTTTCTCACAGTCTAAAACTACACTCAACAAAGTAGATCCACGTGGTGTGTGAGAGAGAGAGAGAGAGAGAGAGAAAGAGAGAGAGATTATGCTTGTCTAATATTGCACTAGGGTGTCAAAAGCTGAGGCACAAGGAGACCTGGAGTTCGAGCCAAACAACCTGTTTCAGGACTCTAAACTATGTCCACAGTCAGTGCAAATAAGCCGTCAGAAACCTGGCTGGTAGCCTCGCTAGCCATGTTAAGACTGCTGGCTAGAGGACTTGAAAGAGGACATGTGCAGTCTACAAAGGCTACATAGGTGGATTTGTGGGGCGGGGGGGGGGGCAATAATAACCCTGTAAGCGCAATGGGATGACAGACTGATCTGCTGTCATCTCAACTATTGCTTTCTCTATTCTGACATTTCATTGATCATTCACACTAACAGGCATGGTCCCGAACAATAGAACTCCATGAATGAAACAGCTTGTAGCTTTGCTGCACCTTCAAATAACATACAGCCAGTCTGTTTATAATCAAAGTTTATGTATGCTATTGTACCCTTAGGAGAAAGAGCTATAGTAACCCTGTAAGACATTTTAGAAGGATGCTATACAAAGATCATAGCAAAACTGCAAGTCCCTGTAGGAATATTGTTGGGATATTATAGTGATACCATTGGAGTTCAAATACAAATACCATAAAGCACAATAAACTCACTACGGAGCACCACGTGGACACTTTAAGTCGCTATTAGTAGGAATAGGAATATTATTTGTTGTTAAGGGCACATGGACTGCAAATGAGCAGTGTCTTTTCTTACCCAGAAGCTCTTTGGGGACCTCTGACACTTCCTCGCTCATTTTGCCGGAGTGTGTAGACGAAGATAATATCCAAAGAGAAGAGAAGCGCGCCGTCAACACATCCAGGAGCCTCGAACAACAAGGGAACAGAGAGCGAGAGTGTCAGGTGCCGCCGCCGCCGCCTGTGCGTTTCTCCCGGTTACATGCTCCTCTCTCCCCGCGGTGTCCGGACAATGTCTCCGCGTTTATCTGGGCGCATCTCTTATCGGTTCAAACAGTCCCGGTTCTCACTGCTGCTCTGCTGTGTTTCGGAAAGGCTAGGGGGGGAAAAAACCGCTAGGATCGTCTTAAAATCATGCTGAAACCCGGCGGACTCTGCACTTGCGAGGGAATAAAAGACCACCGTTCTCGTTTTGCGCACGCACACACACACATCCTCTCCCCGTAGCCCTACCGTAAAGCCGTCGGTACTACCAGCCAATAGTGGAGACCGGGGCCCCTCCCCGCTCGGTGATGCGACAGCCAGGGAACCGATGCGATGCCGGGGCGGCGTGGCGTGGCATTGGGGCGGGAGGGGGGGTGCGGGGGGCGGTGGTGGCTGACGGTTGGCCACAGCAGCGGTTTCCAAAGTGGGGTCCGGGGACTTGATGGGGTCCCCTCAACCCGATGTGGTTATCACTTTGGCCAAAACTGCAGGCTACAGTTATTCTTGCTGATTCTGTACAGCATTGGTTGTGTAGAAATATCACAGCAAAAATACAAATCCCTATAGGAATATTATAGTGATACCTTAGAAATATAGAAATACCACCAAGTATGGTAAGGTCACTATAAACTCGCTATTGAGTGTCACAGACACACTATAAGTCCCCACAGGAATATCATAGAACTATTGTAGTGATACCATAGGAGATAAACATTTTTTTAAAAAGACATAAATTATGATAAGGTGTCACTATAAACCCACTATTGAGTACCTATAGGAGTAATATGGGAATATTATGCTATAGTGATACTATAGGAGATTTTTTTTTTAAATGACAGTCTACTATCATATAAACTCACTATGGAATATCGCAGAGACAGTACAAGTCTTTGTATGAATATTGTAGGAATATGACTGTTTTTTCGTCAGGGCGCTAGAGAGGGTACCAGGGGATCCCCAGCAAAATGAAATGAGAAGACACAGAGAATGTGTAAGGACGTGTGAAAACAGACAGTTATGCACATCTATATCAAATCATTCTTCTCACATGGGGTTCCTGTAAGGACAAAATCTTACCAACTGGGGGTCTGTAGTCTGATGTCTGATTTGTGGTCCTGGACATAAAAAGTTAGGGACCCCTGGGCTGCACTGTACAAAACGTTTCTCTGACAAAAAGGTTATAAAAGAGACTCCTGGGAAAAAGAGTAATGTAAAAACATATTAATAGGTGATAGGCTTGGTGTTCAGTTTAAAATCCTTTTATTGAAACAAGTGTGGGGGGGAATCTGCTAATGATGTGGTATAATCTCACTGGCATTTTAACATAATCTTTGTCCTAATCTTGAGTTTTAATTTCATATTTTCGTATTTTTCTTTAAAAATGAGACTTTCTGAATAAGTCAGAATACATTGAAGCGGGTCAATTTATCTCATACCACTTGATTTTTTCCCCCGCTTGTTTTTACTTTTTAAATACATGATTAAATGATTCATTGATTTAAGATGGGCGGTTTTGCGGTCAAAGGCCAGATGCTGTGATTTAAGAGGGACGAGGGCGACACCTAGTGGTATATTTTTCAAGTTGCAGGCAAACCAGCGTGTACTCTTCAGTCGCGACTACTATGTGGTGGTAGAGATTTTGATATTAAACCGTATTTCTTATTTAGCTGTAATACATGAAAGGTTTTCAATGCAGTTCAGTTTGACAGACCTTCATTTATTCATAGGAAAAAACAGTAAACAGTGCATGTGCAGTACATGGAGTCAATCATATTTGCTCACTTCACAATTGAGGTATTTCCCAGGTTAGGGCTTACAATCCAATGTTCCTCTTACTACAGCTTTATAAACATCTCAAGTAATTTGATAGCTCTGGTAGTCCAGCTTTAAGAGCCAATACAGATGTGTGATTTTACAACATCATCATATTTGTATATTACAATACATTCATTGTTCACATTGACTTTGGTATTCACCAGAAGCCTGGGATATTGCTGCCATGTAAAAGCTGCCTGTTTGGTAGTGGCATAGTTGTCATAAATGATGGTAATACACTAGGAAAGGTTTGGGCAATGCATATAGGCAACACTCATCAACAGGCAATGCAAAATATGGCAAAAACGTATTCAAATGGTTCTTGGCAACAAGATCTTCCTATGTGTTTATGGGCAAATCTTTAAGCGCTGTTGTCCATAAAAGTTGCCCAAAAAGTTCCCATGTGTATCACAGCTGTAAGACATGAGTACACTCTTAAGTACTGATAAAAAGAGACGCATACTCCATATACCTGCATACATGTTTGACAACACCACTTCCTTTCGGGTACATCTGGGTAGTTAGTTACAATCTAGGCCCTGCTGCTGAATCTCCCTGAACCTTCTCTCTACTCTGTTTGCCAGGAGGTCGAGCTGTAAAGCCCTCAGTATCTCCGGGACTCTCTTCAGCTGCTCCTCTGGAGCCTGGGCCAGCAACCCTCTGATGTGACCCTGCAGGGGGCCTCTCTGACTGGGTAGAGACATGCGGGTGTGGTTCCTCTCCTCCCCTGCCTTCTGGGTGTACCTGGTGGAGGGAGATGATGGGGTTTTTTTGTACGTCTGTTAGCTGTATTTATGAATGGAGAGGCGAGTAGATATGAAGAAGAAAAGAGAGGAAGAGAGGGGAAAGAGGAGGATTGCTTGAAGTGAATGAGCAACACAGTCTAGTTGCCCTACCTTGTCACAAATTTCTTCATTTTCATCACACGGATCCGTTGATGAGTAAAGAATTGTTGGAGGAATACCCTGAGCACCTTCACCCCACCTATAGGAAAGGAGCAAACAAAATGAGTATGGAGTCGTGTGTGTGTGTGTGTGTGTTACAGAGAGTATACAGAGAGTACAATGCGCACCTTCACGTGTAAGATCCTCGCAGGAGCCACACACGGCGTCGTGGCTGCCTGAGCCTGAGAGGAGGACCCTCTGTCCGCTCGAGGCGCAGTCCCGGTGTTTTACGCACGGCTCCAGCGCGGAGGATGAATTGGAGAAGTGTCCGTCGGCACACTTTTCACACACAGTGTTCATCTGCAACGTACCTGTGAGGGGAAACGCGTGTGTCGGGTCATTACGGTGTTTTAACAATACTGTTTTAAGCCCCCGGAGCCTCCGGAGACCTGTATGCCATGCGTAATTCAGTGAATGTGTTGCTATGCTGCTACCGTTGTACAATATTGACCGATTGATGGATTGTGTATGGTGTTGTTTTTTTTTTTTTTTTTTGTAGAAACACGGTAGAGTAAATCGAGGAGTAAATTTATAACCGATACCTGTAGTTTGAACGCCATGTCCGGGGCCGCACTCCGAGTGTCGGATACAAAAGTCGGAGTTCATGTAGTGGCCCTCCGTGCACCGACAGACCCTGTTGCTGACCGCGGAGCACTCCCTCTCCACCTCCTGGTTCTCCCTGCAGAAGTTGTTGCAGTACAGGCACCGGGGCAGGTAGTTCCAGAGCTCGGTGAAGTGCTCGGTCTGGCACGGCACACACTCGGTGGGCCTCGTGGCGGTGCAGTGCGCTGCCAAGCGCGTGCCGGGCTGACACCGGTCGCAGGTGAGGCGGATTCCGGATACGGGGTCCTGGTACTCGTATGTCTGGGAGGATGGCACCGCCAGGGCGCCGTGAAGATCCGTGAGCAGGAGCAGCGCCGGTAGGAACAGCTATGGGAAGAGGTGGCTGGTTACTCTTCTACATCAGTCACTGCGTCTGAATACTACTATTACTACCACTACTACTACTACCATTACTACTGCTATTACCACTAGGCTACTACCACTACTACTAGTAGCTACTACTATTACTACTACTACCATGAGGCTACACCTACTATTACTACTAGGCTACTATTATTATGACTACTACCACCACCACCACTACTACTACTATTACTATTACTACTACTACTATTATACCACTGCTGCTCCTGCTACTGCTAGAATAAGTACGGCAGGGTCACTACAAACTCAGTATTTAGTACCACATATATACCATAATTCCCAATAGAAATGTCGCATTGTTAGGACGTGTTCGGGTATATATGGCCATCGGCTCTGACATGTCATTGGATAACCATCATAGTTGTTGAGGGTTTGACTGCACTGCGGCTGCATGCTGATCGGCTACCAGGGAAATAGGTCCCAGTCATTACTCAGTACTGTACAAGGCACACCCAAGTCACCCAGATCCTTCTAGACACACCCAAGTCACCCAGATCCTTCTAGACACACCCAAGTCACCCACATCCTTCTAGACACACCCAAGTCACCCAGATCCTTCTAGACACACCCAAGTCACCCAGATCCTTCTAGACACACCCAAGTCACCCAGATCCTTCTAGACACACCCAAGTCACCCAGATCCTTCTAGACACACCCAAGTCACCCACATCCTTCTAGACACACCCAAGTCACCCAAATCCTTCTAGACACACCCAAGTCACCCACTTCCTTCTAGACCGTCTGATTGGAATAGAATTGCTCATTCAATTAAATACAATGCTAAATATTTCAATGCAATGTAAATAAGAAAATCTTAAAAATGGCAATACAAATAATACAAATAAAATAGATGAAACAATATCACAAAAAAATCTATATATAATGTATTCATGTTTAATGCTTGTATTTCGTTTTCCCATACCAAAGCATCACTGAGCATCGCATCTCTCTGCCTTTGCTACATTTTGGATCTCAACCTTACACAGAATGCTGAATACTTACCATGCTGATGTTGTACATGTCTTCACCTGTGTAAATGAGGATGATGCTGGAATCAGGTTCACTTATATATATATATACTCTTCTGAGCGGAAGTGCTGTAGGGTGTGGGGGCGTGTCATAGACCTAATAAAGGTCAAACAAACCTCCACCTATAGTAACCGGGGTGAAGTTGAAAGTAAGACATGACAATTTAAAAAAGCTGATACAGCTTATAACATGGAGGAAGTCAGAAACAAAGAAACAGCAACGTATTTTAACAAACTGATTTTAATCAGATCATTTGACATTAGTGTTCACAAGTTACAAGAGCTTAAAAAAAAGAACAGTCAAGCATATATACAATAAAGATCCATACATTTAATAATATAAAAGTGATAAAACAAAATATAAAACAAATATCACTTTATGAACTTGCAGCATTTGGAATCCAGTATTTTTTGATAAAGTAATAAAACAAGCCTTTACATATTCAGTAAGTAAAATTATTATATTTTTTAAATAGAAAACAATTGCACTCCTTTGTACATTCATAAAGCTGACATAAAAAAAAGAAAAAAAAAAAGCTTTACTTGTCAGCAGTCTGGAACAAACAATCAAACCAACAAACAAACAAAGGAAAACTTTAGACAACATTTCATTATGAAACCAAATCCTTCCTCTCAAACAGCGAGAAAGCAACAATAACAACAGCCGCCTGCCCTTATGTACATCTTAAATAGTTTTTCATTTTTCACAGACTCCAGTCAAACAGTTCCCAGGAAACATTTTTTCAGCTCTTGTTTAGGCCTGCCTGGAGTACGCGGATGTGTGAGAGGTTCAGACTCACGCTGTTACTACATTACTCAACACATCCCTGTTATTGACCATAGTTTTCAGTGGAAAATATGAGGGAAAACTTTACCTTCCCATCATGCCCTTTGTTAAATTTGGACAAAACACCTCCAGGCATTAAGTATTTGACAGCTTGATATAGTTTGACGTGTTCATCAACCTATTATCTAATATTTTCTTTTGACCCACGTCTGTTTACGCTTTCACATACATTTATTCCCCTCCTCACTGTGTTTGTACCTGTGTGTGTGTGTGTGTGTTAGTGTGTGTGTGTGTGTGTGTGTGTGCATTTGTGTCTGCGTTTGCTTCAGATTGTGTGTCCTTGTGTGTTTTACCTCCCCCCGCCCCTTATTCATTGTACGGCTTGTGAGTCTTTAAACACGACTCGTCCTGCAGCATGTTAACAAACATCTTCTCGTACATCTTGTGCGCCGAGGTGGTTCCTATGCCGCGGTTGATCTTCTTCAGGGCCTTCAGCAGAGAGCGCGGCGCCCCCTGGCCGCGCAGGACCCTCAGACTGTGAGACAGACCTTTGGCTAGATCCAGGTCGTAGTTCACCGTCTTCCAGAGGTGAAGGAGCTGCAGGATGTACTGCCGGGGAGGGCAGGAGGACACCACGGCCCGGACGTCCTCCTGGCGAAGTCTGACCCCTGGCAGGCTGTTGGTGACCTTCAAGAGGTCGTCCAGGGTCAAGTTCTTCAGGCCGGCGCAGCGGGACACCTTCCTCTCACAGTGGTTCACACCTGGGGGGGGGGGAGTGCATGCACGTTATCACACATATCCAGGACTTGAACTATGGCCTGTAGTGGGAATGACGACCCCCTCCTTTTTAGAGACAGTTACCAAACAAATTGATGACATAAATCAAATAACAACTAGTCAAAACGACACCCCAAAATGGACTCTCCTGAAGTTTCTGACCTTGTATGATGCCGGAAAGCTTGTCCTGGTCTTTGTTCTGTTCCCTCCACAGTCGTAGCAGCTGCAGGACCTGCTGCTGGGGACTGCAGGCCTTCTTCAGCCTCTCCAGGCTCTTGCGATCCACCCGCCGCCCCGGAAGACTCTCCAGCAGCCTCTCCAGGGGCACCGAGGACAGTCGCAGAGAGGCTAGAGACTGGAAGATAGCCTCCTCGCATAGGGTTACATCTGGAATCAGGAGAGATAGAGAGAGAGCAGGAAGTAGAAAATATTTGTATTAGTTTTGTTAAATGGAAAAGAACTGATAATGCAGATGCAGATAACGTCTTTGCGTATCGTCACAACCAGAGAGAGATAGAAATATTGAAAGAAATGAGATTAGTGCGGTGGCCGGATGTCAGATGATTCATGCCTTAATGCCTCTCACAGAAACAGTTAAGAAACATGGCGAATTGTTCCTAATTGTTTCCTACTGTCTCAGGGGAAAAGGTCTGGCTGAAGTCAATCAATCAGTCAAGCCAATTTAATCTTTAGCAAACTGGAGGATGGCTCAGTTGCAGCGGGTACCGTATTTACGCACTTGGACCTGCTGACTATCAAGATTTATTTCTCAGTGGGTTTTATTTGATGGGGTGCGAGTGGTGTTACGACTACATTCACAATGACAAATCTGCACTGATGACATGGTCGGGTCTCCAAGGAGTCCCTTCAGCCTGTTATATGTCTGCATCTGTTATGTTGTTATGGATATGTGTGTGTATGTGTGTGTGTGTGTGTGTGTGTGTGTGTGTGCAGCAGTGACATCGGTCTGCTTCACACCGATTAGCCAAACCGAACTGAACCCATCTGTGCTGCTCTGCACTAAACCAATCAACTGAACTGAATCACATTGAGCTGAGCCCTACTATAATCACATCCATCCGCTCTACATCCATCTACTCCCATCTTCCAGGATAACTAGGTGGTCTAGGCGGCCCCAGTCAGTAAACCAGGCATGGCTCTACACTAAAAAAGGATGAAAACATAGAAAAGTATACATATATATACTTGCACATTTACTGTAATGATTTTACACTGAGCTAATGCAGTGTGAAATGCAGCATCAAACTGGACCTTGGTGTTTTTGCCTGCCACCCTCCAATGGGAGGCCACAACACAGAACACGAGCATGAGGACCGATCGCCATCCTAGTGTGAAAAGGATATCAGGCTTGTTCCTCAGATGTCTGTATGATGTAAGTGTGGCTTGGACTGTAACTGACATTGACATCCCAGTGGTTTCTCCAAATCACGCTCGGGATCCCCAACTGCTTTCAATTTCACCATTTTCATTTTAAAAAAACAAAAACAAAAACCTATTAAACTGTTCCAGAATTTGTTGCAGACAATCTGCGGTTGTGTAGCCCACTAGGAGACAATTTGTGAATGAATGTTTTGAGGAGAGCATCACCCTCCCCGAGGGACGGAGTCTACGGCTGTTTGTGTGTATCTGTGTGTCTATCTGCACTTGTATGTACGGTACATGCATGTGTGTGTGTGTGTGTGTGTGTGTGTGTGTGTGTGTGTGTGTGTGTGTGTGTTCTACTGCGGTTTGTCAGGCCATGGGAATCCAGTGTCATATTTGAGGCTTCCCCACTTAAATTAATTGTCAGCATCTGTCATTGTTAAATTCTGAGCAACAAAGCCCAACTAGCGCGTCTCATGTCTCACTGCCGTTTGAGTCAGTTTCCTCATGTTATTGTTGTTTGAGGATGTGTAATTGATCCATCATGGGCCATTATGACAGAAGTGCCATAAACATCCCATTTCAACCCTCTCGTCTGTCTTCCCTCATTCTGCTCATTTCAGGCCCGCAAGAATCTGGAAGAAGATTGGAATCTGAACGACGGCTCCGACCGAGGAAATCCCCCATCTCCAGTGAGAGAAAATGACCTAATTTAAGTTGGTGACAGTTGAGGTCTGCTTGAACACATCACATGAGTGCGTGTCTGTATGTGTGAGAGTCTCCTCTGTGTGTAGTAGTTAGTAGTATCCACCCTGATGCCACCCTAGTCGTGTAACTGACCTCTGAGATGGCAGCGTCTAGACTGTGTGTGTGTTGTAGAGTGTATTATGCTCTCACCAGTGTGGCACTGCGCGTGGTGCTGAGAGCACTCCAGCACCAGGTTGTTGTCCTGATTGCCGCAGAGGCTGTCCGTGGTGGGAGTGCCGTGTCTCAGCGTCTTCAGGCCCAAGTCGGAGCAGTTCCTGTGGGGCAGACACGGCTCCGTAGAGGAGCCGCCGCCGGAGAAATGACCACGGGGACAACGCTCGCACGCGGTGTCGCTCTCCGGCGTACCTGGAAGAGATACACGCATATAGATTTTGAAATGATCGTGAAAATTAAAGTACGTTGAATTAGCGAATAAGTTGCCAATTTCAGAGTGTGGACAACTGACTATCCTTCTCTGGGTAGCCCCTCTCTGGGGGGGGGGTGTTGTGTGCTAACCATTTATTGTTTTAACACATTGGGCACTGTGAAGCCCTTAGAGACTGTAACGGTGATTAAGGGCTATACAAATAAAATGTCATTTGATTTGATTCATATCCACCAACTGGCTGATTAAACAGAAATCAGGATGCTTTGATTCCAAGAACTACAAGCATCACAGCATGTGACGATTACATCAAGAGATGACTCAGTCATCCTGAGTCTGAGAAAAATCTGTCTCTGTCACTGAAAACACCTTCTCGGTTTCTACGTTACGTTTGACACGAGGATCAACCACAACATATGACATGAACCATCGCAACAGATGATTCAGGCATTCAGCTGACAGAGGTGGAAGGAAAATACATTTTTTAGTTAGTCCATCTTATTTTTTTATGTCAAATAAAATACCGTAGTAACTTGTCATCTATACAACATGACACAAATACTATCACCACCACCACCAGTCACATAACAGACCAGTATACTGTATTATGGTCAACTGCTATACTTTTGTACGCTATTGATAAAAACATGTACAGTACCAGTCAAAAGTTTGGACATACTTACTCATAGAAAGGGTTTTTCTTTATTTTTACAATTTTCCACTATTTTAGAATAATAGTAAAGTCATCAAAACTGTGAAATAACACAAAAGGAATTATGCAGTGACCAAAAAAAAAAAAAAAAAAACCTATCTTATATTTTAGATTCTTCAAAGTAGAAACCCTTTGGCATTAACAAGCAAAGACATTCCACAAATTAACTTTTAAAGGCCACAATCACTATGTGAGTGTTTAAAATGATGGTTTAATCATTGTGGTTCAACATTCTCCACCTCTCCACCTGCATTTCAATTGAATTTAAATTAAAAGTTTTGAAAATAAATTCACATACAGGCATCAATTCTCTATTTGTCTAAGAATATTTCAAGCATTTAAGCATCAAGCCTTTATATCAAAATGTCTTTAAGATCATGAGAAACAAAAACAGGTGTGTCCAAACGTTTGACTGGTACTGTATATCTCTGTCTACACTTGTGTAAGTGGGTAGGATGTACAGTGAAGGGATGGCCTGGTGGTCCAATGCTTCCATTCCCGTGTCCTTCAGCAAGACACTGAACCCCAACCTGCACCAGGGCTTGCCGAAAATGGCTACTCATGTCCTCTGACCCCTTTGGTGAAATGTGCCTCAGAGGGCTGCGATGGGAGAAATAACATCCATACATTGTTTTCATGCCTTGTTTCAAATGTCTAGAATAGCATATGTAGCAACTAACCTGTCAAGATGTAATAAAATGTCCCTCTAAATGAGTTAAATATGTGATTTTATGTTACAACATCATTACATTAACCAGCAATTATTACTTCATTAAGGGTGGAACGTATTTTTAACTGATGATGTAATAATATTGATGAATAAAGAACAGTATTTGTGATATTATCATTACATTATCAGATAATAATGTATGAAGTACCCAAAGGTTATTACATGATCAGGTGCTAGAACACACGATAACAACTTCCACATAGCCTACTGTATGACACATGGAACTGGCTTCCTGACCACATCCTTGTTTTATTTTTATCTATACAGGGTAGAAGTGAGAGCGTGTAGGAGGACAGTGATTCTTATGGTTGATCTAACCTTTGATTATAGATTTCCTGCTACGTCTGAAACGACAGGGTTTTTCATTTACATTTCAACATTTTACTGTCATCCGTTGACTCTAATATCCATTACTGCAATGCACGGAAATGGAAATGGTTTGCTCTTACTTCATACATATGAGCTGCAGTAAAGTAAGGGCGTTTCCGTTACAAAAAGATGACAAAGACCTTTTACCGTAATACGGTAATGCGTGTGCTGACATTCATCCTGCCGTAGAATTTCCCCCCAAAAATGCTGTCTGTGTGAAATCAGCATGTTAGCGCTTCGCTAGTATGAGAATCAGGTCTAGGTCTACATCCTACACCATGAAGCATGAATCAGTCAACTGAATGGGCTGGTGCTGCGCAGATAAAAACATCAATATCATTGATCGATCATTCATTCCTTTGTCCATTCATTCATTCATTGTTCAATTCACTGAAATGTAGATGTCCATTGATCAGATTCGATTTGATCAAACTGGCTGGATACCTTTAATCCAGTAGTTTATCAATTGGGTTTGTCTCGGTACGACAGCATAGCTTTTTACCTGCGCCCCTCACGCCTCACACACTTATTCAGGGTTTGTCTTGGTTTAACAGCCAGAAAATCAAATACATTATCCACTAGGGAGACTGTTTTGTGGAAACAGCCGGGGCCAACTGAATCATCCAGAGCGATGAATATCTGCGGCTTTCTGTGGAAATGTGTCTTTGTCTTGGGGTAGTTAGTAACTATAGCACTCTGCAAGTATGGTATGGCCACAAATCTCTCTTGGTCTGGTGTCTTTTGTACCCAGACACGCGAAGCCCTGGAGGTCCTGGAAGTCTACACACAACTTAAGTACATACATCACGGTTTCAATATCCACAGAAGATATTTTACCTGATATTTCTTTCAAAATTGCTCAATTATTGATCCGTTTTACAAGTAATCTGAGCAGTTTGTGATTCAGTCCCTTGAATTGAAGTGATGTCAGAGGGTGACACTGTATTTTGAATGAATTTTCCAAGAGCCCAATGAACAGATTGATACCTGTTGCTACTGGAACTACTGCAACACTTTTCATGACCTCCTCGTAGAGTCCTGGATGCCAACAGCTGCACAGATGAGATCACATTTTCCATGAATTCCTTGTACACCTGGCTCTACTGTCTGGCCCCTGCAGCGCTGATATTTATCAAAAAATGAGACAACATTTTCCATAAGTTCCTCAAAGACATGGATCTAAGGTCTGACTGAAGAGTTAAAGCCAAGCTACCCAGACATGAGACGACATTTTAGGGGATTCCCCTCCCTGAAGCCGAGGGGGTCATATTGTGTAACGTC